>CM076847.1:95477730-96042730 GCA_039519185.1 Astragalus membranaceus
ATTACATAATGAAAATCAAAGAAAATGCAAGAGTTTGTGAGCTTACCTCTAGATCTTGCTTGAAATGAAGAAGAAGATCAAAATAGAAACCAAGAACACTTGAACCTCCTCTTGAATCCCACGAAAATCACTTGATATTGAAGGATTTGATGATGAACTTTGAAGATAATGCAAGATTAGAAGTGGATCTAGTGTAGGAATCAAGAATAATGAAGTTTGGATGGTTGAAAATTGAAGAATTGGTGGTGGAAATGGTGGGAGGTGGTCTTGGGTTTGAGAGGGGAGGAGGAGAGGAATTGTGATCTGATTGTGTGCTAGGGTAAAATGAGAATCCCCTCTTTGGTTTCTTATTTTTGGGTTTTATATGAGATGCAAAATTAAGGGTATATAGGACATTGTGCTTTTGCCAACCATTGAGATTTGAGATAGAATTTGAATCAAGGGCCAAGATTGCAATGCACATGGATTAGGGACAATGAGAAAGCACAAATGGAAGGGAATGAGCTGGTGTCATATGAAATTGAAGAGTTTTTTGTACACAAAAATTGTTGGGGGCAATTAGGTCAATTTGCACATAGTTGTAGCCTAGGATTTGATCTAGAATTTTAATCAATGGCTAGGAATACAACTCACAAGGATTAAGGGCATGAAGAAACACAAAATGAGGTAAAAATGGGCTGGAATTCGCAGCCATGAGGAGGGAAGGAAAAAAAATGCAAGCTTGCACAAAATAGTACATTTTGTCTTATTGGGGACACTTCCCTTTTTTGAGTTTTTTTTGAATTTGAAATTTTGGGCATGGGAAATAATGGGAATGCAACTATTGAAAATGTGGCACATGTTTTTGGGCACCATAAAATATTCCCTCTAGTCACCCATGACATTAAAAATTGTCACTTAAGAATTGAGGAATATTTAATGGTCCTTTTTATTTTTCTATGCACTAAAAATGGAAAAATACATTTTTAATTATTTTGACTAGGGTTTTTTTTCTAAAAAATTGTACAAAAATTATCCTTGATAGAATAAAAATGTACTTTTTGTGGATGTGCATTTTTTGCGAGAAAATCATCTTTTTACGAAAAATGACCAAAATGCCCTTTTTGACCCTAAAACCCTAATTTGCTTAAAAAGTGCACTCCAACCCTAAAAATGACTTTAAAGACCTTGGAATGACTTCTAAGACCCAAAATGCAATGCATAATGCTCCTCACTCCTCAATTTATTTATTTTTTGGGGAAAATTAGGGTTTTGACCTAAGCCGGACAAAATTGGGGTATGACAGGTACGACCACCCCCAAACACCTCATCAAACTTAATAACCATCTCCTTCACAAATCATTGACCATCGGCCAACACCGAATAAGACCCATCCTCCCCATCAACCCCAAACACTTCATTAAGCTCAATCATCCCCTTCTCCACATCACAACCCTAAAAAGTCCATTCCGATCAATGACTAATTGCCTTCGTTTTCTCAAGTTTTAATTTTAGGACAAATAAGTCTATCTATTTGCGACGTGTTTGCTCAGAAGAAAAAAAACAAACAAGCAGAAAAAAGAAAGCTGCTCAAAAAGAAAAAAAAACAAACAATCAAAAAAAGGAAAGTTGTTAAAAAAGAAGAAGGGCTTGCACTCCAAGATGCATTCGTGTTGCATGAAAACAAGGTCTAGTGGTCACCAGGTGGAGCCTCTCCTCGTATTGAAAAGTCAAAACTTTCATTGCATTTGAGTTGTTCTTAAAGAGAATCAAAAGTGTGTACTAGGGGGCATTCCCTTCACCTCTCACTCCACTCAACTTTGGGGAGGTTTGTTCATTGCCCACCCCATTCATATATCACCCTCAGTTCATGACCATCACCATAACTCTGTCGCCTTTCACAACCACACTCAAAGAAACCATTTGAAATGTCATTCGAAAGTGGGGCAAGCGCGTCCCCATTCCTTCACCTCATTCATTCCTACAAAACCTCACCGGGGCAATCTCTCAACTCACTATCCTAAGCAAGGCCTTGTCATTCTAATTGGGGCAGCTTTGTCCTTGTTATGACTGGGGCAACATCAAACTTTATGGGTTGAGACAAAATCTCTTTTGATCCACCTTCCCTTTCAAAAGCCGAAGTATTCCCAATTCATCATCTTCTACGCCCCTAGTTGTTGTCACCACTAGACAGGGGCAAACTATTCACTCATCAAAGACCTGAATTGGGGCAATCTTGTATCCCTTGATCCCTCATGAGCTTCGGCAATAGCCAGGTCGGTCATTCCTTCACTTGTCATAAATGTCCATGTCCTAAACCAATTCCAAGTTAACTGGCTCATTCATTCACATTTGCACTCCTATGCATGCTTACTAGACAATGCTTCAAAAGAGAGAGCACAAGTTGTTTACGTGATATCTAAAATTCAGTCATCATGGAAAGAAGGAGAAAACAAGTGAGGTTGTTTGTAAATAAAAACCTTGAGAACACCGGAGTTTGAATCAAATTCAATTTTTCAACAGAATGGGCAATAGTCATCTCAATTCCTTGCATTCAAAGTCTCGCATCTCATCTTCACAAAATGTTTACCTCATGCACCTAGGCATTTCAATCTATTCATTATAGCAAGTGCATCAAAGCATTACATTTGCATCTTCACATTTTGTGCATTCATCACATAAGCAAAAAGAAAAATGTTCCACGTCAGTTGCACCATATTAACACTTGCATTTCATAGAGGAAAATAGTAAAGAAGAAAAGGCAGAAATCTTTTCATTGCATTGGCATCATATCAATGTTCGCACTTCATAAAAAAGGAAAAGAACAAAATCATTGCATGTCATTCATCATTAGAGCATCACATTTTGCATCAGATATTTCATAGAAAAAGAAAAGAAAGCAAAAGAAAACAAAGAAAAGAAACCACAAAGGCAATACAAAAGCATTCCATGTCATTCACCATTCCACAAGATATTAATCATTGCATGCACCATTGCATCATCATCATTTCACAAGCATTCCTTTGTCATTCAATCCTCAAACATTAAAACAGTGCATTTGCATTTCCATAAAAGGAAAGGGACAAAAATCATTGCATCAAACATCAGAGCATCGCATCATATTAATGTTGGCATTTCATAGAAGAAGCAAAAAGAAACAAACAGAAGTTAGAACAGGAGCGTTCCATTCATCAAAGCATCAATCACCGCATACACTTGCATTCAAACATCAAAGCATTATGTTGATATTTGCATTTCATAAACTACAAAGAAGAAACAGATACAAAAGAACAAAAGCATTCCATAATATTCAAGACATCAATCATGGCATACATCTGCATTACATGTGTCATTCATTGCATTGCTAAGCAAAATACGGATGAACACAAGATGTTAATCCTCATGCCTAGTTCCAAGAATCAGCACTTCAGGTGTCAGTCTTCAATCAAATTCTCAAGACAGTCATCCTGGACTTGTCAGTCTCAAAATCTTATTCCCAGTCGCTCCTTCAGTTCGGAGTTCAAATGCTCTTTCAGCTTGGGGTTCAGTCGCTCCTTCAGTTCGGAGTTCAAATGCCCTCGGGTCCCAAGTGGTTCATTAAAATCATGCTAAGTGTTCATCCTCATTTACTGTTTTCTCATCAGCACGCCAAGTGTTCATTTACTGCTTTCTCATCGACACGCCAAGTGTTCATTTACTGCTTTCTTTCTAGCAAGCCAAGCATTCATCATCATTGCATCAGACATCAAATCAAGTTTCAAAATACAAAATCATTTTCAATAAATAGGAGACTAAGTCGAATGTACATTCAAATAGTCATCACGATAGGACACTTGAATTGATCACTCAAGAATCCTAAGGTCCCCATGCCAAAAAAAGAAAACAAACAAAAACATTCAGTGTCGTCTACATCATAGTAATGTTTGCATTCCATAAAACAAAAAGAACCAAAATTCATCATCCCATCAAACATCCAAGCAATACAGTTGCATCACATCAATACTTGCATCTCATAGAAGAAAAGAAAGCTAGAACATCCCATGTCATTCATCATTTCATGTTATTCATCATTATAGCAATATTCCAATTTCATAAAAAAAAAAAAAAGCAAAGAAGAGAAAGTTTTCCTTTGCATGTCATTCCATTAAAATACATGAGCATTCCATGTCATCAAACACCAAAGCTTTGCATTCTCATACCCATGATTCTTAAAAGAGCAAAAAAAGAGAAGCCAAAAGAGAGAAAAGAGAAGAGCCAAGAGAGCAACAAAAAGAAAAGAAAAGAAAGAAAAAGAAAGAAGAGAATCCAGAGAAAGAGAAAAAGGCATATAGGAACAGGAGAAAATCAAGCACTCATCAGACATAAACAAAAGAAAAAGAAGATCATGCATTGCGTACAAACAAGAGAAGAAAAGGAAAATCATTGCATTCATCAAGCATATAAGAACAGTAGAAGATCATGCATTCATCCGACATAGACAAAGGAAATAAGAAACTCATCATTCATCATAAGAAAAAAGAAAACAGCAATCATGGCATTTGCATTGCATGCATTTGTTCATTTTCAGCTACAGGTACGAAGAGAGGATGAGCACTTCGGTGTTAGCCCTCGCCCCCAGATTCCAGAAAATGTTCCCCCAAGTTGGGGGTTCAGAAAGAAAAAGAAAAGAGAGAAATAGAAAAGAAAGTGAGAAAAGAAAAGAGAGCGCTCAAGCGCGCATTGCGGATTGGAGCACAGAGATCATCGTTCCCTTCTGCCCAGGTCTCACATCGTGTACGAGCAACGCGATGGACCGCAGCCCCATGCGAGGCGCAACGGAATAGTTGTATCAAGCCTAAGATACAGTGGACGCCGTGCATTGATCTGTATATCAGTTCCGGAGCTGATAACGATCCCCCCCCGGTCGCTCGAAAAGGCCAACAGGAAGAGCGTGCTCCTCAAAGCCACGCGCAAACTCGGATTCATCAAGAGTTCGTTTAAGGATTACAGGTTTTAGGCAGCCTGGGCAATTTACCGCTTTTTGCACGCAAGTGCCCATTTTACTTTTCTGTCTGCACGCAAGTGCTCATTTTACCGCTTTCTGCACGCAAGTGCCCATTTTACTTTTTCTGTCTGCACGTAAGTGTCCATTTTACCTTTTCTGTCTGCACGTCAGTGTTCATTTACTATTTTTGCATCGACACAAAAATGTCTATCTTTCTGAAAAAATAAAATAACAAAGATAAGCAAAATAGAGAAAAAGGAAAAAGAAAATTCGGATTTCCCCAAGTGGACAAAATTGGTATAGTTTTTGAGTTCTTTATTTCTATTTTGCCTCGGAATATGTTTCGGCCAATTCATATTCCTTGTCAAAATCCAAATAAAGAGGGGCAACTGTCATACCCAAATTTTGTCCGGCTTAGGTCAAAACCCTAATTTTCCACAAAAATACATAGTTTCGGAGGTGTGGCATTATTTTGAAAGGTGAGAAGTGCTATGGGCATGCATTTTTGAGTCTTGAAAGGCATTCCAAAGTTTTTGAAATCATTTTTAGGGTTGGAACGCATTTTTCGGGCAAATTAGGGTTTTAGAGTCAAAAAGGGTATTTTGGTCAATTATAACGGTTTTTTTTTTCTCGCTTTCAAAAAGGCTCAAAAATATGTATAATTAAAAATAGAAATCTGAAATCAAAATAAAAAAAATGAATAACAAAATAATATTGGATGCTTATTGTATTTTTAGAATTAGGGCTAATTCCTTTTAGGTGCTTTTTGCTTTTATCCATTTTTGGCTAAAGTAAGCACTAATTTTACAAGCAAACCACCTCCCTCACTCCACCCTCACATCAGCCCACATCAAGTGCACATCACAAAAGCCTTTCATCATTTCTTTCACAAGCACACCTTTGAGTCCAATAACATTCAATACACAACATATTTTTTACCTTCCTTCTCTCTACACCACTAAATACACACTAATTTCTTTACTTCCCTCTCACAACTTTAAACCCATTAGATCTTTGGCCTCTCATTTTGACCCTAGCACACCAAAAACCTCCCCTTTTCTCTCCCAAAACCGTGGCCTCCCTACTCCCTTCCTTCATCCATTTTTGATTTCCTCTTCACCCAAACACCACCATCTCACTTCATTCTCATCCCTCTTTCATATATCTTCTCCATTTTCCATTCAAGATCAAACATCATCATCAAGGAAGGTTTTCATCAAGCTTTTTTGGGTTGGAGTTGAAGTTCCTTGGAGGTTCTTGTTGATTTGGTTTCTATTTTCTTCATCTCATTGCATTTTCTAGCTTGGATTTGAGGTAAAAACTTTCAAACCCTTGCATCATCTTCAACCTTTTTGCATTAAAACCCACTTTCCTCTTCACTTTGCATTTCACATATCATCATCATTTTGTTTAAAATGTAGCTTGTTGTTGTTGGTGAGAGGAGCCTTAAACACTATTGACAAGCACTTAGGGAGGCTTGGGTGTTTAAGGTGCCTCTCACTCTTGAATAAATTGAGTCATGTTGTTTTGTGTTGATTTTTTGCATTTGTTGTGAAATAAAATTGTTGTTTCATCCGGGTCGCTTGCCCAATTAGAATCGGAGTAAACTCTAAGTGATAGAGGTGAAGTTAAGGAGTCTGGTTGTAGAATGAGACTATGTGTAATTGTACCACTCAAGTATCGCAAGATGCGTTTGACAACATGCCAATGAGAACTAAGAGGTGTGGATAGGAATTGGCAAACCTTGTTCACACTGTATGATATTTCGGGTCTTGTTAAAGTAATATATTGGAGCGCACCTACAATGGAACGATACATGTTTGGATCATCAAAGATGTCAGGGCCTTGTTTGCTTAACATGGTTGTAGCAAGCATAGGGGTAATCACACCATTGCAACCCGTGATGTTGACACGGGCCAAAAGGTCACAGATGTACTTTTGTTGATGATGGACTCGTTCGCTTGATGAGCAACTTCAAGGCCTAGGAAGTAGTTAGGTTGACCGAGGTGTTTTAAAGCAAAGGTAGCTTCCAACTTCTCAAGGACAGCTTGTACCAAACGTGGGGAAGATCCCATAACCAAGATGTCATCAACACAACTAGGATGTAGAGTTGAACCCCATGAGACCGGTAGATAAAGAGTGAATGATCACAACTGCTTGCTTTGAACCCAACTTGTAATTTGTTTCGGTTGTAGGGGGTGAGGAGGGGAAAGCAAAGGCATCCAAATGATTTGAGATTTTTGTAGTTGGGAAGTTGTTTGGTGAGGGCTTGGAGAGGTGAAATGGTATCAGGTAAAGTTGGTGTGGGAAGCCGATTAATGAGGTAAACAGCGGTGATAAAGCTATGATCCCAATAGGTAATGGGTAAGGATGCATGGACAAGTAAAGTTAAGCCCATTTCGGTGATATGGCGGTGTTTACGCTCTACGGTTCCATTTTGATGTGAGGTGTGTGGGCATGTGAATCGGTGAAGGATTCCATGTTGAGTCAAAAGGTTGCTAAAAGGTTTAAATTCACCACCCCATCGGTTTGTAAGGCCTTAATTGTTGTGAAGTATTGTGCTTGGATTAGTGTGTGGAATTGGGTGAAGGCTTGAAGGGCATCGGATTTTTTCTTAAGGAAGTAAATCCATGTGTACTTGGTACATGCATCAACAAATGCTATATAGTAAGAGTAGCCTCCACTAGAGGGATTGGGTGATAGTCCCCATAAGTCGGTATATACTAGTTCAAAGGGGGAGGTGTGGGACGTAGTTGACGGGGGTGCATATAGACGGCGAGACTTCCCAAGGCAACAAGAAGGAAACAGTTCAAAAGTGTCTTCATTTGGTATCTTGATATTACAAGTATCAATTACATTAGAAACAATACGACTATTGGGGTGTCCTAGGCGATGATGCCACAGCGAATACTTTTGAGTACAACAAGAATTAGTAAAAGTGTTTTTGAGCACACTAGAGAACATAGTAGGAAAAGTGCTAGTGAGTCTCTTATTCTTTGGTATAGTGTGGGTTCTTGGTAAGTGTTTAAAGCCAGTGAAGTTGTAGAGACCATCCGCTCCAACTTTGCCCGTCAACAAGTGTTTTCTAGAGCCCTGTGATTTTACAACACAGTTAGTGGGATGTAATTCCAGAAATGTATCATTATCTGCAGTAAATCTTGAAGCAGAAGTAAGGTTATGAGAGATATGAGGCACATGCAACAGATTTTTCAATGTAAAAATTTTGTTGGGTGCAGTATGGGTTGTAAATTGCATAGAGCCAACAACTTTGATGGGCAGTCCCTCTCCATTTCCTACATGTACCTGTTATGTTCCAACATATGGAATGCTTTCTTCCAAATTATGTGCATGAGGTGTGAGACTATGGGAAGCACCAGTGTTCATTTTCCAAATTTCAAATTCTAAAGCAGAGTTGGTAGTGGCATTACCTGTGCCTTCGGCATAAGCTAGAAAGGCTGTGACTGCTTCCTCTTCAGTTTTTGAAGCATCAGAATTCGTAGTATTGTAATTTGTTGATGCTGTGTTGGCTTGAGGTTCATGAGGAACAAAATGCTCATCAAAACGGTGCCAACACTCAATGACGGAGTGACCGTACTTGCCACACAGCTGACAAGTTGGACGATTGCCGGTGCTAGGGACGGGAGCAGAAATCACCACGAGCTCTGCCACGTTCACGACCTCTGTTGTAACACCCACGGCCTCGACCAAAATTGTTGTCAAAGCGATTGTACTGAGATGACGATGAACCTGATGCATTTGCCTTTAAGCCAGAGTGTTTGTAAGCAATATTCGCAGAGACATTTGCCACAGTAAGTTCTTGTTTGAACTTTTCCAGTTGTGCTTCTTGGACTAACAAAAGCGATTCGAGTTCAGTGAGAGTGCATGATTAAGACTTACCATACATCATCATGACAAAACCATTGTACTCCTCAGGGAGACCATCAAGGACTATATCACAGAGATCAGTTTCTGAGACGTGAACGCTGGTTACAGCAAGTGAGTTAGACAACATTTGGATGCGAGCAATGTACTCGTTGACAGAGCGTGAACCTTTCTTTGTAGATTTCAGTTCTGATTTGAGTTGTCTCGCCTTGGCTTTCAAGTGTGCCTGATAATGGCTGTGAATCTTGTCCCAGACTTGCCAATAATGCTCACAGGAAAGCACTCTCGGAAGGACAGATTCAGAAAGCGTTGATAGGAGCCATGTGAAGATCGTTTGATCTTGCACAAGCCACTGGTCATAGGCAACAGAATAGACATTGTTGAGACGATCTTCGTCGGAGTCAAAATGTTGCGATACCTCAGGATTGACCAGGAACCTCTGGATCTTGTGAGTCTTGATGACACCTTCAATTTGTTGATTCCAAAGTAGAAAATTTCCATCCTCAAGCTTTATAGAAAGTTTCGGTGCTTTCTTGAAGCGGAACGCTTCTGGTGCTGGCGTTTCGTCGCCGATTTCGCAAGTATCGCAAGATGCGCAAGATGCGTTTGACAACATGCCAATGAGAACTAAGAGGTGTGGATAGGAATTGGCAAACCTTGCTCACACTGTATGATATTTCGGGTCTTGTTAAAGTAATATATTGGAGCGCACCTACAATGGAACGATACATGTTTGGATCATCAAAGATGTCAGGGCCTTGTTTGCTTAACATGGTTGTAGCAAGCATAGGGGTAATCACACCATTGCAACCCGTGATGTTGACACGGGCCAAAAGGTCACAGATGTACTTTTGTTGATGATGGACTCGTTCGCTTGATGAGCAACTTCAAGGCCAAGGAAGTAGTTAGGTTGACCGAGGTGTTTTAAAGCAAAGGTAGCTTCCAACTTCTCAAGGACAGCTTGTACCAAACGCGGGGAAGATCCCATAACCAAGATGTCATCAACACATACTAGGATGTAGAGTTGAACCCCATGAGACCGGTAGATGAGACGCGCTACGCTGATGAAACGAAAGGGAACGAAGATGAACAGTGAACGATTTAGGTTTTTCCGATTCGGTTTCTGTGAGAGAAATCGAAGGTAGATTACGGAAGATCTAGGGACTTAGGTGTGATTTGCGGTTGCGGAAGCTTGAGATTGGTGGTTTCATAGGTCCGATCATGGCGATTGATACCATGAAAGTGCAGAGTCTTCGTGAAGAAGACGGTGCATTGTGAGAGAAAGGAAAGCGCGTGAGAGAGAATAAGAGTGAAACTGAATACTGATTATCTCATCTGATGTATTACACGTGTTGTACAAATATATATGTTGTTACAATAGACTTGACTATAGTTATAATATAACTAAACTATGGTTCTAGTCTAACTCAAGTGTAACAGAATTAACAAAACAACAACTGAATAGTTAACTTACATAACCAAAGGTTACTCTAACTAGTTACTCTTGTTGGACTACATGATAACCTTAGAGGGGGGGGGGTGAATAAGGTTATACGCTTAAATTGAAATCTTTTTAATTTTCAAAAAAATTAACGATGCACGTTTAAATCGAATGCGGAAAATAGGATTTAAACTATATGCAATACCTAAGCAAGTTATAACTATGACAGAACCAGTTACAATGATATTGAAAGCTAACCACACTATTATCAAATATAACGATAAACAAATAGTGATATTGAACGCAGCGCAATGATATCAAATATAACAATAAACAAATATAAATGAAAAACAAAGTAAAGAGAAGGGAAAGAGATACACCGTAATTTTTACGAGGTTCGGGATAAAAGCCCTACGTCCTCGACCTCCGGCTTTGCAACCTTTGGACTTGATAACAACCACTATATGAGAAGAACTTCTTCAACGTCTTACAAGCAAGCAACTTCCCTATAGCTACCACACCACTCTCAATTTTCCCCAAATTGAGAACCCAAGCTCCCCGCTAAGGATTTCGCTAACAACTCAATCTCCCCGATTGAATTACCCAATAACACTTCCCAGGATTTCACAGCAACCAAGTAATAGATGAATACAACTAAAAAACTATGATCCAATCACTCAAGCAGTATAACAGTATAGTAGTTGAGAGAGATGAGTGATTTGGATTTAACGATGAAGAACTTGAAGAAATAATATGACGGTGAGAGTTCTTTTCTTATTTTTGAGATGTGCGTTGTGTTCTATTTGCTCTCTCTGCATTCGTGAAAAAAACCTAAGTGCCTATTTATAGGGTTTGTAGAAATATGACTGTTGAGGCAATTTTTCACATAAAATAGATGAGTAGTAAATTGATTCTTTGCTTAAAGTAGTGTGTCTGAAAATCGATTATTTACTCAAAAATATGACCGTTGATGGCTTCTAAAAAGAAAGGAATCGATTATATGCTTAAATGCATAAGGTGTAAAGTCGATTTTGAGCTTTAAAAACATAAGAGGGAAATCGATTTGTTGCCTTAAACAAATAGGCCAAGAATCGATTGTTTGCTTTCCAAAGTGAAGCTCTTTTAAAAACATAAGTGCATAATCGATTCTTTGCTTCCAAAACACAAGTCATAAATCGATTTCTAGCTTTAAAACTAACAGGCTCAAAATCGATTTTCTTCTTTAAAAGAACAAGCTCAAAATCGATTTTCTTCTTTAAAAGAAGAAGCCATGAATCGATTTTAATCTTTAACACAACAGGTCCTTATTTGTGCCTACCCTATTAGCTTTTATATAAAAGATTTTTCCATGCTTTTAACACAACAGTTATATTTTAAAAAATGATCTCTCAACTACTAAAAGTTATAGAACTGAAGTGATAGGATCTTACATGGTGTCCTATCAAAAGCAGATTAACAAATAGTTCTTGAACTCTAGAGTAGCTTCTCCTCCAAGCCACTACACTTTCAGATATCCTGCTTTTTGATTCATATCCTGTACTTTTGTTCAACTGTAACCATTAGTAGACAGATTGTAATTTGTTATCATACAAAACAAAGAGTGTTTGTTCTTGGTTCAACAACTCTATCATTTAGTACCCAAAGTCGGACTCCTAAAAATAAATCAACCAAGTATAATAAAGTAATAATAGTGATTCTTCAATTAATTCTGACATGGAAATACCTTGGGAATTCAATTAAATTAAAGTCATTCTTAATGAAAGTATCACCACTACAATTTTTTTTACAAATATCTTACACCTCTTTAAACAAAAGAATAATCTTATTGTCCAAAAAACTTTTCCCCCGTGCAACACGGGCAATGGTCTAGTATGTCCTTAACAAATTATTAGGAATTTATCAATAACGAGATGGGTTTTTTTATACCCCCACTCCATACCCATCTACCCCCACACATTTGTCTATTCCAAAAATACCCTCCATATTTATTACACAAAATTGAATTTGGACCAGATACTCTAGTGGGACCCATTTTATCGGCCAACGGATTTACCTACAGTGGAGGTAAATCCGTTAATCATTAATTCTGCATTAAATTCGATTCCAAATGGAAGTAAACACTAAAAGATACTTCCGTAGTTGACTTTTTAAAAAAAAACAGAATTATCTCAAAAGACCTACTTTCGTTTATCATTTAATACCGTCAACGACAGATTTATCTTTAAATACTTATTTTTGTTTTCAAAAAATTTCAAACACGGATTTATTTTTTTTAAACTTAATTTCGTTATTGGTTTTTTAATATAACGGATTTATCTTTGTATACATAAATCTGTTTTGTGAAAGAACAAAACGGATTTATGTATATATCCGATAAATCCGTTTCGTATTTTATTTATATTATGTGTTAATTTTTGCAACTGAAACAGATATGGATACAGAGTCACAGTTGGTTCCGGTCGAGATAGATACATCAGGGTCATTCATGATGGAGACAGTATATTTAATTAATTATTTTTTCAAAACATCTATGCAGATATTTAATTAATTAAGTAACTAATAATTGTCTATTTTGTAGCTATTTCCTACACGTGAGGATGTTCTGCGTTGGGTCAGAGACGTTGGGAGAGGCATTGGAGTTGTGGTTATCATTCTTAGATCTGACAAATCTGTAGGTAAAAGCGGGACGAGAGATAAAATTATTTTTGGCTGCGAGAAGCATGGGAGGTTCACTAATAATTCTAGAGTCATCGGGTCAAAAAAGCGCAATTGTCCATTTAAGTTGAGAGCGACATATGCGGTTCGTGATGGGGGTTGGCGTTTGAAGGTTAGGTGTGGACTCCACACACATGAGCTACTTACTACCTCGACTGGGTCTGCAATGTTTGGTCGGTTATCGAAGGAGGAGAAGACTATGGTCGATGAACACACATCATTGAGGGTTGCCCCAAAAGATTGTCTGAATGCTTTGAAGAATAAATTTCTGGGCAATGTGACTTCTATGCCCCAACTATATAGGCAGCGTTACAGCTACAGGTCTTCTTTGAAGTGTCCTAGAACTGATATTCAGGAGCTGCTGAGATTGATTGAGTTTGAGAAGTATTTGACTCCGATCATGCCACCACCCTCTCATCCGCCCATCGTTGTAGACTTAACAGCTGATTCAGATTGACGTTTCATATACTTATTTTGGTACTAGTTTTTTATAATTAATATTCCATATTTATCATTTTAGAGCTTATATTTTAATTTGCTGTTTTTTTTAAAAACGGATTTATCTAATTAATAGATAAATCCGTACGCACAAAATTACAAAACGGAAGTATCTAATTGCAGATAAATCCGTTGTCTAAAATTAATAATAACGGATTTCTCTATCATTTATGTACTTCCGGTTTGTAATTTTACCAAAAACGGATTTACGTTTTTTCACTTACTTCCATTTTGCATATTTCGTAACATATGGAAGTAACTGATTTAAATGTAAATCCGTTTTTGTTTTTGTCTACAAACGGATTTACCTGTTAAACGGGTAATTCCGTTAAATTCAAATTATCAGGGGTATTTTCGGATTATCATAATTTGTGGGGGTATAAGGTGAAATCGTGGGGGTAAAAAAAAGACCCTAACGAGATTGCGACCAATTTGTAGGGGGTCTTTTTTTATACCCCCATCAGATGACAATCTACCCCCATCGACTCTGCGAAAAGACGCAATTGCCCTTCACAAAATTTAAAAAATCCGAGCGTATCCTGATTTCAATTTTTTTTTGGAAATCAGATTTATGTATCTGTGAGGTAAATCCGATTTCCACTAAAAATTTTAAAAAATGAAAAGCGGATTTATTTAAGATGGGGGTAGATCCGCTTTTAAAATTAACAAAGAGGATTTACCTTAGGTGGGGTAAATCCGATTTTGTTATTTTTAAAAGCGGATTTACCTTATGTGGGGGTAGATCCGCTTTTAAAAATAACAAAGTGGATTTACCTTAGGTGGGGGTAAATCCAATTTTGTTATTTTTAAAAGCGGATTTACCTTATATGGGGGTATATCCGCTTTTAAATAACAAAAGCGGATTTACCTTATGTGGGGGTAAATCCACTTTTTTAACCTAATTAATAAATAAATCAGTTAAAAAATTAGATACGAATTTCGACCGTCTTTTGGTTCTGTTTAGTGTGTAGTTCGTTAACACGTGACGATGTTGTAGGTCGAGCGAATAATTTAGGCTTAAAAATCGATTTTCGGGCAACCTACTCAAATTGTATTGAAACCACAGCCATTAAATCCGAAAAACAATCAAGGATCAAGACTCCTCAATAAGTGACTTCTTTGAGGACAGCGGAGCTCAAAATCCCAAATTTCATCGTTACTATTTTTTATTAATTTTTTTAATTTTTCATAATTTCCATAAAATCTAAAAAAAATTGCATAACCTTATTTTTGTTTTGTTAGATTTTTAGTGGTGTTTTTATATTTTTTGGATTAGTTTTGACTCTTTAACGTATTTTTAGTAGCATGTTTATAACATTTTTTAAAAATTTAAATAAAAAAAATTATTTTTAATAACAAAATCGGTTTTTAACTTAGGTGGGGTAAATCCGATATTCTTTTTTTAGGGAAATCGGATTTATCTACCCACTAGGTAAATCCGACTTTAAAAATAACAACGCGGATGTACCCCCATCTGAGGTAAATCCGCTTTGTTATTTTTAAAGTCGGATTTACCTATTGGGTAGATAAATCCGATTTGAAAAAATAAGAAATCAAATTTACCTTAAATAGGGGTAAATCCGAGTGAATTTTAGTTGGGCAAAGGTATTTTTGGGTTTTAGAAATTATGTGGGGGTATATGAAATGTGATGGAGGTATAAAAAAAATCCCATTTGTAGGTCAAGTCGACCCAACCCAACGCAAACGGCAAAGCCCAAACAAACGGCAAAGCCCAAACAAACACACAAAGAAAACAAAACACAACACAACAAGTGAACAGAGAAAAGAAAGTCCCAAAGCACGCGAACATCGGGAATTCGGGACATTCACCACCATCTCCCTCTCTATCGTGCCTTTTCAATTTCATTCTCGTTAGACAGCCATGGCGACTCACTCTCAACCCTCCAACTCCTTCTCCTCTCTCTCCAATCGATGGCGCGAGGATCTCCGCCTCATGCGCGACCGCGCCAACTCCCTCACAATGAATTTTGCCCCGACCTCCTTCGACGAGGTCGACTTCGTCAAGAACTTGCGCCCCAAGTTATTGGAGTTTCAGAGGAGAACCCCGAGGTCGAGGATTCGGATCAATCTGTCCTCTCTAAGAGAAGCCATCGCATCGGAGGTAGAGGACATGGATGGAATTTTTGGTTTTGATCAGGGACGAACTGTGAAGAGGTTTAGTTGTAGGGAGTTCTGGAGAGATTTGAATGAGGATGAACAATGCGATAGGGATTGGGAGCCAATTCGAGTTTTCAAGAAACAGTTGAAAAATAGCGAGTTTCTCAAGAAACTTAAGTCAAGCTTGGTAGGTTCTCCCTTTTACTTTTTTAATTGAGATTACTGTTAACTGTTGAATTAGTTTAAATTATGTGGTTTCAATTTTCCTTTTTAGAAGTATAAGGATAGTTCATAATTTGAGCTTGGGGTGCATATAGACTCCGGGGTATTAGAAGAAGTTAGGAAAGGACTCTTCCATATTGGAGGAATAATGAAGCCTAGATGATAGATTGTGCTAGTCATATACTCATATTACATATTCTATTATTTCTATCATAGAAAATCTTGCATAATGCATAATGTTCTTCACATTACACTATGTATGTTTGGTTCAAACGAATGGGGGAGAGATTTAGTTGGAGGGAAGTAGAGTGGAAGGGGGATTAAGATTTAATTTGATATTGTGTTTGGTTGAAAGGAAGGGAGGGGAGTGGAGGGATTTTAATGGAGGGAAGACATAATTTTACTTTAATATCCTTATAATCTTTATTATATATTAATAGAAGGATATTTAAGTAATTGATTTTCTTAACGATTTAAAATTCGCTCTCCTCCCCTCCAAAAAACCCCAATGTTGGTGGCGAATCGAAAATGAGTTAGGAGGGATTTCGCTCCCTTTCCTTTGCCGATTGAACCAAACATACAAAATTTAAAGTAATCTCTCATCCCCTCCAACTCTAACCAAACATTACCTAAGAGGAATTCGGAGTACATAGTGAAAATATTCAATAGTTCTCTGTTTCTGCTTGTTCTGTCCTTTGGAGGGGAGCATAGTCATCTAGTTATAGTACCAGTTCAAGCGACAGTGTCTATTGAGTGAAGATCATGGTCAGGTTGCGTGGGAATGATTCCCAACCTCATGGAAACTTGCATAATGCCTCTTGGTAGAGACATCCATCCTGGTTGTGGCATAGTCGGGAAGAGGCACATCGTATGCCTGGGTTACCAATGAGGACTAGATCCTATTGATGAGGACTAAATCCTATTTAAGTCGTTCCAGTTCCAGGGGTTTGTCTTGTGTAGGGTCCAATAGAATACCGGCTCATCTGTGTGTAGGTCTTATAAGGCTATACCAAACACATACAACTTTGTTTTTCTTTTTGAAAATATCATACAGTCTTGGATGACCTGGGGCATACTGAATGAAAGGAGAGCGAGGCCAATTCCTTAGTTGTTTGTGTCTTGGGAGAAGAATACTAAATTTTGTCCATAAAAGTTTAGGGATGGAGGAAGTTGCTCCTTTCCATGGTCAAATGATGAAGTTATTTAGTGACTGCATTACAACTTTAATGTGTTTTTGCTGTCTTAGTCTTCTTGTCGTGTTCTTTTAGGTCAATTTATTGAATTCATTATAGGTTATGATTTGGTGGCCTGGTTCTACAACTATGGTTATCTTATATTTAGCATCCAACTTTGGCGATATTTTAAACTTTGAATGATGGGCCTCTTAAAGAATTGCCAATTTTATATGAGAAAATATCATCATCATAAATTACAACCGGAGATCTAACTATTCTCTTTGTGCGTGTGTATGTATTCTGTACAGAGACGTAGATATCAAGCCCAATCATGTGATTAACTAGTAATGACCATTAAATGTCCCTTAGTATGATCACTGTTATTAAATAATTTGCTTTTTGTTGGTCATATTACTGATAATACATGTTTTTACAATTGAAAAAGGTTTCATTTTAAGTTTGTTTCCTGCAGAAAACAATGTGTACGGAGCCTCAAGAATCAAAGGATGTTCGCCCATTGGATGCGTCTGAACTTCTGGCCTATTTTGTTAGACAGTCTAGACCATTTTTGGATCAACTTGGAGTCAAGAGAGGTGCTTATATATAATATAATTTCTTTTAGGATTTCATGACATAATTTCCAATTTAGTATATTCACATTACGTTTTATTCTTACGTTATATTTAAATCAGCATTGTGTTCGAGTAAGTAGTAACATCTTTGATTAAACTTTTTTTTTCTGTTTCAATATGGTTGTTTTCATTGATTACCAAGTTGGTTCCTCCATCCATTCACTTTACCATGTGTTTCAATTCTTGAGACTTTCTTTTTAAATAGTTTATGATAGAACCACATGTGATGAATTCAGAATGAAACCTACTTGTTGACATTGTTGCAGTGAAGAAAAATTAACTTGGTATTGTGGTTTGCATGATGGCTGATTGCCTCACTCAATGTTCGCCACTAGACTGGAAATGGATTATACATCACCTTGATTTTATCAAATTCATGAGTCACCTAGTGTTTATTTCATTTCTCGTATTTTATGTTCTATTCAAATGTCATTGCAGATATGTGTGACAAGATTGAGAAAGGTTTGTATAGCAGACATAAGAACCAGCCTCCACTCCACTCCTTTTCTGAGGAAAAATCTTCTGTTTTAGGGAACAGTAACATAAATGATGAATTGGATTTGCGCATAGCAAGTGTTCTTCAGAGTACGGGGCACCGATATGATGGTGGGTTCTGGACAAACAATGCAAAGCTTGATCTGTCAGACAATCAAAGGCATGTTGCAATAGTCACAACTGCTAGTCTTCCTTGGATGACTGGAACTGCTGTAAATCCACTATTTCGAGCTGCTTATCTATCACAATCTTCAAAACAAAAAGTTACTCTGCTAATTCCATGGCTGTGTACATCAGATCAAGAGCTAATTTATCCTGACAATCTCACTTTTATTTCACCAGAAGAACAGGAGGTTTATATACGTAATTGGCTTGAGGAAAGAATTGATTTTAAGGCAGACTTCAAAATATCATTTTATCCTGCTAAGGTAGCTTTGTTATGAAAATAGTTATAGTCTTAAAAGTTTCACCTTCACACCAAATTACATTCAGTTCTCACGTTTTATCCTTCTTGTGCATAGTTTTCAAAAGAAAGGCGAAGTATAATCGCTGCTGGTGATACTTCTCAATTTATACCATCCAGGGATGCTGATATTGCCATTTTGGAAGAACCAGAACATTTAAATTGGTACCATCACGGTAAACGTTGGACGAAGAAATTCAACCATGTTGTCGGTATTGTCCACACAAATTACTTAGAATATATCAAAAGGGAGAAAAATGGGCTCCTCCAAGCATTCTTTGTGAAACACATAAACAACTGGGTAACAAGAGCACACTGCCACAAGGTATTATTTTTGTCTTCCTAATTTTTTAGTCTGTATTAACTTGTGAGATAATTAGAGATAGTTATGGTGTTTTTTCTTCATTAATTTGTCATGAAGTTATATTGTCTTTAAAGCGTAAAATGAGACCAAAAGTGCTATGCTAATTATGATTTATATTCAGGTTCTTCGTCTCTCAGCTGCCACTCAGGATTTACCCAAGTCTATAATTTGCAATGTTCATGGTGTCAATCCTAAGTTTTTAAAAATTGGAGAACATATTGCTGCAGACAGAGAGCTTGGGCAGAACCCCTTCACAAAAGGGGCATATTTCTTGGGAAAGATGGTATGGGCAAAGGGATATAAGGAATTGATTGATTTGTTAGCAAAGCATAAGAATGACCTTGATGGCTTCAAGTTGGATGTATTTGGTAATGGTGAGGATGCTAATGAAGTTCAGAGTACTGCTAAAATGTTGGATTTGAATATCAACTTTCAGAAAGGAAGGGAGCATGCAGAGGACTCTCTTCACGGGTAAGAATAATTCGAAAACCGTGTGCTACTGCTACAAAATTGATATGATATTAACTGGAGAGGATCATCACTTTATCATGAAACACAAGAAAATAACTTGTAAGTTTAATCTATTGAAACATGACAAGATTTATTATATACTTTACCCCATCTTCATAAAGTGAATTGATTTTGCCTCGGAAAATGCACTGTTAAAAACCATTCTTTCATACATGCATGTGGACGTGCACCCCCCTTTCATACTAGACACTGATATTGAATTTGCTCTTATTAATTTTGGTTCTCTTTTTGACGACTTATATATATATACTTTCCTCAAGGTACAAAGTCTTCATAAATCCTAGTGTTAGTGACGTGCTCTGCACAGCTACAGCTGAGGCACTTGCCATGGGAAAGTTTGTAGTTTGCACCGATCATCCATCAAATGAGTTCTTCAGGTCGTTCCCTAATTGTTTGACTTACAAAACATCTGAAGACTTTGTGGCAAGAGTAAAAGAAGCATTAGAAAATGAGCCTCATCTTCTTACGCCTGAGCAAAGATATCAACTTTCTTGGGAGTCTGCTACTAAAAGATTTATGGAATATTCTGAGCTCAACAGAATGGTGAACATGGAAGAGGATGGTGCAAAATCAAATAAAGATACCAGAAAGCCCATTGCTAATTCACTTTCAATGCCTAATCTGACCGAACTAGTAGATGGAGGGTTAGCTTTTGCTCATCACTGTTTTACTGGGAGTGAATTACTGCGATTATGTACTGGAGCAATACCTGGGACACGTGACTATGACCAGCAGCACTGTAAAGACCTTAAACTATTGCCCCCACAGGTAGAAAATCCCATATATGGCTGGTGAAGATTGACTAGAAAGTTATTGGATATATAATATATATATATATATATATATATATATATATATATATATATATATATACTTATGACAAGAAGCACTGTAAATAGATTCTTTTCACTGTGAAGACCTTCATCTCTTACCCCCACAGGCTGAATATCCTATTATGGCTGGTGAATATGGACCCGTTTAGATTACAGAAGCAATATTCACGACACATAATTGTGACAAGATGTACCGCAACTACCTTCATTTGAAGCCCTCACAAGTGAAATATTATTTCAATGGCTAGTAATGGATTTGCTGGTCTGAATTTTTAGGCTGTGCTTTGAAGTTATTGACTTAGTAGGTAGGAGCTGACTGAGCTCATTCCATATTTTGTTTCTTAAGTAGAGCTTTTGTTCATTAAATTTGTTATAGGGAAATATTAGTGGCTGATTAGTTAGGGAAAGAGGAATTGTTAGTTTTTAGGATTTGGACCTGGGCTGGATCTCCCACTTTAAACTTCTTTAGTTAGCTCACGAACCGAGCTAACTACTTATGACGTTCATTAAAACAAATTGTAATGTAATCCCCCCACCCCCACCATAACTTGTGGTAGTTGAATGCCTTGAATATATACATTTCTTAAGCGGAAAAACAGGTAAGTTAAGGCAACCAAGGGACTGTAGATAGTTCTAACAGAAGTTTCTCATACATGGGGATGGCAATTTGAATCATATCAATTTGACACGTGTAAAAATT
Organism: Astragalus membranaceus; assembly: GCA_039519185.1. Taxonomy (NCBI): domain Eukaryota; kingdom Viridiplantae; phylum Streptophyta; class Magnoliopsida; order Fabales; family Fabaceae; genus Astragalus; species Astragalus membranaceus. Next base: position 95,498,763 of record CM076847.1, read on the forward strand.
GTCCATGATAGACAGGTAATTATGTGCACAAATAGGTATGGGAACTATTGTTCCTTACCCACAGAGTACTTATTGTCTGCCCTAGTCATATGCTTTTGGGAGAAATAACTACAAAAATTACAAGATGTTGTTGGCTGCTATTGTTGGGTGGGACATGGTTCATGTATTTGTAACAATTGATCTAGTTCAATACTTGGACCTGGGCCCATAAGATCAGTTTAAGTTAGTGGGCTGGCTAACAGCTCTCCCTTTTTTGACAGCAGTACCCCTCATCCCCACTTTTTCAAAAAAATACTTTTATTCCCTCCTTTTCCTCTTTGGATGCGTTTGATTTGCTAAGCAGCAATGGACTGGACCGAACAGTTTCAGTATCCATTGTATTCCCTAATCAAATTAATTATTGATGACGATTTCATTGATTTTATAGAATCTCCAAAAAATTTGATGGCTACAAACACTAAAAATGTTTATTAACACCGACGGTTTTCATGGAACTCTATCGCACCATCATAAGTTTGGAGGCTACCCTTATAAGCAATTTATTGGATCTTTTAGAAAGTTGAAGATCACTCACAAAAGGGGGGCATAAATGGTAACCACCGAGAAAAAAGATGAGTTTTATTATTGAACATACACTGTTTGTGTAAACTAGTTTTACGCTTACAAGTTTACACATCATTAAAAACACATTAGTCAATTAGTAACTACGAGTTAGTCAATTGGTAATTAACCATTCCATGAAGTGTGATTGGTTGTGGTTGTAAAAGCCGTATGTGTATATAAATTAAACTCTTTCCCTAAGGATTTAATTTACATACACAATTTATGTATAATATTTTACAATAATATTTTACACTATCTACCAATTACAGGTTGACACATCATTAAAAACAAATCAGTCAATTGGTAACCATCAGTTACTCAATTTTTTTTCCGACAAAATCCAGTTAGTCAATTGGTAACTAACAACTCCATGAAGTGTATATAAATTAAACTCTTCATACTATTATTCTTTGTCACATTTCTTTTTTTTAGAGGTATTTATATGTTTCTTTTATTTTGATTTCGTATTTATGTGATTCCACCAATATATTGTTATCTTTCCTTTCGGTTTTTTGTATGAAATATATATTTTTGACTGATGTATGAAATATGTTTACTTATAATTATAATATTGCCAGTTAATTTGCCTCATCTTTGTCTTCTGATTAGACTGATTTGGTTGATCCTCGTGAAGACGCAATTATTGTTATGAAGTGATAGAGCATCTAATATTGATTTTTCATGATACCTATTACCTCCCTATTTGCCTTCCAAAAGCAACAAAGAAAAGAACTTAGCTTTTAAACCCTAACTACTAATATACTTATTGTTTTTTTTGTTATCTCCCTAATTATATGATTACTTTAAAACAGATTTCGAGAAACATAGTTTCTTTCTTTCTTTCTGAAGGGACTACAGCTTGGCAATATTGTACTTGTGTAAATTAGAACTCGTTGTTCATAACCACAAATATTCTCTACTTCTTTTATAGTGACATCAAAAATATATAAGATAAACTTGTTAATTGTAAAGTACAAAATTTTAACTAAAAACCGTCATTAATTAAATGTGAAATGTCTGTTAATAAAGATAGATTTGACATTTACTCACAATCACTCATTCTGTGCATTGTACATAACGTATATAACAATACATTTTATCCATCGAGTAAATACTTTGTCCACCAATCAATACCTTTACTCGATTCTTTTACCCGTCTCTATACCTTTTTTTTCTCAATAATGAGAGGTATTAATATTGATGGTCAAGTAGCTCAACATCATTTACGCTCCCCCATCTTCTATGAAAGTTTGGAAGGGTGTCTAATCACGTGCTAGAAACTACAATACCATTTCTATTTCTTTTACAATTTGGTCGATATAAATACTAAGAATTTTTTGACTGTCACTAAAAATTAATGTATGTGAGGATAGATCATTTTTATTGCAATAAAAGCAAAAAGGTGAAATAGCAAAATGATGGTTGTACCCGAAAAAAATGGCAAATTGGGTTTGGAGCATAGTATATATAATATAAAAACAAGTAGGATACCACAGCCTTAATATGTATGTGGGAATCTCATCATTGACCAAACATCAGCACAAACAATGGTTTAGGCAGAGGTGCAATAGAGGACACATGTGACATATCCCCTCTCAATTATTATTGTCTTAGAATTCATAAAGTTGATTCATGGCCCAAAGTCACTCTCCAATCCATCATCTACCAAAATAAATTAAATAAAGCCTACGCACGCATGATATGACTTTAATTTTTAAATAAATAAATATGACTTTCAGAAACTTACTGAATCTAGTAATTAATTTGGATATTGCATGTTTATATATATAGTAGTAGCTTGATTATCAACAAACTTGAAGGGGAAATGAGTGTAACTTCAGAAAACGATGTACAACAAAATCTTCATATATAAACAACTAGAAAACGACCCTCTTCCTTCAAATGCCAATTTAATTAGAACAAGATTTGATAGTGAAGTAGCTATCGTTAGGAAATAGAAAAATAATTAAATTATAGGTCTTGGAGTTGTCCTTACTTTCCGAGGCACTAACCCTCTAAGCCTTAATTTAAATTATCATATTCAAGAAAAAAGTTACAAACCCATGCACGAATCAAATAAAACACTAAAAGCAAAACATCTAATAACTTCAATTTTAATATGGGTATTGCTTTTCCCACACCCCCTCCTACTCGAAACACACCCCATAAGGGTGTGAAAAGACCAAAAGGCCAGGCCAAACCTCTTTTTTTTCACGAATTTTCACCTGTTCGAACACGGGCATTCGAACAGGTTCGAATGACATCGTTCGAGTGTGTTAAATTTTGACTTCACACCCTTTTGGGCGTTTTTCACCTGTTCGCATGAGGTCATGCGAACCTGTTCGCATGACCTCGTTCGAACACATTCGAACGACATCGTTCGAGTGTGTTAAATTTTGACTTCACACCCTTTTGGGCGTTTTTAAACTGTTCGCATGAGGTCATGCGAACCTGTTCGAACAAGGTCGTTCGAACAGTCATAAAACACGTCCTCGCAGCGTCTCACGCGAGGTTATTTTTGGAATAAAATTTGTTAAGGGGTGTGAAAGAGTAGGAGGGGGTGTGGGAAAAGCAAAACCCTTTTAATATTGGGACTTTTGCAAAATCTGTACCAAATTTTGGTCTCAGTGGGAATTCAAAAGCCTTTTTGTTTATTGGTTTCATATTGCTTGGAGATTTTTTCTCCATAATTCAATGACGTATAGAATGGCACTCAAGTATCTTTCATGGAATGCTCACTATATCCTATCATCTTCCATCATAATAGTTTTATAATTAATATGCTTATATAATTGATGTTGTACATCTTGTCAATAAAGAAAACAATTATTTAAAAGCATTCCCTAGCTAGTTCTTCCTTTGAATGGATAACATTTTCAATATTGTCAACATCTAACCCTTTTATAAATTGGCAATCTATCTATCATGCTTGCCTTGTCTTTATATAGTAACGATTTTATATTGGGAGAATGTGGAAATTAACGAACACATACCATAAAGTAGTTCGGATCTAGAATAATAGTTAGGGAGATTCTTCTTTCATTCCTTTTTTTTTTTCAGTTTAAAGGAAATGCACTATCGTTGTAAATTAAATCTGACTTAATTGCAGTTGTAGTCTTTCTATTTTATGAAATCCGTAATTTTAACCCTCTTATTTTGTTTTTCACAATTTTGGTCCTTTTATTTTATCAAATATGCAATTTTAGTCCCGCTATCTTTTTCTCGCAATTTTAGTCCCCCAATTTTATCAAATCCGCAGTTTTAGTCCCCCAAATTGTCATCCAATTTTTTTTTATGGAAATACTAATCTGGCACATACGTATCGTGCGGACGTAATCATTGAGTGTTGACATGAAAGATACATGTCATAATGACACCCAATGATATACAAAATATACACTTAATACTCTTGGTTTAGTCTAATAATATACAAAATAAATAAATGAAAATATAAATATGTGAACGCTTAATGATTACACATGCACGATACCTATCTGTTACGTCAGCATTTCCATAAAAAAATTAGGATAAACATTTAATAGGAGGACTAAAATTGCAGATTTGATAAAATTGGAGGATCAAGACTAATTGCGAGAAAAAAATAGGGGGACTAAAATTGTGTATTTGATAAAATTAGGAGACCAAAATTGCGAAAAATAAAATAAAAGGACTATGTATGTATATATATATATATATATATATATATATATATATATATATATATATATATATATATATATATATTTCTTATGAAACTCCACTATTTTATAGTTAATTTTTAAATACAGTCACAAAAATGGGTTGACATAGCTATATATATAGTGAGCTCTCATCATTAGATACAAGTGTAAAATTAGTTTACACAGACTCTGCATGCTCAATAATAAAACTCATTTTTCTCGGCGCATGGTTACCATTTATAGCTCTTTTGTGAGTGATGTCTAGTTTTCTAAAACATTCATGAAAACTGTCAGTGTTGACTGTTTATTTATTTTATTTGACCAAAGTGTTGACTGTTTATTTTTATAACCATAGTTAGTGTTGTAGGTTAAATTAGTAGGAGTCGAAAAAATTGGAGATTCTATCAAATCAATGAAGTCGTCCTCAATAATTAATTTGATTAGGGGATATAATGGAAAATGAAAATGTATAAAGGACGTCATACGAACACCATATATGACACAGATACTGAGATAACTAATGTCCAAAATATAAGACACCGAGACACACCGCTTATATATTAATAATCACAAAGATGACTAAACCAATAAACACATACGGAGGAAAATACTAGAACGCACAAGCAAAGAGCTAGATGCACTGACAACAAACATGAGCGAGACGTGAGAAACTATAATAGGATCTATGTTGAAGATAAAAAAGTTTATATCTTAAGAATAAGTATAACAATTTAAAAAATTCAAGAAGTTGATATTATTTTTTTAAAAAATGACAAGAGTGTTCAAAAATCTCCATGCCTTTTCTTGGAAAACTTAATTGACTTTCCTTAATTTACGATATTTACTTTCTCATGAGTAGATTGTTCTTTAATTCTTTAATATTGTCTTACGACACTTTTCATCGAGTTAAAAGTGATTACCGTGATGCTAAAGAGGAAAGTATATTAGTGATTGAGAAGACAATTCATTCTGAGGTGTTTATTGTAGTTATTAAGAATACATTCGATTTCATACATTTAATTGGTTCTCTAACAAATTTATCCTTTGTCATCTTATCTTATAATTATTGAAACGACCAAGAAATCTCTTCAAGCTTTTTTGGCAGACCCCACTCTTTGTTATACATTGAACAAAATCTAACATTCCATTAATTTTGAGTTCTATGCATATGTAGTTATCCCTCGTTACACGCGAGTTAGCAAATGGTCTCATTTTCGTGTTTGGATTCTCCCATTTCCTTCTTCCTCTCCATCCCAAAATATAACGATGGGAAGATGGAGAAGATAATTAAAAAATCATCAATAATGATGAGAGAGAGTGAAATTAAGAGAGACATAGAGAAAATGGAGGGAAATATAGGGAAAATGAGAAAGAGATCCAAATCCAAGAAGGAGGTGCATCCGTAAACACAATCTCGACTAGTAAATCTCTCAAACTTGACGAAATCTGTGATCATCTCCTTCAAAGTTGCAACTTTTGTTAATAAAAAGTCGAATCGAACCCAATGATTGATATATGTAACACCCCGGTATTTCTAACTAGTAGGAATACCTAAGTGCACCATCCCTAACTACATTAGAGATATTATTTCCTGTGTAGATCATACTGAACATCGCTATAAATTTTCGTTGAATAATACCAATACAGTTTTAAACATAGTTAAAACCTCAACGGTTCCCTGACCATCAACATCAGCTACATTTAGTGTTCAATATCATACAAGAAAGCGCGGAAATAAGTACATAACATTTAAAACAGTTAAAGTCATAATGTTGTGGTACATAGCTAACAAGGGAAAACATAAACTTAAGCATAAAAGCTAAGTCACTTAAGCATAAAAGCTAAGTCTTCAGCAACCATCCGAGTACAACCTACTCGTGCCTCTTGGATCTCCACCTTCCCTGTTTCTCTGTAAAACAACAACATATAAACAATGAGATACAATCTCAGTGAGTTCTACCGCGACCCCTATCTACGTTCTCGGTCCAATTAAGAATCCTTTTAATTTTAACACGACACCGACTGCACACTTTGCTAATCCCGGTGAACCGTGTGGTAGAATTCTAACTTAATACGACACCGACTGCACACATTGCTAATCCCGGTGATCCGTATGATAGAATTCTAATTCAGTACGACACCGACTGCACACATTGCTAATCCCGGTGAACCGTACTACAAAACCTTTTTAACGTATCACCGACTGCACACATTGCTAATCCCGGTGAACGTAACACATAACTTTTAACATAACACCGACTGCACACATTGCTAATCCTGGTGAACCCCCTTACCAATAGTACTTTCCCTAATGGTATAGGGCCCAGGGTAATGGCTCATGACTTCCCCGCCTAGTATGTTAACCTCGTGGGTCGTCACCCACACTCGATATAATATATATATATCCACCCGCATTGGGCCGGTTACTAACTCGATATAATTTATATATCGTAATTATGAATTGAACATTTAGTTCATTGACATTAAACCGTTACTTGAACATTTAGTTCCACATAACAAACATATGACGTGTTCGCTCCCATATACAATTCAGAGAGTTTTTCGAATTAAACATAACTTTCACTACAAGAATTATTGGTTTTTCCGGCCAGGAGTTTTCGGCGGATATAGATCCGCCGCAAAGTTACCGGCGGAATCTACGAATTTCCGGCGGAATTAATCCGCCTCAAAGTTACCGGCGGAAAAATTGACATTTGCGGCGGATTAAAATTCGTCTTGGATTTTGCGGCGGATTTAACGGTTCTTGCGGCGGATTTTGGTTCACAGTTTTTTTTTTACGAGCTTTTAATTAATCGCCGCAAATGCACCTCCGTCCGCCGCAAATCCCTTATGTCCGCCGCAAATCCCTTAAATCCGCCGGTAACTTCCGTTTCCGGCGGATCTTGCCTTTTGACCGTTTGACTTCGTTTCACCTATATAAACCCCTTCTCCCCTTCTTCTTTTTTCACACCTCTACCAATACTCTCATTCTCTTGATACGGCACTCGATCTCTTAATACGGCACTCTCTTGAGCATTGTCGGCAGCGGGGTTCCAATAGAGTGGCGTACGTCTCCATTTTTTTGTAAAAAAATTTCCACATTGTCATGAAGACCCCTTCATCTTTTTCGTTAAAAGTAACCCATTTATCAGCATAAAGTTCATCCTCATTATTTTCACCACAAGAGACATATACGCTCATCAAACGCTCGGTATCATCCTCCAACTTAACAATCCGTCCTTGCAGTTCCTCAAACTTTCTACTTAGAGATTCAATCATCTTTTCAAAAGATGGTTTCTTGTGAAACTTTCTATTTTGAAAATATGGTTGAATCTCTAAATAGAAAGTTTGAGGAACTGCAAGGACGGGCTGTTAAGTTGAAGGATGATACCGAGCGTTTGATTAACGTATATGTCACTTGTGGTGAAATAATGAGGAGGAGCTTTTTGCTGATAAATGGGTTACTTTTAACGAAAAAGATGAAGGGGTGTTCACGACAATGTGGAAATTTCTTTACAAAGAAATGGAGACATACGCCACTGTAATGGAGCTGCTGCCGACAATGCTCAAGAGAGTGTCATATCAAGATAATGGCGTAGGTCTCCGTTTAGGGGTAGCAGACATTAAATATATATTTTACTGTTTTTCCCAATTTTTATCGCTTTTAATTATTTTATTTTTTTGTTTAAAATATTTTATTAATTGTATGTATATTTTTTTGGTGATAATATTTTACTGCTTTTCCCAATTTTTATTTTTTTAAATTAAAAATTAATTAGTTATTGGATTTTATTTTTTTATCAATAATTAAAAAAATTAATAAAATAATATATATTTTTAATTAAAACGATTTTTTTTAAAAAATAAAATTTATTTTTTAAAAATAATAATAAATTTTTAAAAAAAATAATAATTTTTTTTAAAAAAAAATAAGAATTTTTTAAAAAAAATAATAATTTTTTTTTTAAAAAAAAATGGTACTTTGCGGCGGATTTGTGTTTTTTGCGGCGGATGTTGAGCATTTGCGGCGGATCTTTGCGGCGGATTATAGCTTTTGCGGCGGATTATTTGGTATTTTTAAAAAAAAAGGCGCGATATTTTAATTTGAATATCCGCCGCAAAGTACCACGAATCCGCCGCAAACCTCCGTAAATAAAAAACCCGCGGATTTTAAATTTCAAAATCCGCCGCAACCGTCCAGAATCCGCCGCAAAGCACCGAAAAAAAAAAACCCGCGGATATTGAATTTCAAAATTCGCCGCAACCGTCCAAATCCGCCGCAAATCCCTTTTGACCGTTGGGCTGCGTTTTTCTATATATATCCATTCCCCACTTCTCATTCTTCACACTTCTAACAATCCATTCCCCACTTCTCTTTTACTCTCTCCCAAATTCTCTCCTTCTCTACTAAATCTGTTTTTGAAGTGTAGCGCTTCCTCCCTACGAATTGTCTTCTGCTCTTATTGGGAAATTTCTTCAAGGTATGTTTTTGATATTAGTTAATAGTTTTAGTTTTTAATTTTTTTTTTAATATTCGTTTTTAAATTATTTTATAATAATATGAATTTGTTACTAATTGTGTTGTTTTTTTTGTTTAGGTATTGTTTGGGTTCCTCATTTTTCCTCTCTGCTTTTTCCTCTCTGCTTGAGTTCAGGATAAGCTTCAAGCCAGAGCCTTCTCTTCACTACGGTTAGTTGTTAAAGTAATTAATAAAATATTACTTATTTCACTATTTTTAGTAAAATTTTGTTTAGTATTTTGTTTGCAATAATAATACAAATTAATTTATATTGAAAAAACTTATTTATTAAGTTCACTTATAAATTTTATTAACATATATTGTCTTATAAATATTGAAATTTAAAATTAAATTTGGAATTATTATTTATAATGTTTAAATTATTTGTATAAAACATTATTAAAAAATTAATTCTGTTGCTTGTAATTAATGGGTAGTTTATTGAAATATCAAAATAAAATGAGTAATATATAAATATATATATCAAAATATGAAGTAATTGATAGTTTATTTTATTTATATTGTAGTGTAGTATACGTATAGTTCTTGAAAATGGATCGTAGTTGGATGTATGATCGATTGTATCCTGGAAGAACTGGTGTAAAACGACGTTTTGTAGAAGGAGTAGAAGAGTTTATTTTTTGTGCTAAGTACATTGATCATGAAGAATTTGGGCGACAAGGCGGTATTAGATGTCCGGGCTTGAAATGTTCATTTCGAGCTTTAAAAAATGAACATGAAGTTAGACTTCATTTGTACAATAATGGGTTTAGGCCAAATTATTGGACATGGAGTCGTCACGGGGAAGGAGCGCCAGGGGTAGCTGCAGTTCCTGCGGTTAATGTTCCGGTTGAAGTAGTAGATCACACATCAAGTAGTTATCCAGTGACTACGACATCTGAAGGATGGGGAATACAACCGTTAGATGTTTATCAGGGAATGATATCTGACGCTGTTGGAGTAAATTTGGATTTTGAAGAACCAGATGCTGACGAAGTTCCAAATGAGGAAGCTCAAAGGTTTTACATGTATTTGAGTGAGACAAATAAACCCATATTTGAAGGATCTACAGACTCAAAATTATCAATGTGTGTTCGGTTGTTGGGTCTTAAGTCTCAATTTAATGTTGCTGAGTTGTGCATGGAATATATGACCAAAATGATGTTGGATGCAACCCCCATTAGAGGGAGTTTACCGCAAAGTTATTATGAAGCTAAAAGAGTGGTATCGAAGCTTGGCTTAAAATCTAAAAGGATTGATTGTTGTGTGTCTGGTTGCATGCTCTATTATAACAATGAGTTTGGCATAAATGATGGAGAGTTGTCGGAATGCAAGTTGTGTGGACAACCACGCTATCGTGTCAGTAGATCAGGGATGAGCAGAGGCAAACCGGTTCCACGAAAATCAATGTTCTATCTGCCTCTTATTCCAAGGCTACAGAGGATGTTTACTTCAATGGAGACCGCAGGTAAAATGACATGGCACCATCAAAATAGAAATAATTCTGGTGAATTACGTCACCCATCTGATGGTGAAGCTTGGAAGCATTTTGATCGTGTTCATCCAGATTTTGCCAGTGATCCGCGTAATGTTCGGCTTGGTTTGTGCTCTGATGGTTTCACACCATATATTCAAGCCTCGGCAACACCGTATTCATGTTGGCCAGTTATTGTTACCCCATACAACATTCCTCCAGAAATGTGTATGTCCAAACCATACATGTTTTTAAATTCTATTATTTCAGGGCCAAGTAATCCAACAGCTGGTATTGACATCTATTTGAAACCTTTGATTGATGACCTAAAAAGGTTGTGGAATGGTGTTTTAACTTATGATGTGGCACGCAAACAAAATTTTGTGATGAGGGCGGCTTTGATGTGGACCATAAATGACTTCCCTGCCTATGGAATGTTGTCTGGATGGGGGACACATGGTAAGATGGCGTGTCCGATTTGCATGGTTGACACAAAGGCTTTTAGTCTTAAATACGGAGGAAAAGTTTCATGGTTTGACTCGCACCGTAGGTTCTTACCTATGGATCACCCATTTAGAAAGCAGAAATATGCGTTCATCAAGGGAAATGTTGAAACAGCTGGACCTCCTCGTCAGTTGACACCAGAGGAAGTTTGGAATAATGTTAGGGATATCCCTCCTGTGGAAGTCGTAGCCGGTGTTGTTTCTCGTCCAGATGGCTATGGACAATGGCACAATTGGACAAAAAAAAGTATTTTTTGGGAACTTCCCTATTGGAAAGATAATCTATTGAGACACAATCTCGATGTCATGCATATAGAGAAGAATTTTTTTGACAACATATTTAACACTGTCATGAACGTGAAAGGCAAAACGAAAGACAATGAGAAAGCTAGGAAGGATATAGATCATTTCTGTAGACGAAAGGATTTGTTGTTGGTTGAGCAAGGTACTAGGATTTTGAAACCCAAAGCCAATTATACTTTATCTACCGAACAAGCGAAAGCAGTTTATCAGTGGATAAAAGAGTTGAAAATGCCAGACGGTTATTCTTCCAATTTATCTAGATGTGCGGATGTGGATAATGGGAGGTTGCATGGGATGAAGAGTCATGATTGTCACGTATTCATGGAGTGCTTACTTCCTATCGCTTTTAGTTCGTTGCCAACACACGTTTTGAATCCGCTCATTGAAATAAGTCAATACTTTAAGAATTTGTGTTCTGCAACGCTAAAAGCTGATGATCTTTCAAAAATGGAACAAGACATCCCACTTATCTTATGCAAGTTGGAGAGAGTATTTCCACCTGGTTTCTTTGATTCTATGGAGCATCTACCGGTGCATCTCGCATATGAAGCTAAACTTGGCGGACCTGTCCAATACAGATGGATGTATCCGTTTGAAAGGTCGGCTAATTTTTAATTATAATAATATAAGAAACAAGTTTAAATTAAAATATTATATGACTATTAATATATTAATATCATATTCTCTAGGTTCATGGGTGATTCAAAAAGATCGGTGAAAAACAAAGCTAGAGTTGAAGGATCGATATGTTCTTCTTACCTACACCGTGAAACAACACATTTTTGTTCTCATTATTTCAAGAATCAGTTTGCTCCTGGAAGCAGTCGAAATGAAGTGGATACTGAATGGCGACATCCTTTGGCTTTGTCTGTCTTTTGTCTACCCGGTCGTCCATCTGGGAAGGAGTCAACTCACTGGCTAACAGATGAAGAGTTAAGTTCAGCACATGTTCATGTGTTGATAAACTGTACTGAGGTGCAACCATTTATTGAGTATGTTCCTCAACATTAACAATCGATCTTAATTAGTTAATATAGTAGACAAGTGTAACAATTAAATTATTTCTTTTTAGGGAGTTCTTGTCATCAGAGGCAGTACGTGAAGACCAATCTTCTGCTCATATTCATGCGCATTTTCCAATGTGGTTTAGTCAATATGTGTATTCCCTCCCGCCAAATCCTACCAACCAACACTTGAGGAACATATCAGACGGTCCTCGAAGATGTGTTAAAAGATGTGTTAAAGAATGGCACACATACTTTGTCAATGGATACAAATTTCACACCAATGAATGGACACAGGGCAGAGAGACAGTCAATAGTGGAGTGTGCATGAAGGGGGTCACTGGAGGAGGTGAAGATGATTTTTATGGTGTGGTTCAACACATATATGAACTTCAGTACCCCCATCTAGATTTTAGTCCAAAGGTAGTTGTTTTTTATTGTAATTGGTTTGATCCGTCTGCTCGAGGAACAAAGGTGAATCCAAAGTCAAATACAGTGGACATTAAAATGAATGGTAGATATCGCCCGTATGATCCGTTCGTCATTGCACAAAATGTGAGACAAGTCTATTATGTCCCTTATCCATCAATGCGGACTGATAGGCGTGGTTGGTGTGTCGCAATTAAAACAAAACCAAGAGGTCGCATTGATCAGACAAATGATGACACGGTGGAAGATATTATGTCATATCAAATGGAAGAGATGTCTAATGTAAATGAAGTGATTCAAGTTGAACCCATTGTTCGTTTATGTGATGAGCCAAACACCGGCGATGAAGTTGTTGATGACGAAGATGCTGATGGTGATGATGCAACAGACCACATTGGTGTATCAAGAATTCACTCCTCCGATGATGATGATTTTGAGAATGAATGGGATTCAAATTAGAATGAATGTAATTTATGTTTCAACAATTCTATTTTTAATGAAGATGTTATTTTTAATGAAGGATGTTATTTGTTTGAGAATGAATGGGATTCAAATTATTTATTTTAATGCATGAGTTGTGTATATGTTTATATATGTTAACCTTGTTTAGTATAAGTTTGTTTTGTTTAAATGTATATGTTTAGCTAGATCTATACAGATATGGCATCTCATGATGACTCGGGATCCGATCATGACGGCGCATATGTTCCTCCTCCACCTCCCGATGCCGCCAGCACTAGCAGGCGGAAGACATCTACTCGCCTAGGGCGCCGTACTCAGCCTGCGCGTGTTGTTGTTACTACTGGCGGATATTTGCCACCACCTGTGTCTGAGGATGGTGCTAGTACTAGTACTGCAGGGGGCCCATCGATTCCTGTTGGTACTGAGGGCTTATCCCCGACACATGTTGATGCGGATGGGGTACGCACATTCATTGATGGGACTGAGGTGATTAGGGTTACACCTGATGGGCGTATCATATTGCAGATTGTTGGCGATTCGTAAGTCTATATATATATATATATTATTATTTATTAATTTATTTTTGTTGCCATTTATATATATATATATATATATATATATATATATATATATATATATATATATATATATATATATAACTTATATTTGGTGTAACAAAATTCATCTTTTTTTAATGCAGTTTTATTCCTTCGAAGGCTTCAGCTACCGCTATCACAAAAACAATCAAGGAGAATTTTACCAAGAGCTGGAAGAACTGGACGGAAGTTAGAAAAGATAAGGATGCAAATAAGAAGATGTTAAGATCATTTTTGGTAAGTTATTCGATTCTACGAAATAATTAATTTGGTACTGTATTATCTTTTATATTGACTTGATTAATTAATTAATTATTGCCTTATAATTAACAACATTATTGTAAATTTCTTAAATAGGAAAAATGTACATGGTATCCAGGGGAGCAAGCCGCAGTTGAGAGAGTGTTCCATAAGAGATGTTCTCATCGCTATTCTGAATTGATGCGGAGGGCGCGCAATACGCGTACGAAGCCATCTTATATGGGAGACTCAACTTGGGCTGAGTTTAATGAGTATTGGGAGAAAGATGAAGGATTTAAGAATTATTGTGAGAAAGCCAAGAAGAACCGTGCTTCTGAAAAAGGTAGTGCACACACACGGGGGGGAGTGTTAATACTGCAACGCATTACATACGTTTGGTAAATTTATTACTTAATTTATTACTTGATTAATTAATTAATTATTTATAATAATTAACTAGTCATTTTCAATATGTGTATTTAATTAATAATATATATATTTATGTATATATATATATATATATATATATATATATATATATATATATATATATATATATATAGGTGGAGAGGGAACAAAGGGAAATCACTTTGCCTGAGTTGCACTGCCACATGCATATGGTGGAGGAGACTGGTGAGTACGTTACAGATCGGGCGAGGCGTATTCAGGTAAAACTACTTTTACAATTATATATATATTAATTAATGTTTATTATTTATATTAATAATTAGTTATTTATTTGTTGGGTTATTTTTTCAGGAGAGCTTCGAGGGTGGGATGGCTGAGTACCATCAGTCACAACAGGGCAGTGGGGCAGCTGTCGATCCAGTGGAGGAGGCTAGAGTAGCTCGTGATGTTTGGGAGAGAGCAGTTGGTCCCCAAAAGACTAATCGTCTGGTAGGATCAGGTGGTATTGGACCGGCTGCTTTTCGAACAAGCATTATTCCGAGTCTATCAGAGTCACATTCTGGATCCTCGACTGGTCCCAATTATGTTCCCAATGCTGGTGAGTTGAATGAGGTTAGGCAATTGACGCAGCAACTGAGCGAGGCTCAGCGTCAGATTGCCGAGCGGCAGCAGCAAAGCGATCGGGAAATTCAGGCGATTCGGGATCGAAGTGAGCGGGAAATTCAGGCGATTCGGGAGCAGGCTAGGGTAGCTGAGGAGCGCATGGAGGAGCGCTTTAAGTTCTTGCAGGATCAGATGGTGTCTAGCTCGAGGCCATCCTCATCAGCATCCTACCCGCCGCCGCCACAGCAGCAGTACTACCAGCAGCAGTATGCACCCCAGTATCCCCCGCCGCATGCATCCCAATATCCCCCGCAGTATACACCGCAGTATGCGCCGCCATTCCAGCCATACCAGCAGCAACATCAGTCACCCCGCCAGCCATACCAGCACCCCTGATCCAGCCAAACCAGCAGTACCCCCAGCAGCGGTCACCCCCGCTGGACATTGATCTTAATGTACAAATGTCATCGCTCAGTGCTTTACTTCAAGATGATACATATTATAATAATGTTGATGACATTGACCGGCAGGCACCCCAGTAGCTTTAGATTATTTTATTTATTTGTCTGGATATTTTATTAATTGTCTGGATATTTTATTAATTGTATGGATATTTTTACTGCTTTTCCCAATTTTTATTTTTTTAAATTAAAAATTAATTAGTTATTGGATTTTATTTTTTTATCAATAATTAAAAAAATTAATAAAATAATATATATTTTTAATTAAAACGATTTTTTTAAAAAAATAAATTTTTTTTTTTAAAAATAATAATAATTTCTTTTTAATTAAAATAATAATAATTAAATTTTTTTTTAATTAAAATAATAATAATTATTAAAATAAAAAAATAAAATTTATTTTTTAAAAATAATAATAATAATTTTTTAATTAAAATAATAATAATTAAATTTTTTTTTTTAAAAAATGTTTTTTAAAAAAATTATATTCATTTTTTTTAAATAAAACGGGTGTTTTGCGGCGGATAAGGGGTACTTTGCGGCGGATAATTTGCGGCGGATATTGGGTACTTTCCGGCGGATATATTGCGTCAAAAATTTGTCCCCTTTTCCGGCGGATTATCCGCCGCAAATTTGCGTTGGATTTTGCGGCGCCACTAAATCCGCCGCAAACTTGCGGCAGATAATCCGCCGCAACGCGTTTGCTTCGAGCTGGCTACCGGCGAAAAACTTCCGCCGCAAAGTCCAAATATCCGCCGCAAATTTGGCTTTTGCGGCGGATTTCGCCCGCCGCAAAGTCCAGCTTTTTTTGTAGTGTTTACAAACCATTATAAAAACCTTTGAAAACATATTAAAATCATGGCATTATAAGCCTAATATCATTGGAAAAGGGTTAGGAAAGTATTAGAAGAGGATTGGAATCGAACGGGATCGTTTCGGGCAAGTTTGAAATATTTGGACAGAACACTGCGCACGGTCCGTGCTCCCATACGCACGGGTCGTGCTCCCTGTAATGCATTTTCGAAAACAGAAACAGAACGGGACGCACGGGTCGTGCGCTTTTGACAGCATTGAGTTTTTATCCCGTTTTCGCATTTTTCGTCATTCCGATCAATTCCGATACCTGTTCCAGTCCTGTCCCAACATAAAAATAGTCCAAAAACATATTTAAACAACATTGATCACCATCAAATCATCGTTCATCAATCACAAACACAAACGTAAACAATTCTAATCACCTTTCAACCATCAAAATCATCATCAAAAATCAAAATTATCCCACTCAAACTCTCAAATTCGAAAGTCAAGAGGGAGGGGAAAATGAATAGTAACCTACCTAGCTCAAGGGAACAAAAGATGGAAGGAAGATGATGATGATGATCAAGAACTTAGGGTTGATGGGTGTGATGATCCTTCTTCTTCTTCTTCTTCTTCTTCTTCTTCTCTTCTCTTCTTTTCTTCTCTTCTTCGATTCCTTTCTTTCTCTTCTTTCTTATATATATATATATATATATATATATATATATATATATATATATATATATATATTTGTTTGTGTGTATATATTTAAGTGGTAATATGGTCAAAGACCATATTGCCATTAATCCCTTATATCCGGTTAACGATCCTATGACAACCGAAAATACATTTTAGCATTCAATAAATTTACCAATCAAGTACTAAATTAATTCAATTGGGGGTAATATCCAAATAATTCGGTTAATTATTTTGGGATATTACAATATACTTAAGAGCATAAAAGATATTCAATACTAATAAATAAACTTACAATTGGTCAATACTCCATTCGCCTCAATTATAAGCAAATATAATCAATTCACACTTATTAAGAAAATTCGTTATCCTTATTAAATGGTCTCAAATTTACTAAACAACAAATTTTGTTTCTCAAATTTACCCTTCATCGGAACTAAACAATTTCACTAGAAATAGTAAAAACAATTTTGGGAAAAGACAAACTTAACAAATATTATGAGGGTACTTTTGGAACAACATAATTAAAAATGGCTAAAGTAGTTAACTTTAGCTTATAATTTGTGAAAAAAAATGATTTTTTTTGTTATAGTTCGGGACATGCAGATGAAGTGTTTCATAGAGTTTAATTAGTATCTATTGCCGGTGTTAAAAATTGCACATAAACCATCTACCAATCAAAATTCATGATACGAGTACTTTTAATAGTGTAAAAATCTCTTGGTGTATATAAGTTAAATCTCATTTCTTATAATTAGGATATAAATCCTAATTGTTTCTTATAAAAGTTACAGGACAATATCTACTATCTTCGTTTTCTTATTTCATTATTGTTTTTTCTCTATTCAAAATGTATTCACCAGTACTCTTACTATATCTGCTATAGATTTATAGATTTATACCAATTCACCAGATATGATTTTACCAATACTCCCATTCTATCTAAAAGACACCTCAAATTTTTTAGGGTAAAAATGTCATTACACTCTATTTCTTCTTTTTTTTTTCTTTTTATTCTTACACTCTCTTTCTTACTTTTCACTTTTCTCTTACAGTCTCTTTCTCCGTTTTTCCCTTTATTCTTACACTCTCTTTCCTCCTTTTCACTTTTCTTTTACACTCTCTTTCTTCCTTTTTTTCTTTTTACTTTACACTACTATTTCTCTTATCAGTTCAGTTTAATTCTTTTAACTAAATTCCTAAATTTATACAAACACTACTATATTAAAATTACTTATAAAAATGTAAATGAGTCACACTAAAAAACAAAAAAAAAACTATCACCTTTTTGAAAACGTTATCACCTTAAAATTTTAATTTTTCTCTCCAAAATCTGTTTACACTGTTATTGATGATCTACTATCACCTCTTATTGATAATCTACTATCTATCTACTATAGATTTATCTACCATAGATTTATACCAATTCACCACATATGATTTTACCAATACCCCCATTCTATCTAAAAGACACCTCAAATTTTTTAGAGTAAAAATGTCATTACACTCTATTTTTTTTCTCTCTTTACTCTTACACTCTCTTTCTTACTTTTCACTTTTCTCTTACACACTCTTTCTTCCTTTTTTTCTCTTTCTTCTTACACTCTCTTTCCTCCTTTTCACATTTCTTTTACACTCTCTTTCTTCCTTTTTTTTTCTTTTTACTTTACTTTTCCCAAAAATAATTATTCTCTTTCTCTTATCATTTCACTTTAATTCTTTTAACTAACTTTCTAAATTTTTAAAAACACTACTATATTAAAATTACCTATAAAAATGTAAATGAGTCATACTAAAAAACAAAAAAAAACTATAACTTTTTTTGAAAACGTTATCACCTTAAAATTTTAATTTTTCTCTCCAAAATCTGTTTACACTCTTATTGATAATCTACTATCACCTCTTATTGTTAATCTACTATCTATCATTTAGGATCTACTATAATCAACTAATCAACTAAAGTAATCAATTGAAACTACGAGATAACTGCAATAATATATAAAAAAACACGGGGCAACTGCACTGATATATAAAAAAACACAGTATTAATATTTGTCATTGATAATTAAAATTTTGAAGACTACTATAAACCTACTATCTAAAGAACTATAAGATTTAATGACAATTTAAAATACCGATTAATATTTAAAACAAATATTTCTTATTGATAATCTACTAATCAACTAAAATAATTAATTGAAATTACGAAATAACTGCACTGATATATAAAAAACACGAGATAACTGCACTGATATATAAAAAAATATGAGAATAATATTTGTCATTGATAATTAAAATTTTTGAAGACTACTACTATAAACCTACTATCTAAAAAACAAGAAGACTTAATAACTATTTAAATTAGTAATTAATATTTAAAACAAATATTTCTTGTTGATAATCTAATATCTAACTTTTATTATCTACTATAATCTACTAATGAACTAAAATAATTAATTGAAACTACGAGATAAATGAACTGATAAATAAAAAACACGGAATAACTGCAGTGATATATAAAAAAACACGGGATTAATATTTATAATTTTTTTTGACAATTTATAATTAATATTTACCATTGATAATTACAATTTTGGAAAACTACTATAAACCTAGTATCTAAAAAAACACGGGATAACTGCAATAATCTACTATAATCTACTAATCAATGTTAAGAAATGAATATTTAATTAATATTTAAAACAAATATTTCTTATTGATAATCTACTATCTACTAATCAACAAAAATAATCAATTGAAACTACGAGATAACAGCATTGATATATAAAAAAACACGTGATAACTGCAGTGATATATAAAAAAACACGGGATTAATATTTGTCATTAATAATTATAATTTTTGAAGACTACTATAATCCTACTATCTAAAAAAATAAGAAGACTTAATGACTATTTAAACTGATTAATATTTAAAACACACGTAACAAATATTTGTCAATAATACCTAAAAAGGACTAATAATTATCACTGATATATAAAAAAACACGGGATAAATATTTGTTATTGATAATCTACTATCTATCTTTTACTATCTACAATAATCTACTAATCAACTCAAATAATCAATTGAAATTATGAGATAACTACACTGATACATAAAAGAACACTGGACAACTGCACTGATATATAAAAAAATACGGGGATAACTGCAATGATATATATAAAAACACGGGATAGTTGCACTGATATATAAAAAAAATGGGATAACAACATTGATATATAAAAAACACTGCACTGATATATAAAAACACACGGGATAAATGCACATATTGTTTTTAAATGATACTTTTTACATTTTTAGTTTTTATATTTATCAATTTTTTATTTGAAACTCCTTTTTTTATCTACTTTAAATTTTTCTTTATTTTCACGGGGTAATGTTCCGACTATTTAAATACTGTCTAAATTCATTCATAAAAATAACACGACAGCACATGTGTGTATGCAAATCATCATCTATATTTTACAATTGATTTTAGATTAATGAGATTTCAAATTAAAGTTTCTATTTAAGGTAATCGTGCCACGTAACGCGATCGACCCGTGCGAATGCACGTGTATAGTACTAGTTGTTTATAAACTGTTTCCATGAATAATATTTTAATTGAGTATGAATAAGAGCTACCAATTATGCTTTTATCAACATATAAGAAAAATAAGCATTATTTGCTATTGAATTAAGAAGAAACACGATAGAATAAAATATTATAGAAAATACTATTTCAAAATCTAATGCGACAGACCATATATTGGGATAAAATGTGTTATGGATAGGGCCTTTACTAGTTACACCTCTATGGCCCATTCACAAAAGGCCCATTAAAAAAAAAAAACAGATCCATTCATCAACGCCCAAAATCACAACGCAGGATCGGACAGATCCATCTGGTCAAACACCACCAAACTCTATAAATAAGCATTCAATACTTCATTAATGGTAAGCAATCCCACCCTAATATCTATCTGTACTTGACAACCTCCCTGACTTGAGCATCAGAGTGTCTTTGCAGGTACCACACCCCACCTCGGATCGGACCATTATTGATCAAGGACTTCATCTACCAACTATCTCGGATCGGACTAACAGAATTGGAGATACGGTACAGAACATTGGCGACCACAGTGGGAGGATCTTTTTCTTTAGTTCCTCTCCCATTTCCTTGATCGGCAATGCCTCCTCAACTTCGTCCGAGGACCCAAAGTCTCATTGTAGGACCATCCAAGCGGCTGAGCCTGGAACCCATTTTTCGGCAGGTCGTATCACAGGGCACCCCAGAAGGGTACGTAGAAGACCTTCCAAGTTCAGGGTCCGAGGCGGCTATGGTCCCTGGGAGCTCGGGGAGAAATCGCTTCCCCCCTCCTCCTCAGGCGGTCCCGATCCTGATCGATGCTATTCAACAGCTCATCCATCTACTGAACCATCGAACTGAAGCAAACCAGCAGCAGAGTTACCGATTTACCGAGCTCGAAGCCGAGGTAGCTGAGCTCCGGGCTAGAAATATCCCGGATCATATCTCACTTCACCGCAATTCTCCCGAAAGAAGAAACCCCGCACGGAGGCATCACCTATCTCCCGCTCAGAGAAGGCATTATCATCGATCTCCATCTCGTTGGTTGGGGGGGAATGGTTCCCATTGTCCCCCCAAGCCGGACAGAAAATGAAGAAAACCAAACGTATTCACCCCCAAGACTGCTCATCTCTGGCTTCTTCCTCCCCAAGACGACGTTCCCGAAGCCGAAAAAGGTCATCAAGACAAGACCGACCTCACCACCGGTCTAGAAGAACTCCCGATCTGTACAATTACCGCTGATCTTCTGTCCGTGAGAAACCGGCGAAGTGCAAAGGTCCTTTCACTGAGAAGATCAAATACTTTCCAGTACCTAGGCATCTTGAGAAACCACCGGAGGGATTGAAGCTACACGGTGGAATAGGCGACCCTGACCGGCACATAGACTATTTTGACACCATAATGGAATATCGAAATGTTCCTATGGAAATGAAATGCTGGATTTTCCCTCTAACTTTGGAGAAGGTAGCTTCGGATTGGTTGAGATCCCTCAAACCAAATTCCATCTCTTCTTGGGATCAATTAGTGAAGCTCTTCTTGGCCTAGTTCGCCCACTCAAGAAGTAAGCCGAAACACAAGAAAATATTAGTGTTCATTATTCAAACGGAGGACGAACCTCTAAGGGATTACATAGAGAGATTAAACAAAGAAGCTTCCCGAGTTTGGAATTTAAACGACGAGTTCCGACTTTACTTCATGACAGCCGGTCTCCGGGAAGGAAGTTTATTTCAAACTCATATCGGGACTTTCGAACCCAGCACCTTGCAGGAGTTCCTCCAAAAGTACCAATGCTTCATCGATCACAAAGAAGGCATCAAGGGCGGAAGAACAGTTGCCAGGCCCGGACCATCCAAACCCCGCGGCGAGAAGGATAATCGGAATGATAACCGGAACGATAGCCGAGGTAACCGGGATACCCGTCCTCGGAATCATCATCAAGTTTATACCGATCTTAATGAAACCCAGACATGGATCTTAGGTGAATGCATGAACAGGGAGTTCAGGGATGTGAAGTTTCCCAATCCTCTCCCACATAGGCAGGGACAGCGTTCCAACAAATACTGTAGGTATCACCGCAGTAACGGTCATGATACCAATCATTGCAATGCCCTGAAAGATGACATTGAAGACATGATCAAAAGAGGAAAGCTTGCCAGTCATGCAAAAAAGCCCGGACATCTGAAATTCGATGTTAAAAAAGAAAAGGACAACCTGTGGATCGATACTTTGGAATGAAACTACAACGGTAAGAGATCCTTAGGAAGCTGCATTGAGGTCCTTTTTATAGTCTAGGATCAGTAGATAAAGCACTAAGTACAAATTATAATCCATAAAGAAGAGAATGGGAAAAGTTTGTAACATCTTTGGAATTTAGAAAGGGCGCACGGATCGTGCTATGCAGGTGCACAGATCGTGCCTAGTATAATCCTGTTGGAATTCGAAACAGCACAGGGCGCACGGTTCGTGCTAAGGAGACGCACGGATCGTGCGCTGTGAAACTTTTGGCCTTCTGATTTACGAACGGTCCGCATGGTTCGTGCTCACTGTGCGCACGGTTCGTGCGCTTCCTTTTCTTCATTTCTTTCTTCTTTTGCGAACAGGGCGCACGGATCATGCTGGATCACGCACGGACCGTGCGTCTAAACTTGATTTTCACTTTATATTGCTTGATTCTTCTCCTCATCCTATTGTCTCTTGATCCTTGCTCTTTAAACATCAAAATTCCTCATTTGCTCCATAATTAACCCTGAGAATCAAAACTAACAATAGGTAGTAAAATGGCTCTAGAATAGAATTAAAACAACAAATAAATTACTTAAAATAAATACTAAAAACACACTAAATTAGGACTTATCAAACTCCCCCATGCTTGAACCTTTGCTTGTCCTCAAGCAAAACCATGAAACTCATTGGGCCAATTTTGGAAAAAATTCTAAATTTATACAAAACCTTAAGTGGACTGGAGGTAAATTTCAGTACTTCTTCTTTGGTTTGAGACTTACCACTTGGGCTTTTGTGATTTATGAGACAAGTTTTTAGGTATCAGTACATTAGGAAGGATATCAATGTCAGCATAGAACTAGTTCCCTAGCATTCTTAAGCTTTGGTCTTCCATTCACTAGACCGGGTCTCAAAGGAGGGTCTTTATACGCTGGGCATTCAATCTTTTTTTCTTTTTCTTTGATTTCACATGTAGGCCAACCACTTTAAATTTTTAATTTTTTCAATCTGAACTAAAGTGGTCACCCTATGAAGCCTGGATACCGGATACGATACCGGATACGACACGATACGGATACGGGGATACGAGAAAATTTTGAAAATCAAGATACGACACGGCTGGGATACTTTAATAAAAAATTAAATTAAAATTTAAATATATAAAAATATAACAAAAAATAAAATAGAATAGAAACACAAATAGAAAAAAACAAAGATGAAAAACTGAAATATTGCATTTTATAGATATGGAAAAAAAAAACTGCTCAAATAGATAAAAAAAATCACACAGAAAATATATGGATGAAAGGAAGAGGACAACCGACACACCTATGTATGAGTGACTAGTCATAAAAAGTAATGGTGGACAAGTAACTGAGACCACCCGAAATCGTATAATACGAATAGTCAGTGGCAGAAATAGATGACTTTTTATAGACTAAAATATCCATATTAGTACGTAATTGGTCAATAAAACATAAGCATACCATTAGTCAATATATATTCATCACATTGTAGAAATAAATACTTGTGATCTTATCAAGTAGAGATAGTTACGTATATTTATCTCACTCATATCACAATGTATTATTTCTTCTATTATTGTATTACGAAAAAACATATAATTTTGTCTTTTAGTTAATGAGGTATTAAAGTGTATCATATATGAGTGACAATCATGTGCTTAGTTGGTAAGAGGTATCGAAAAAGTATCTGAGAAGTATCCTTAGTTGGTAAGAAGTATCAAAGATGTATCTAAAAAGTATCGAGTCAAATATTTTTTAAAAAGAATTAAAAAATTATTAGATACTCTTTGGGTACGTATCGGGAAGTATCGGAAAGTATCGGTATCGGATACGTATCCGACACGGGTACGTCTCCATTTTTGAAGTATCGGGGCTTCATAGGTCACCCCATTTTGCTTGATGTACTCATTTGCTTTTCTTTTCTTTTTCTCTTTTTGTTCTTGATACCCCAACTTAGACATTTTTTCTCCAGTAACCTCGCATCCGGTGAATGTCACCAAGAGGACTAGATTACTAGTTTTTTTCAATCCTCCTAATAGCACTAATAACCTAAAAACAAATCTGAAGAGTGTGTGTGTGGAAAACCCAAAAAGTAGTAACAAACAAAAATTTATTTTTACCAGCCAGTCCACCTAGATGAATACTATGAATTTCCAAAAATTTAATCCAAAAGAGGCCTTAACCAAACAAAACATGCTTTCTAAACTCACAAACTTGAAACAAGGGGAGATGATATTTATTCAAAATAAACTAGATTTAATAAAAACGAGAAAACAGTAAAAAGGGCAAGATACCCCTCCATGAAGGGGTAAGAGAAAGCTCATATGATTTACTGCTGACCAGGCGGAGGAGCCTGATGAATGTTGAAGTGCTGCATCATAGAGCGAAACATATCTGACATGTTTTCCATTTGTTGACTATGATGCAGTTGGTCCTCCCTTATTAGTTGCAGCTCTGCTCCCTGCCTCTGCTGCTCACTTTCGATTCTGCCACAGCATGCTTCCAGATTAAAGTTTTGGGCATTTTGATCATCTTGCCCAACCATCTCTTCCTCTACCTCTTGGACTGACACCTCTTGGGGTGTATCACCTGCAACATTAAGATACAACCAGTTCTCTTGGTTTCTAGTGTCTGTCCTTACCGGGTTTGGTAGTAGGATGGACTTTTGCTTGTCAACCAGCAAGTGAAACCTTGTTCTTGCTTTATTTGTAGCCCTGACAAGGAACATGCTCTCGCATATATCCATGCCAATGCTCATATTGCCGTCCAGGACATCGTGATAATTTAACCTGTCAGCCAGCCCCAATTTTTGAATAATATAGGTTACCATCCCCCCTATCACAATATCACCTTTGGGAAGTTCAGCAATATGAATTAAATTTCTAGTGATATAGTGAAGGGTGTTAACCTGCACCTGATGGATCATTGCCCATAACAGAAAAAGTTCTCCAGTCCTAATTCCACCCATCTCACCCCGACCAAAAACAGTGCAAGCCAATATCCTACAAATGTACCGGAAGACCGGGTTATGAATTGAGCTTGCTTTGGCGGTCCTTGCCTCATATTGCCCCCTTCCAGTAATCGAGGTCCAAAAGGTAGGAGGGTGATACCCTTCTGGCCGGACAGCGGGGTCTCTTGAATCATGAATCAACCCCACATTAGGAAATCCCAATTTTTCACCAAATACATCCAATGACATTCCAAAATCTTCATTAAACAGTCTAAAGGACAGCCTATCATCAGTTTGGCATAGTGAACTTAAAAATTCGCGAGTGAGCCCTTCATAAGTGGCCCTTTGTGGCCTCAGAAAATCCATCCAACCCAGATTATTCAATAACATTATAACATTGTCTTCTATCCCTAGGGTGTTAAGAGTAAGAATAAAATGGGGATACCTCATGGGGACCAATTTCCTGTTGTCAAGCAATTCATACCTCTCCCGTTGAGTTCTATCCTTGAAAATGATTCCGTACGGGTTGCTTGAACTTGTGCCACTCCTCTTTCGCCCTTTCCCAGTAGATGTACCAGCAACATCACTGACTTTTTCCTTTTTAGAGGCCATTTTCGAATTCCTCAAATTTGGGGTTTTTAATTTTGGAAAAAATTTGGGGTTTTTGAGAAATGTTGGGTGAATGTAGTGTTTTTGGCGTTGAGTTTTGTATATGGAGTGGTATTTTGATGATTGGGTGGTGTTTTGAGGGTGTTTATGGAGGTTTTGGGTTATGGGTATGGTGGTGTGCGAATTTTGGGATTTTTGTGGAGAGTGGTTGTATAGTGATTTTGATGGTTGGGTTTTGTAGAGGGGGTTGTGGGTAGTTGATTTGGGTAGGTTCTATGGAGGTTTGGGTGTTGTTTGGTTGTATTTGAAGGTTGGGAAGGTATGGGTATGGAGGGTTTTGAGTAGGAGAAGGGATGAGGAAGAAGAAGAGGGTTTGGAATGAGAAAAAAAATCGTGACTTACTTGGGAAAAAGAAGCAACACGGAATGGGTTCTAGGACACGCACGGACCGTGCTTGACTTGCGCACGGGTCGTGCGTGACTTTCGCAATGGCAATGCGTTCTTTTTAATTTACGCACGGATCGTGCTTGCTTGGCGCACGGATCGTGCGTGACTTTCGCAATCCAGCCACTGCCAATTCTTCTTCAGTGTGCACGGATCGTGCCTTATGGCGCACGGGTCGTGCGTGACCTTCGCAAAAGCTGCCCCCTTTTTTTATTTTTTTAAGAGGAACACTTTTGACCCCTGCAAAACAAACATGGTTACCTCATGGGTTGCCTCCCACACAGCACTCTTTTAATGTCACTAGCTTGACCCGGACCTTCTTCTTATTTGTAGAACCAAAGTGGTTCCCTTTTCAATCTCATCACCAATCAAATAAGTTTTCAGCCTTTGTCCGTTCACTTTCAATGAACCGGTCTTTTCATTCCATATATCAACAGCTCCGAAAGGATATACCTTACGAACTTGAAATGGACCGGACCATTTTGACCTTAATTTCCCTGGAAAAAGTTTTAGCCTTGAGTTGAAGAGCAATACAAGATCGCCTTCTTTGAATTCTCTTCGGGCGATACGCTTATCATGTCATTTCTTTGTTCTTTCTTTATAAATTCGGGCATTTTCATAAGCGTCCATCCTTAGTTCTTCCACCTCATTTAACTGAAGTTTTCTTTTATCACCAGCTAACTTTGTATCCAAGTTGAGTGTTTTTATTTCCCAATAAACCTTGTGCTCTAGCTCAACCGAAAGATGACAAGACTTCCCATAAATCAATTTAATAGGAGTCATCCCAATAGGAGTCTTGTATGCTATCCGATAAGCCCAGAGAACATCATCAAGCTTAATTGACCAATTTTTCTAGAATGAGAGACCATTTTTTCTAAAATACTTTTTATCTCTCTATCGGAGACTTCAACTTGGTCACTAGTTTAGGGGTGGTAAGGTGTTGCAATTTTGTGCCTCACCCCAAGCTTTTGTAAGAGCTTTTCAAAATGTTTGGAAATAAAATGAGATCCTCCATCACTAATTACTACTCTTGGTACTCCAAATCTTGGAAAAATGATTTTCTTGAAAAACTTGATTACGACTTGTGCATCATTTGTTGGAGAAGCAACGACTTCGATCCACTTTGAAACATAATCAACTGAGACTAGAATGTATTGATTTCCAAAAGAAGACAAAAATGGCCCCATGAAGTCAATTCCCCAGACGTCGAAAATTTCAACTTCTAGAATACTGTTCAGAGGCATTTCGTTTCTTCTGGAAATACTCTCAGTGCGTTGACATTGATCACATTTAGAAACAAAATGATGCACATCTTTAAAGAGTGATGGCCAGAAGAAACCAGATTGAAAAATTTTGAAAGCAGTCTTTTTAGAACTGGCATGGCCACCATAAGAAGAAGAATGACAGTGAATAAGAATGTTACTTACCTCTTCTTCTGGGATGCATCTTCTGAAAACACCATCTACTCCCCTCTTGAAAAGGAGAGGTTCATCCCAATAGTACTGTTTTACATCAGAGAGGAATTTTTTCCTCAGTTGGTAGCTCTGGCCCGGAGGCAGCACTCCAGCTGCAAGATAGTTCACATAGTCTGCATACCATGGTGCTTCATTTTGTACCAAAGAGAATAGTTGATCATCCGGAAAGGAATCATCAAGCGGCAGCTCATTCTCATTGTTCTCATGCAACCTTGCCAAGTGATCAGCCACAACATTTTATGTACCTTTTTTATCTCTTATCTCCAAGTCAAATTCCTGGAGGAGCAAAATCCATCGGATCAACCTCGGATTAGCATCTTTTTTGTTCAACAAATATTTTATTGCCGAGTGATCCTTGTAGATGATGATTTTGGACCCCACCAAGTATGACCTGAATTTATCGATGGCAAAGACCACCGCCAATAGCTCTTTTTCTGTTGTGGCATAATTCACTTGGGCATCATCCAAGGTTCTACTAGCATAGTAGATAGCATGCATCTTCTTATCATTCTTTTGACCCAGGACTGCCCCAACTGCATAGTCACTTGCATCACACATTATCTCGAATGGAAGATTCCAATCCGGTGGTTGCATGATTGGGGCAGTGGTCAAAGCTTCTTTTAACCTGCAAAAGGCTTCATGACAAAGATCATAAAAAACAAAAGTTGCATCCTTAAGGAGCAAGCTTGTCAGTGGCTTAGTAATCTTGGAAAAATCTTTTATAAACCGGCGGTAAAAACCCGCATGACCCAAGAAACTTCTTACCTCTTTGACCGAGGTAGGAGGTGACATTTTTTCAATGATTTCAATTTTAGCCTTGTCAACCTCAATACCTCGTTCAGAAACCAAATGCCCAAGCAAAAACCGATTAAATTACGGATCATTACAAGACAACACCGGATACGGCCGGGTCCTCAAAGTTTCAAAATACTGATCTATTACAAAAATTGGCGTTACTTCAAAGTTCCGGGCTTATGCACGATCTTCTCTGTATAAACCCAGCCATTTCAAGAGCGAGCATGGCTGCTCTGGTCGCCGCAGCTTTAGATTTCTTCAATTCAGCTTCAAGCACGGCAATCCGACTTCGAGGCTCCAAACTTGTTTTCGTCCTTCCTTCTTCAGCTTTCTTCAAATCATCTTCAAGCTCGGACACCCGACTTTCAAGGGACAGAATCTTCTCTTTAGCCTGGTTTTCCAAAGCTTCTAACTCTTTGACCCGAAGTGCCAAATCTTCAGCTCGGCTCTTGGCAGAATTCCTCGCAGTTTTTAGCTCATCCTTCTCACGCTGCAGATTAGTAAAATCGGTATTTGCTTTAATTAAAGCAGCAGACTTCTCCTCCAATTCTTTCAGGGCTTTCTCCAATAGAGCTTTCTCAGCTTTCAATTCCTCTGTAGACAAACAAAAAATGCACAAGCCAAAACAGGACGATCTAAACCGAAGAAAAGTGACCTTAAAAAACTAGCAAAATACCTTTTGCCCGACGTTCAATATCCTCCCGCTCAAATTTTGCACTCAGTCAAATGAAAAAACACTTGTGCCGAGGCTCCAACAGGGTCGGCGCGGTAATCTTCAAAATTCTTCTTCAGAAAGTCGGCATCCAAAGAAACATTGCTAGATTTATGCTTCTTTGAAGTATGCTCCTGACTCTTCTTAGTAACCTTAGGCTCACCTCCATGATCGGAATGGCCCCTTTTTCCTGGATGATGAGAAGAAGATACAATGTTCAGGGGGGCGATCCATCTGACTAGTCTTCCAGTGTCGTGCCGAGGCTGAAGATCGGTATTTTGTGCCTCCAGATCTTCCGGGGAAACAGTGGTGATCGGGGTGGCATGAACAGCTGCTTCACGAAGAGGAGAATGTTCGGGGTCTATCTCAGTCTCGTACACAAGATTCACAACCCCGACATCCTCTACAGCAAGGGCTTTCATAAATGCAAACTTCTCACTAGCCATCGTATCTGCAAATAAAGAAGAAAACAAACGAGGTAGACACTTAAAACGAGTAAGAACATCATGTACCCAAATATTTGATGACCTACCTAAACCCTTAAAACGTCCGATCTTTTTCCGGCGTTAACCAAACGATCGGTAGGTAAACCCCAAAATTTCTCTTTAGTATAAGGAATCCGAGCTGCAGTGAATGTCAGAATATTTTTGGTTACTTTGTCTTCATCGCTGAACTGTGACTAACAGAGTAGGCTCCGGGGGGACGGTTATAATGACCGAGGCTCCAACCAATGGGAACCCGTCTTCGCTGAACTTGCCCACGCAGTCTATTGCCTTATCATTAACAGGCTCGACAAAATAGAAAAGCTCCTTCCATCTCTTTTTCAGGGAATCGGTGTAGAGTCGAAAAATTTTAGTGTTCCTCCTGGAGTGAAGGCTCACATGCTCACGACTATTCGATCCTTCCACCAAACTCTTATTCTGATTAACCTCGAACAGGTGGAAAAATAGGTTAACCAACACCGGCCTATCCAAGGCAAGACACACCAGCTCAAACGCCCGGAGAAATGCCCACGCATTAGGATGAATTTGCAAAGGAGCCAAATCTAACCGACCCAGGACGGTTTGTTGTAGAGAAGTAAAAGGGGGGCGGATGTTCATATCCATGATAACAATGTCGTACATAACGAATTTTAGGGCGGAAGCCCAAACGACCACGTGCTCCTCTTCCTCCATCCCTTCGACGTTCCACACCCGCTCCGAGCGCCCCGTGATCTTCCGGGCAACTCTACTCAAATCATGTCCGGGCTTGTACAGAGACTGATTTGCAACAAAGTATTTGAAACCCATGAATATACCCGAGGAACCGCCAAAGGGTATAAAAGGGGGACATCGACAGCTCCAGGACCGGTGCTAGAATACTCATCCGACACCGATTCAGAATTCCGACTGACCATGTCACTTTGCTGACGAACAGATTGATCTTCACCTTCAGCGTCGTCACCATTACGGCCTTCTTCCTCAGTATCAGAAGTCGACTCGGAATCAGCATCGGTACTCTCGGAGCAACGTGACGAAGAGCTCCTTTGTTTTTCTCCCGTTTGATCCTCCTCTGAAGAGTCCGACCCGATCGTCACTACGTCCACATCTTCGGATCTACCGCCAGAAGAGTTATCATCGACCTCAAGATCGTCCCCCTCAGGCTCGTTGTTTTCATTTACTAGAGAGTAATCGTCGACTTCAAGTTCGTCCTCCACTTATTCACTCGTAGGAGCCGAGTCTGGATGGTCTTGAACCTCGGGAACAACAGGCACGGTATTTATGAAATTACCTTCCAGAATTTCTCCTTCGGAAGCCATCAACTTCGCAATCTGAGGGCTATTTTCGGTATAAACCCTACGAGTTTGTTTTGTTCTCGCCAGAACTGGACCTGCAGGAATGGGGGATGAGATGTCAGGATTAAGCGACTCAATGGGTCCTCGACCAAGCCGGAACCCGATCTGACGACCCCCACTCTGAGCGAAAGATAAAAGACAGGGGAAGCCCGAGATAAAATAAAAAGGAAAAAGGTAAGAGATTCCAACCTCGGTTTTCAGAAGATTGACGAAGAAGCCTTGATTTCTGAGCTTTCACAACTTCAACCCACTAAAACTGACCTACTCTGGCCACGGTCTTCTAACTGGGAATAATAAAGATCGAAACTCAGATCGTCGGATCGGTAAGCAGAGCAAATTTGGAAAACAAACAGAAAAAGAAGAGACTGAACCCCTATTTATAGTGGGCCAAAGGTCACTAATTGGGCCTGGGTCAAATCGACACGTCCAATCAGTCACCTTAACCACGTGCGTGAAAAACGAAGCGTTATCATTACCAGCAGCCATCGAAAAACGTGCCTAATCAAGATTCATTTAATACCAACCCCGGATCCGCCAAGATCGGATACGAGAAACGAAGCACGCCATCGTTTCAACGGTCACTTTGAGTCACTCAAAACAGTGGCCTGAATCTCGTCAAGCAAAAATGACCCCGGATCTGCAAAGATCGGATTTGGGGACAATATTCACAAAAGCAAGCCTGGATCCGCAAAGATCGGATTTGGGAGAAGGATCTTCAAAGAAAAAGGCTCGGCATCAACCTGAGACCCAGTAAAACACAAGATCGGTCTGATTTACAAGTCAAGATCGCCCTTCAGGCGACCAGACTTAGGGGACAACTGTTATGGATAGGGCTTTTACTAGCTACACCTCTATGGCCCATTCACAAAAGGCCCATTCACAAAAGGCCTATTCAAGAAAAACAGATCCATTCTCAACGGCCAAGATCACAACACAGGATCGGACGGTCCAAATCCATCAGGTCAAACACCACCAAACTCTATAAATAAGCATTCAATGCTTCATTAATCGTATGCAATCTCACCCTAATATCTATCTGTACTTGACAACCTCCCTGACTTGAGCATCGGTGTGTCTTTGTAGGTACCACACTCCACCTCGGATCAGACCATTATTGATCAAAGACTTCATCTACCACTCGGTAATCAAAAGCTTAGTGATAAAATCATTCTACCAAAATAGATTACATGCATAAAGAAGGTCACATAATTGAAGATTAATTAACAACATCCAAACATGGACCGCATAATGAAACTCACATCCAAAATAGAACATAATAGGCAAAATACATTATCAGATGGTACTGCCAGCGATATCTTCAATTTCCTCCTAACAAAAGTTATTTATACAGATATTTTTAATCGACTACTAATGTAAAAATCTCTTACATTACATTGTTGATGTATATAAATTAAACCTTATTTTTTATAATTATGATATAAGCCCTAATCGTTTCTTATAAAAATGACGGGACAAGATCTACTTTCTTCTTTTTTTATTTCATTATTGATTTTTTTTCTATTCAAAATGACAAAATCTATTCACTAGTACATTTTACTTTTTTTTTTTATTTTTAAAGGAAAATAAAGACCGGAAAAGGGAGGGAGTTGAACCTCATCAATGCATGCGGGAGAAAATGAAAGAAGGGGCAGTTAGCGACGAGCAACAAAAGGCAGCCACGTGTCAAATAATGTGGATACCGACAACGACAAATTCATGGATTTATTTTTTTTATTTGGAAAAAAAATGAAAATTATAAAAAGGCGGTTACCTATAGACCCAGCTCTCTATCTTATTGGCTACTTTCTTGACCTTTGCGTCGCACGTGGGACCCTTGTTTTACTCACGTGTCACAAACTAGAACTTTTGAGTAGATATGGGTCCCACGGTGGAAATAAATAAATAAAACAAGGACCTCTTGTGTTGACGCGTGTACAGTGTGACTGGGTCCCTCATCCATAACAAGTGTCCAAAATAACAAAAATAAAATAATTTGTACTGCACCACTCCAAAAATATTTATGACGAATTTGATAAGAAAATTGATTTTAAAAAGTTCAATAGCATGCGTGGGAGAAGGGGTTGGCACGTCGTAGGACCTTCCCTGCTCTTTTTCCTTGCCTAACCCTACTACATCTTGTCCTAACCCTTTGAGTGACTAGGCATATCTCTCTACACGTAGACATTTTTAACTTCTATTAGCATTAGCATGTATGATTTTTTTTTTATATTTTAAATGTTTTTAAGAAATTTAGATTTACAAAACTTTTTTTTTGCCTTATAAAGGTTTGAGACAATTTTTTCCAAAAGAAATGTTATGGAGCCTCATTAAAACCTTCCGATATAAAAGTCTCTTTAGAAAAAAAAATCAATAAGGAAATAATAGTACCCCCTGCAATTTATTGATAAAAAATGAAAAAAATACAAAAAACATGGGGGACTAGGCTAATACCCATGAAACAATCAACATTACAACCAAAAGGAAAAAAATAACAGTCCTATTAAAAGGAATCTAGTACAAAGAAAATAAAAATTGGCATGCAAGAGCATCACTATAATGACTCGCATCCCAACCAGGTTGGCATCAAAGTCATTAACAATCATTTGCAGCACACCAAAAACAAAAAGCCAGAAGGAGACTGAAACCATCGAACATAAATCAACAAAATCTATAGCAGGGCAAACCTAACTTATTTCTGGAAGCTAGGAGGAAGGTCCCACCAGACAATTTAAACCACTAATGTTAGTACCAAGCCCAGCAAGTTTATCATCGCAAGTGTTGCATTCTCTATAGATGTGGGAGCAAACAAAGTTCTTATGTTTCGTCAAATTTAAGCAATTTTTCCATTTATTTCTGAGCTTCCAAGGAACAATTTTGCAATTCTTGAAGGCGAAAACCACTAGCTGAGAATCGCACTCCAGGCCACAAATACTACCAACCACTAGGTTTGAGACAAATTATCGATCTCTATCCAATATATCAATCAAATTGGTCGTAAAATATAATATAAATGTTATGAATAGTTGAGATTATTATATCAACTTATATGGAATTTCAACTGTTCATCAGATTAATTGTTTATGTCTGTGTTTTGACTTTTAGATAGTCTTATTAGTAACTTATCATATTATTGTTCATGTTAAGTCTTTAAATTTAATTAATATATATATATATATATATATATATATATATATATATACCACATTTTGTTTTTCATAAATATATGCATCCAGGAGATTCTTCTGACCCAACGCCCCCCAGACCACCGAGAGGTGATAAGGGGGAGAGCATAGTTGTCAATGCACCTCGCAAGAGAAGGCGTCATCGTCAGGTGACAATTATTATGGCAGATGGGTTTGTGGGGATGCCCAAGTCCATGACCACTGCTAGAGGACTCGGAGATACTTTGCATTCCGCTCCAGTTGGCCCACCACCCTATATCCCATCGGTACCCCATTTTATGTCTTCCACCAACCCCACACCTCAGTACACTTTCATGCACACA
Source organism: Astragalus membranaceus (assembly GCA_039519185.1). Lineage (NCBI taxonomy): Eukaryota > Viridiplantae > Streptophyta > Magnoliopsida > Fabales > Fabaceae > Astragalus > Astragalus membranaceus. Next base: position 95,533,703 of record CM076847.1, read on the forward strand.
ATTGGGTTACCTATGGGCACACCTAGGTTATCTATGCCTAAACCAGGGTTATATGTCACGCCCTAGGACGATTATCCACAGCCGGTTCACAACGAGCCAGTGGATTTGAAGACATCGACCAATGAGGAGGAGGAGGAAGTGGTTGAAATGAATGATGGTCACCCATTCATCTATCCATGTGGTACAACGTACGTAAGTACACTAGAAGAATTTGGCGCATTTTCGGGGGGCTATTTCCGGCGGAATAAATCCGCCAGTACATTACCGGCGGATATTTTGGCGTTACCGGCGGATTTGATCCCACAGTAAATTATCGGCGGATTTTTTTAATTTTTACCGACGGATTATAATTTGACTGTAACTTACTGGCGGAATATATAGCTGTTACCGACGGAAATTTTATGGAAAAACTTTGAAAACAAATCCGCCGGTAATTACACCTTCCGGCGGATAAATTCCGTAATTTAAAAAATATTTAAACAAATCCGCCGGTAATAGAAATTTTCAGTGGAAATTTTTTGAATTTTGAAATTCAAAAATCCGCCGGTAAATGCAAATATCCGCCGGTTAATTCAATAATCCACCGGTAAATTCAAATCTGCTTGTAATAGGGATTTTCGGCGGAAAATTTTTGAATTTCGAAATTCAAAATCCGCCGGTAAATTCAAATATCCGCCGATAAATTTAAAATCCGCCAATAGTGTCCATTTCCGGCGGATTTGTGTGTGGGAAGTTGTGTGCGCACCGTTTACTGGAATCCACCGGTAAGCCATAAATTCCGTCGGTAATCGACATTTCCGGCGGAATTGCAAAATTAGCTGTTGCAACCTTCCTCTATATATACGAACCCACTCTTTCTTCACTCACTCTTCATTCACTCTTCACTTTCTTCTTCGAAATCTCTCACTCTTCTCTTCTCAAATCTCTCAATTCGCTCCATTCGAAATCTGTTCTGTTCTACCTGCGAGATTATTGTTAAGTTTGATTTAAGGTATGTTTTTTAACTGATATTTGATTGTTTTAGTTAATATTTAGTTTTTAAATATAGTCACTACAAAAAATGCAGTATAAGCGACGGAAATTAGCGAGGGAATCAAAATCCGTCGCTACGTAATTATTAGCGACGGAAATTAGCGAGGGAATCAAAATCCGTCGCTAATAATTACGATGGCGCGTTTTTTTTTTACAAAAAATTTCAAATCTGTCGGTAACTTAAAAATCTGTCGCTAATTCTGACGTGACCGTTGCACATACCTTGAAATGCGTAACATTCAGAATCCGTCGCTAACTTTCAAAATCCGTCGCAAAGGATCCGTCGCTAATTCCTTGGAAAATGTGAAATCAACGAATCCGTCGCTAATGGATATATCTGTCGCAACTATCCGTCGCTAAGTTTTATTTTTTTTTTCACTGGCTCCGAAAACCCTCCTTACTCTCTTCTCTCTCCCACTCTCTTCTCCGAAAACCCTCCTCACTCTCTTCCCCCTCCGAAAACACTCTTCTCAAACACACCTCACTCACTCTCTTCTCTCCCCCACTACGCCACCACCACGCCACCACCACCCATCCCCCTCGCTACATCGCAGCAATCCTCTTCTGGCCTCCTTACTCTCTTCTCCGAAAACACTTCTCAAGCACACCTCACTCCCTTCTCCCTCCCACCGCGCCACCACCACGCCACCACCACCCATCCCCTTCCCTACATCGTAGCAACCCTCTTCTGGTAAGTTTCTGTTTTCGTTTTTATCTTTTTTATTTATTTCCTATTTTCGTTTTTATCTTTTTTCTTTTTCGTTTCTGATGTTGTGAAATTTATTTTTGTTGCAGGAGCTTGGTATTTCGAATTGAGGTCATAGGAGCTTGTTTGGTTTTGGTGGGTACACACATTGTGAAAAATTCAGAAATTAGTCCCAACAAGTGAGTTCCTCTCACTCACTCTTTAGATAGCTTAAGGTTTTTAGCACAAATAGGCTATTTGATTGTTGGCCTATCTGTTTGATGATTGAATATCATGTTTGGAATACATTAATAGCTAAAATTGTGATGAAGATTGCATGTTTTATACCATGTCTCCTTATGAAATATTTGTTTATTTGTGTGATAGAGAAATTTGATGATTTATGGTTTAAATGTGTTGAATTATGATATCTTTGCATTGTTTATGTGTTTAATTATCTATGGAAAATGAGTTGGTTCTTAACATGTTATAGTTTATCTATATGGTCTGTTATAATTTATTTTTGTTGTTTTGATGTTTGATGAACCCTAGGTTAGATGACTATATTGTGTGTTGTTGAAGGAAAAGGGTGATGTGCTGTCCCTCACCCCCATATTTTGCTCGAAATCATCTTCATTGAGATAATTGCGAGACTATACTAACAATTTTAAGGTTGGGAGTTAGAAATAACTTCCTTCACTACTTATATGGAAAAGGGTTTTTTTGTTCTGTCCTTAACCCCCATATTTGGCTCGAAATCATCTCCACCGAGATCATATCGATGCCACTAACTTGATAGGTTATATTTTAGGTTTAGTTGTGGGAATCTAACGCGTTTTTTTAAATGCGTGTAGATGAATTGGAATCAATTGACTCGTAGTTGGGTGTATGATCGGTTATATCCGGGAAGAGCATTTTTGAAGGAAACTTTTGTAAATGGGGTTGAACAATGACTTAGGGGCTTCTTCAAGCAGTTCTAGTTTTTATGTTCCATCTAATGAACAATTTGAGTCGATGCAAAGCATGATTTGTGATGGTCTCGGAGTGAATGTGCCATTTGATGAGCCTCAATATGACGATCATGATGAACTTCCAAATGAAGAAGCACAAAGATTTTATTGTTTGTTAAAAAAGTCAAACACACCATTGTTTGATGGCTCGCCAGAGTCAAAATTATCTATGTGTGTGAAGCTTTTATCTCTCAAGTCCATGAGCAATATTTCTGAGTTGGGTTTAGATGTTGTGACTCAAATGATGTTGGACGGGACACCTAATAAGGATAGTTTGCCAAAAAGTTATTATGAAGCAAAGATGTTAGTTTCGAAGTTGGGATTGGAATGTAAGAAGATTGATTGTTGTGAGGATGGGCACATGTTGTTTTACGACAACGAATTTGGTAAAATCGATGGTGCGCTGCAGGCTTGTAGATTTTGTGGAAAGCCGGGGTATAAAGTTTGTAAAGGGGAAAAACGTAATTATAAACCCATTCCTGTAAAGTCGATGTTCTATTTGCCTATAGTTCCAAGGTTGCAGAGAATGTTTGCATCGCCTGAAATTGCAAAGAAAATGACGTGGCATTATGAGAAAAGGAATACCTCGGACATTTTACGCCATCCATCTGATGGTGAGGCGTGGAAACACTTTGATCGAGTGCATTCAGATTTTGCCTCTGACCCACGGAATGTTCGACTTGGTTTGTGCTCTGATGAATTTACTCCATATATCCAAGCATCAGCGTCGCCCTATTCTTGTTGGCCAGTCATTGTTACCCCTTACAATCTTCCTCCTGAGATGTGCATGACTAAACCGTATATGTTTTTGACTTGCTTGATACCTGGTCCATCCAATCCAAAAGCTAACATTGATATCTTTTTGGAACCTCTAATTGATGATCTCAAGAGATTATGGCAGGGTGTTGGGACATATGATGCAGCACGAAAGAAGAATTTTATGATGAGAGCGGCATTGATGTGGACAATTAATGACTTCCCAGCTTATGGTATGTTGTCAGGTTGGGGGACTCATGGTAAATTAGCATGCCCCCACTTCATGGAACACACAAAAGCGTTTACGTTGAAATACGGGGGAAAGAATTATTGGTTTGACTCGCATCGTAGATTCTTACCGCCAGATCATGTATTTAGAAAGAACAAAAGGGCATTCAAGAAAAGGGTAGTTGAAACAGATGTCCCATCGCCTTTGTTGACATCGGGTGAAATTTGGAGTAGAGTTATGAATTTGCCACAAGCCACAGAGGTAGGTGTGCTCTCCCGATTGGATGGTTATGGACGAGTGCATAACTGGACAAAAAGAAGCATATTTTGGAATCTCCCATATTGGAAAGATAATCTATTGAGACATAATCTAGATGTTATGCACATTGAGAAGAATTTCTTTGACAACATATGGTTAACCGTGATGAATGTGAAAGATAAAACCAAAGACAATAATAAGGCTAGAATGGATTCTGCTCTGTACTGTAGCAAAAGTCGTTCCAATTTGAATTTGGTGCCAATGGCTAATGGCAATATGTCAAAACCCAAAGCCAAATATTGTCTTACACCCGATGAAGCAAAAGATGTTTGTCGATGGTTGAAAGGATTGAGGATGCCAGATGGCTATTCTTCTAATCTTTAAAATATTTGTATTATTTTAGTTTAGTTAGGGCGATTAGTTACCAATATTTGAGAATTTGTTTCATTTTTACAGAGTAAGAAGGCTGGACGCCCTCTTACTATTACTGAGATGCATAGGGCCACACATGTCAGGAAGGATACCCAGACTTATGTTGATGAGCGCTCGAGGACCACTCAGGTAAATATACAACTTGATTTGTATTATATAATGTTTTCTTAAAATGGAGCGCTTATTATGTTATGTTTTGTGGTTATGCAAAACAGGAGAAACATGCCGAGACGATGTTTGAGCCGACTCAAGGGAGCTGGAACCCTGAGTCACTTGGTCCAATGTCTCCTGAGATCATGGCTTTGGCAAACCGCAATTGGGAGAAGTTGGTAGGGGGGATGTACAAGAAACATATGTATGGTACGGGGAAGCTCAGGCAGCAGATGGAGGATGATCAGTTTGACACCAACGGACCCTCCTCCTCTAGTAGTCGACCTCCTCGTCCTTCAGGTGAGACAGAGCAGCTCAGGCAGCAGATGGAGGAGATGCGTGCTCAGCACCAGCAACAGATACAAGAGATGCATGCTATGCATCAGCAGGAGCAGCAGAAGCAGAGTCGGACTATGAAAGTTGAAAGATATGCAGACAGACTTCTTTAGGTTGGCACGTCAGCAAGAGAAGCTGTTAAAGTACTATAAGAGCACGAAGCCAGATGCCTCTGATTCTGAGGAGTCCGAGTCTGATGATGGCTCGTTTTAGTATTATGTTGTAATTTGCTGGTTTGGACATGTTTAGAATTTGGATTGTTATTGCTGGTTTGAAGTTGTTTAGGATTTGGATATTTGGTATTGTTGGTTAGTTTGGATGGATTTTATTTGAGTATTCTCAAAATTTTGGATATTTGGTATTGTTGGTTAGTTTTCATATATTTGGTACTAGTTTGGATGGATTTTATTTGAGTATTCTCAAAATTGTGCTGCATTTGATATATAGTTATTAAAAGAAAAAAAACAGGTTTCAAATCTGGACACGTGGCATAAACTAAAGCAGTTTTTTTTATAAAAAAATTAAATTAGCAACGGATTTTCCCTCACTAATTTCCCTCGCTAATTAGCGAGGGAAAATCCGTCGCTAACATCCCTCGCTAAAATTCCGTGCTAAAATAAAAAATTCTGTCGCTAAATTTTAGCGACGCCCTTTTTAGCGACGGAAAAATTCCGTCGCTAATTCCCTCGCCAAACCACTTTAGCGACGGATTTTTGAGGTTTAGCGACGGAAATTTCCGTTGCCTATCCTACTTTTTTTTGTAGTGAGTTGTTTAATATTTTTTTTGTTATTATTTGTTTTACAATTGATTGGAGTTTGGAGTTTACTTGAAAGTTTTGTTCAAAAGTCTGGAAAGCATCAAGTCAGAGACTTCTCTTCACTATCGGTTAGTTAACAAAATTATTTGTTATAAAATGTTATTTGATGTTATTAGATGAAATTTTTTGCGAAAATAAAATAAATTTAATTTATTTTTAAAATACGAATTATTTAATGTATTAGTTAAAAACATAAAAATAAATTATTTGAAAATTTTTTTATTTTAAAAATACGAATTATTTTATTGTTATTTGATGTTATTAGCTGAAATTTTTTGCGAAAATAAAATAAGTTTAATTTATTGTATAATAATTAGATTGTGTTTACAGTGAGTGTAATAGTTATTATTTAGTAAAAATTATTGATGTTATAAGTTGAAATTATTTGAAAAAATAAAATAAATTAGATTGTAATAATTGTTTGTTATTTGTATTTTTTAGATAAAATAAATACGAAATATTATTATAATATTTATAAAAAACTAAAATTGTTTGTTATTATTTTATTATAATAATACGAAATATTGTTTGTTATTTGTATTTTTTTGGATTAAATAAATACGAAATATTATATATATATATATATATATATATATAATATTAGTAAAATAGTAAAATTATTAGTAAAATAAAATGTTACCATTATTATTAAAATATGTTACCATACTAAAAAAATCAAAGTATTAATATATATTAAAAAATAATAGTTAATAGTTTTTTAGTTTATTTTGTATATTTGGTCAAACATAAAAATACCAATACCAATGTGTATTGTTGTAATGCACATGTATGATATATGTTGTGTTGTGTATATTATAAGGAACATACACAAAAAATGGATCGTAGTTGGATGTATGATCGAATGTATCCTGGAAGAGTTGGGTTGAAGCGACGTTTTGTACAAGGAGTCGAGAGTTTGTTCTTTTTGCTAAGCGTCAAAAACAATTTGAGCGACAAGGTGGAATTAGATGTCCTTGCTCCAAATGTATGTTTCGATCTATAAAAAAGGAAGGTGATATTCGACTTGATTTGTACAATAATGGGTTTAAGCTAAATTATTGGATATGGACCCGTCATGGTGAGGTAGTAGTTGGAGTTCCTGCGGTTGATAATGTTCCTATCCAAGTAGAACGACGTCCCATGTCGTCAAGTCCAGCCGTAGCTTCCACATCAAGTAGTAATCCAACGACTACGGGATATCAGCCGTTTGATGTTGTTCAGGGGATGATATCTGATATTGTCGCCTGTCGGTGTAAATTTGGATTTCGAAGAACCACAATATGATGCTGAAGAAGTTACAAACGAGGAAGCTCAGAGGTTTTATATGTTTTTGAATGAGACAAATAAACCATTACTTGAAGGATCTACAGACTCTAAGTCATCAATGTGTGTTCGGTTGTTGGGTCTTAAGTCTCAATTTAACGTTGCGGAATTGTGCATGGAATACATGACTAAAATGATGTTGGATGCAACCACCGTTAGAGGACTTTTGCCGCAGAGTTATTATGATGCTAAAAGATTGGTATCGAAGCTTGGTTTAAATTCCATAAGAATTGATTGTTGTGTGTCTGGTTGCATGATCTATTATAACAATGAGTTTGGCATAAATGATGGAGAGTTGCTGAAATGCAAGTTTTGTGAAGAGCCACGGTATCGTGTTAGCAGGAAAGGGACAAGCAGAGGCAAACCAATTCCAAGGAAAGCAATGTTCTATCTGCCGATTATACCAAGACTAAAGAGAATGTTCACTTCAATGGAAACTGCTAGTAAAATGACGTGGCACTATGAAAATAGATATAATTCTGGTGAATTATGTCATCCATCTGATGGTGAAGCTTGGAAGCATTTTGATCGTGTCCATCCAGATTTTGCCAATGATCCATGCAATGTTCGGCTTGGTTTATGCTCTGATGGTTTCACATCATATATTCAAGCGTCAGCAACACCGTATTCTTGTTGGCCAGTTATAATTACCCCATACAACCTTCCTCCTGAAATGTGTATGTCTAAACCCTACATGTTTTTAAATGCTATAATACCAGGGCCAACTAATCCAACAGCTGGTATTGACATAAATTTGCAACCTTTGATTGATGATCTAAAAAGGTTGTGGAATGATGTTTTAACTTATGATGCAGCACGAAGACAAAATTTCATGATGAGGGCACTTTGATGTGGACCATTAATGACTTTCCTGCGTATGGAATGTTGTCTGGATGGGGGACACATGGTAAGATGGCATGTCCGAATTGTATGGTTGACACAAAGGCGCTTACTCTTAAATATGGAGGAAAAACCTCATGGTTTGACTCGCACCGTAGGTTTTTACCTACCGAGCATCCTTTTAGAAAGTCAAAATATGCATTCATCAAGGGGAATGTTGAAACAGCTGAACCTCCTCGTAGACTGACACCAGAAGAAGTTTGGAACAGTGTCAAGGATATCCCTCATGTGGAAGTCGTTGCGGGTGTTGTTTCTCTTCCAGATGGTTATGGACTATGGCATAATTGGACCAAAAAAGGTATTTTTTGGGAACTTTGTTATTGGATAGATAATCTATTGAGACACAATCTCGATGTAATGCATATTGAAAAGAATTTCTTTGATAACATATTTAACATTGTTATGAACGTGAAAGGTAAAACGAAAGACAATGAGAAGGCTAGGAAGGATGTGGATCATTACTACAGGCGAAAGGATTTGTTGTTGGTTGAACAAGCTAACGGTAGGACACTGAAACCCAAAGCCAATTATACTTTATCTACGGAGCAAGCGAAAGCAGTTTATCGGTGGATTACTAAGTTGAAAATGCCAGACGGTTATTCTTCTAATTTAGCAAGATGTTCCGATGTGGATAATGGGAGGTTATGTAACACCCCAGTTTTTCTTACATAGAAAATACCAAGATATACAGCATAGCATACATCAGAGATAACTTCCTATCTTTAGATATTGAACATAAACTAAAAACTTGATAAAAACTCATCAAGTGATCTCTCACAGCAATAAATAAACCTCCCATCATCCTAGTATTCAATATCCAATACAGAAATAGCGGTAACAATTTATAACTTCTAATATCAATACAAGTCATAACATCGAAAATTCAATGACAACTAGGGAATTAACATAAACCCTAAAATAAAGTTTCACATCTTCTCTAGGTTGCACCGTAGCCATGCCTCGCCGCCTTTGCCCGATCTCTGTAAAAACCACAAAACGGGTGAGATAACATTATCTCAGTGAGTCCTATCGAGACCCCTTACTAATTCTCTCGGTTCATTATGCCTCTTTTTAACTCGTAGCCCTAATAAGCGACTACGTGAAACCTCTTTTCCTCTTTTATAATACTTAGCATATCACCCTTCATTAATGAAATCCCGGTGAACCCATTCCACTGACCATTTTCTATCAGGGATCCCTCATGGGGCCTAGGTTCATAGGGATCATGACTTCCCCTCCCCTAGTACGCTAACCTCAATTAATAGGGTCGACACCCTAGACCTCGATTATATAATTTATATATAATTGCACCCGCATTGGGCCGTCTCTTTTACTTGACCTAGACTTAACATAACCTCAACCTCAACCTCAACCTCAACCTCAACCTCAACCTCAAGGAACATATAGTTCATTTTATTATTTCGTGACATTACCTCACTCGTGGTTACTAACATTCATTAACAAAACTTAGAAGATTTACAATTCAATCCAATCATAATTACCTCAATCACAATCAACATAATCATTTCAATTACAATCAATATCATAGCATGAAACTTACCCCAACCTCATGGGACATATAGTCCATTTATCATGACATAACATAATCACATTTAAACATAACATGACATTACCTCAACTTCCTGGTCATTCACATAGAACATTCGCATCACATCAATAAAACATAACATAATCACATTCAACATCAACACATACGGTTAGGGAAAATGATTAGAATAGGTTTGGAATCAATCAGCACGGGTCGTGCCAAAATCAGCACGGGTCGTGCTGACTTATCAGCATTTCTAAAAATCCTGTTTTCGTGTGAAATTCCCATTCCGATCGACTCTGAAACTTATTCCGATCGATACCCAAACGTAACAACACATCGTTCAGCAACAACAATCATCATACATATCATCAAATCATCCAATCTCAATCATTCAAACATTCATAACGAAATGCATTTTCACAATTACGGTTTTCGTAAAACAACGGCTTTCAACGAAATCGAACAAAACGAAGACCACGAACCAAATTCTCAGTCACATGCAAGGTTGACACAATAAAATTGAAAACCCTAAGCGAGTATAGAACTCACCATAGTGTGATGAGAATCACAACAACAACCAGTACGAAATCCAAGCTATGCTCAATCGATCCAAACTCTCCGAAACGCTCTCCAATTCGAACTCGATCTACCCGAACTACTCCAAATCCGAATTCCAAAAGCTAGAACCCTCTCCTTGATACTCCCATCTACAATGAAGCTCCTATATGACTCCCTCCAGCTCCCAATCACAAGTCTTTAACTTTACAACCGAAATTGCCAAAAACCGATTTTCTCAACTCATGGACAGCAACCACGACTCCAAACACTTCCTAAAGCTAACCCACAGCATTCCAAGTCGAAATCCAACCACTCCTAACACTTCTAAACTCTTCTAAAGCGAATGTGGTTCACAAAATACATCAAGGTTACTCTAAACTCAACATGCAAGGCTTGCAACTTCCATTTTTGGTCACTTGAGCTTGAACACCCAAAAATGGTGAAATGAGAAAGGGTATGAATGGGTTGATAAAATTGGTATCAAAGTGAAGAGATTGAAAAATGGGAAAGAATGGTGTGATTGTATCTTACATGCACAAAGATTTATAAAGTGTAGCACTCCTTCTTCCTCCTCTCTCACTCTCGAGCTTCTCTCCCTCTCTCAACCCTCACTTTTCTCAATTTCAGTAATTTCTGATTTTGTGTCTCTTTGGAGGTGAGTGTATTAATGAGCTGAAGGGGAAAAATGAAAGGGAAAGACTAAAATACCCTTGGTCTTTAACTCCCACTTAACACTAATTCTAGTCAACAATTACTCACTTACAACCAATTTAATTCAACACTCATTGAATAACACACACATACTCCATATTATTTAGCAATTAAATATTCAGTCATTCTATCCAATCCATGACAATCACCTCCTCATTGATTAATTAAGCTAAATAACTCAAATTAGCTAATTCATCAAACATAACCTCTTGCTAATTTCTATTAACTAAATTAGCTAAATTGGGGATGTTACAATCACCCCAACTTGAAAGATCTTGTCCTCAAAATCGTTCAAGTTACTCAATGGCCACTATCCTAAAGCTTCCTCTACCTCCATGCCACCTCACAAGTCAAACCCTAACTCCTCTTCTTATCACTTAAAGGGTTTCACCCCTAACTTAGATTGATCATAGTCAATTCTATCTCTGCACATTAACGATTGAATGAAATCATGATCGCATCAAAGAGTTTAAGAAAAGAAGCAAGATTTATTTTTAAAAGTGGTTTTGCTCTTTAGTGCAATCATGTTTCCGTCCATACTTAATGTAACCTGTACTTTCTATATGATCCTATGGTTGAATCGGTTTCAAGAACTAGATAGTCGCCCACAGCTTCCTCAAACCATCACAGATGCCCATATGTTGTTCCGGAGCGTCATCTGTAGCCCTCTGCTTCTGCTGCGCGCTATGATGAAACGAGAAGGCTAGAAATCCTACGGTTTAGGGTTTCGGACATTTTCGGGGCTAAGGCAACCAATAGTCATCATTCTCAGTAACTCACATGAAACATTGAGCGGATCCTGACTCAATACTTCACATAATATACTGAAAGGTTCTGACATTTAATTGTCTAAGTCCCTAACTGACTCGATCTAATATCCTCTTGACCGTAAGGTCACTAAGCCCGACTAGGTCGAAATGCTCTGATACCATAATGTAACACCCCGGTTTTTCTTACATAGAAAATACCTAGATATACAGCATAACATACATCAGAGATAACTTCCTGTCTTTAGATATTGAACACAAACTAAAAACTTGATAAAAACTCATCAAGTGATCCCTCATAGCAATAAATAAACCTCCCATCATGCTAGTATTCAATATCCAATACAGAAATAGCGGAAACGATTTAGAACTTGTAATATCAATGCAAGTCATAACATCGAAAATACAATGACAACTAGGGAATTAACATAAACCCTAAACTAAAGTTTCACATCTTCTTTAGGTTGCACCGTAGCCGTTGTTGTGCAAAAAGTAGATGTGCAAGTATACACAATCGCAACGAGTAATATAATGATAAATATAGATCGTTCCCACAGGGATTGGAGTTAATCTAATAGTCTAAGTAATTAGCAAATTAGTGGAACATGTTAAGTGACAAATAAAAGTGTGGAGTTGTAAACATAATGGTTTATAATAAAACAGTATTGAATTGAAAGTATTTAAGAGTGAGTTGGATGGCTCATTTGTATGTAAATTCCCAAGAGTAGTGTTCTATAATATGAGACGCTGTAGCGTTAAGCGCTGTAGCGTTACAGAATCAATAGACGCTGTAGCGTTATGATGGCGTGCCTTTCAGTCACTATCGTCAGGGCTATGTTACAAGACTCCTATGTCTAGGCTCTAAATAAGTTTTACCCCTGTATATTAAGTTCATACAACAATTACCTTATGAACTATTACTCCCCTATGCCTAGGGTTAAGTACACTTCATTTAAATGTCTTTAAATGGTTTTTCATTCATATCATTCCTTGAGCTCTCTTCGTGAACCATGTCTGTACACACAAAGCCCCCTTATTCTAGTTGATCATTCCCAAAACAAGGTTGAAAGCGTTATAACGCAAGGAATGAAACACAAACATCATAATATTATATAAAAGCTACTCAAGGTTCATTACAAACTAAGAGAAATCCAACTACAAAGTGATTTCGCTCATAACAAGCTTCATCAACACAATATAAACAAACAAGCTTATATTACCGTAGGTAGAAAAGAGGAGAATGGTTGCAAAAGATGCACTCCAAGAATCCCAAGTCATATACGTTGGATGAAGCTATGGCGTGAGCAAACCTTGAATGAAATCTAAAAAACTATACTAAAAGTAAAAACTTCAAGAGTGGAATAACAATGGAGGAAGACTAAGATGTCAAGATAGAATTCTCCAAGTTAAAAAACTCTCTCTACGTATGAATTATGTGTGTTGTTACTGACTCAGCATTTTGGATTAGATAAATCTCTATTAGATATTATCCATAAAGTTACTTTACAAAAAGGGGTGATGATTAAAATCACCAACTATCACATGGGCTTCAATTAGGAGGCGCCAAGTGTATTTTTGCACCCACTTGGAGGTCAAAATGTCATGCTGGGAAGAAGAATATCAAATTGATGACTCATCATTCAGCAAGTGGCTTCACAAATATCCAAGTGGTGCACGCTCCTTAGCACTGTAGCGCTTACTGCTGGCCTACCACTGCAGCACTCAGACAAAACATCAATATATTCACAAAGGCACCTATTATGCCCAATATTTAGGAAATTAAGCCTAAACTTATATTTATGCAGTCAATCACATATTTACATGTTAAAGCATTAAAATTACTTGAGAACACACTTTGATTTACGTGTTAAGAGCATAAATAACACATATAAATATGAGTTATCACACCCCCCAAACTTAAACCATTGCTTGTCCTCAAGCAATGACGCTTGAATGAATTCTAAGTAAGCAACAAAACATAATTAGCTGCATCTTTTAAATCAAACAGAATTTCACAAAAACTTGTTCTCAAGCAAAACCAACATTTTAAGACCATACTTAACATACTCACACAACCTTGTGCATCACAACAATTAGAATCATTACTGCTCACTTGTGAGTGTGTGACTTCAAAGGTTAGCTAAGTTCCTAGCCAATTTCAGAATTTCTCTAAGGCTTTGGATAGAGTGTCTAGGGTTAAGTACACTTCATTTAAATGTCTTTAAATGGTTTTTCATTCGTATCATTCCTTGAGCTCTCTTCGTGAACCATGTCTGTACCCACAAAGCCCCCTTATTCTAGTTGATCAGTGCTGTCCTGAAAATGATCCTGAACCATGTCGTTGTAGTATAGTGGTAAGTATTCCCGCCTGTCACGCGGGTGACCCGGGTTCGATCCCCGGCAACGGCGCCAAAAAGTTGTTGTGCGAAAAGTAGATGTGCAAGTATACACAATCGCAACAAGTAATATAATGATAAATAGAGATCGTTCCCACATGGATCGGAGTTAATCTAGTAGTCTAAGTAATTAGCAAATTAGTGGAACATGTTAAGTGACAAATAAAAGTGTGGAGTTGTAAACATAATGGTTTATAATAAAATAGTATTGAATTGAAAGTATTTAAGAGTGAGTTGGATGGCTCATTTGTATGTAAATTCTCAAGAGTAGTGTTCTATAATATGAGACCCTGTAGCGTTACAGAATCAATAGACACTGTAGCGTTATGGTGGCGTGCCTTTCAGTCACTATCGTCAGGGCTATGTTACAAGACTCCTATGTCTAGGCTCTAAATAAGTTTTACCCTTGTATATTAAGTTCATACAGCAATTACCTTATGAACTATTACTCCCCTATGTCTAGGGTTAAGTACACTTCATTTAAATGTTTTTCAATGGTTTTTCATTCATATCATTCCTTGAGCTCTCTTCGTGAACCATGTCTGTACCCACAAAGCCCCCTTATTCTAGTTGATCATTCCCAAAACAAGGTTGAAAGCATTATAACGCAAGGAATGAAACGCAAACATCATAATATTATATAAAAGCTACTCAATGTTCATTACAAACTAGAAGAAATCTAACTACAAAAGTGATTTAGCTCATAACAAGCTTCATCAACACAATATAAACAAACAAGCTTATATTACCGTAGGTAGAAAAAGGAGAATGGTTGCAGAAGATGCACTCCAAGAATCCCAAGTCATATACGTTGGATGAAGCTATGGCGTGAGCAAACCTTGAATGAAATCTAAAAAACTATACTAAAAGTAAAAGCTTCAAGAGTGGAATAACAATGGAGGAAGACTAAGATGTCAAGATAGAATTCTCCAAGTTAAAAAACTCTCTCCACGTATGAATTATGTGTGTAGTTACTGACTCAGCATTTTGGATTAGATAAATCTCTATTAGATATTATCCTCATTAGATATTATCCATAAAGTTACTTTATAAAAAGGGGTGATGATTAAAACCACCAACTATCACATGGGCTTCAATTAGGAGGCGCCAAGTGTATTTTTGCACCCACTTGGAGGTCAAAATGTCATGCTGGGAAGAAGAAGATCAGATTGATGACTCATCATTCAGCAAGTGGCTTCACAAATATCCAAGTGGTGCACGCTCCTTAGCGCTGTAGCGCTTACTGCTGGCTTACCGCTGCAGCACTCAGACAAAACATCAATATATTCACAAATGCACCTATTATGCCCAATAGTTAGGAAATCAAGCCTAAACTTATATTTATGCAGTCAATCACATATTTACATGTTAAAGCATTAAAATTACTTGAGAACACACTTTGATTTACGTATTAAGAGCATAAATAACACATATAAATATGAGTTATCAGCCGTGCCTCGTCGCCTTTGCCCGATCTCTGTAAAAACCACAAAACATGAAGGGTGAGATAACATTATCTCAGTGAGTCCTATTGATACCCTTACTAATTCTCTCGGTTCATTATGCCTCTTTTTAACTCGTAGCCCTAATAAGCGACTACGTGAAACCTCTTTGCCTCTTTTATAATACTTAGCATATCACCGTTCATTAATGAAATCCCGGTGAACCCATTCCACGGACCATTTTCTATTAGGGATCCCTCATGGGGCCTAGGTTCATAGGGCTCATGACTTCCCCTCCCCTAGTACGCTAACCTCAATAGGGTCGTCACCCTAGACCTCGATTATATAATTTATATATAATTGCACCCGCATTAAGCCGTCTCTTTTACTTGGCCTAGACTTAACATAACCTCAACCTCAACCTCAAGGAACATATAGTTCATTTTATTATTTCGTGACATTACCTCACTCGTGGTTACTAACATTCATTAACATAACTTAGAAGATTTACAATTCAATCCAATCATAATTACCTCAATCACAATCAACATAATCATTTCAATTACAATCAATATCATAGCATGAAACTTACCTCAACCTCATGGGACATATATTCCATTTATCATGACATAACATAATCACATTTAAACATAACATGCCACTACCTCAACTTCTTGGTCATTCACATAGAACCTTCGCATCACATCAATAAAACATAACATAATCACATTCAACATCAACACATAGGGTTAGGGAAATGATTAGAATAGGTTTGGAATCAATTAGGAAGGCTTTGGACACATTTTAAAATCTGGGACAGAAAGATCAGCACGGGTCGTGCCAAAATCAGCACGGGTCGTGCTGACTTATCAGCATTTCTAAAAATCCTGTTTTCGTGTGAAATTCCCATTCCGATCGATTTTGAAACTTATTCCGATCGATACCCAAACGTAACAACACATCGTTAAGCAACACCAATCATCATACATATCATCAAATCATCCAATCTCAATCATTCAAACATTCATAACAAAATACAATTTCACAATTACGGTTTTCGCAAAACAACGGCTTTCAACGAAATCGAACGAAATGAAGAACACGAACCACATTCTCAGTCACATGCAAGGTTGACACAATAAAATTGAGAACCCTAAGCGAGTATAGAACTCACCATAGTGTGATGAAAATCACAACAACAACCAATATGAAATCCAAGCTATGCTCAATCGATCCAAACTCTCCGAAACGCTCTAATTCGAACTCGAACTACCCGAATTACTCCAAATCCGAATTCCAGCAGCTAGAACCCTCTCCTTGCTACTCCCATCTACAATGCAGCTCCTAGATGACTCCATCCAGCTCCCAGTCACAAGTCTTTAACTTTACAACCGAGATTGCCAAAAACCGATTTTCTCAACTCATGGACAGCAACCACGACTCCAAACTCTTCCCAAACTAACCCACAACATTCCAATTCGAAATCGAACCACTCCTAACACTTCTAAACTCTTCTAAAGCGAATGTGGTTCACAAAATACATCAAGGTTACTCTAAACTCAACATGCAAGGCTTGCAACTTCCATTTTTGGTCACTTGAGGTTGAACACCCAACAATGGTGAAATGAGAAAGGGTATGAATGGGTTGATAAAATTGGTATCAATGTGAAGAGGCTGAAAAATGGGAAAGAATGGTGTGATTGTAACTTACATGCGCTAAGATTTATGAAGTGTAGCACTCCTTCTTCCTTCTTCCTCCTCTCTCACTCTCGAGCTTCTCTCCCTCTCTCAACCCTCACTTTTCTCAATTTCAGTAATTTTTGATTTTGTGTCTCTTTGGAGGTGAGTGTATTAATGAGCTGAAGGGGAAAAATGAAAGGGAAAGACTAAAATACCCTTGGTCTTTAATTCCCACTTAACACTAATTCTAGTCAACAATTACTCACTAACAAACAATTTAATTCAACACTCATTGAATAACACACACATACTCCATATTATTTAGCAATTAAACATTCAACCAATTTATCCAATCCATGACAATCACCTCCTCATTGATTAATTAAGCTAAATTACTCAAATTAGCTAATTCATCAAACATAACCTCTTGCTAATTTCTCTTAACTAAATTAGCTAAATTGGGGATGTTACAGGTTACATGGGATGAAGAGCCATGATTGTCATGTATTCATGGAGTGCCTACTTCCTATTGTCTTTAGTTCGTTGCCAACACACGTTTTGAATTCGCTCATTGAAATAAGTCAATACTTTAAGAATTTGTGTTCTGCAACGCTAAAAGTGGATGACCTTACAAAAATGGAACAAGACATCCCACTTATCTTATGCAAGTTGGAGAGAATATTTCCACCTGGTTTCTTTGATTCTATCTTCCTGTTCATCTCGCATATGAAGCTAAACTTGGCGGACCTGTCCAATACAGATGGATGTATATGTTTGATAGGTCAGTTAATATATATATATATAGGCTAAAGTGCTCCCGGGGTCCCTTATCTTTATTTAAAGTAATGATTTGGTCCTTTATCTTTTTTTTGTCCCAAATCAGTCCTTTATGTTTTAAATTTTTGACACATAAATCCTTTTCTGTCCCAAATCAGTCCTTTATGTTACAAATTTTTAACACTTAAATCCTTTTTTTTGACACATAAATCAGCACTGTTAACGGAAAAGGATTTATGTGTCAAAAATTTGAAAGATAAAGGACTTATTTGGGACAAAAAAAACATAAAGGACTAATTCGTTACTTTAAATAAAGATAAGGGACTCCGGGAGCACTTTAGCCTATATATATCATTAATTTGGATTAGATGATTATTAACATATCATTTTCTAGATTCATGAGTGATTCAAAAAGATCAGTTAAAAATAAAGCCAGAGTTGAAGGATCGATATGTTCTTCTTACTTACACCGTGAAACAACTCATTTTTGTTCTTATTATTTCAAGAATGAATTTTCTCCTAGGAAGTAGTCGAAATGAAGTTGAAATTGAATGTCCAAGACATCATTTAGCTTTGTCTGTCTTTTGTCTACCTGGCCGTCCGTCTGGAAAGGAGTCAATTCATTGGCTAACAGAAGAAGAGTTAAATTCAGCCCATGTTCATGTCTTGATAAACTGTACTGAGGTCCAACCATTCATTGAGTATGTATTTCTCGACCTAGCTATCTCAATTAGTTAATAAATTAAAGTACATAGTTGTGTAACAATTACTAATTTCTTATTAGAGAGTTCTTGTCATCAGAGGCAGTAAGTGAAGAACAATCTTCTGCTCATATTCATGCGCATTTTCCAATGTGGTTTAGGCAACATGTGTATTCCCTCCCGCCGACTCCTACCAACCAACACTTGAAGAACTTATTTGACGGTCCTCGAAGATGTGTTAAAGAATGGCACACATATTTTGTCAATGGATACAAATTTCACACTAAGGAATGGACAGAGGGCAGAGAAATAGTCAATAGTGGAGTTTGCATGAAGGGTGTCACTGGGAGAGGCGAAGATGATTTCTATGGTGTGGTTGAACACATATATGAACTTGCGTACCCTTATCTAGATTATAGTCAAAAGATAGTTGTTTTTTATTGTAATTGGTTTGATCCGTCCGCTCGAGGAACAAAGTTTAATCCAAATACAAATACAGTGGACATTAAAATGAATAGTTGATATCGACTGTATGATCTGTTCGTCATTGCAGAAAATGTGAGACAAGTCTATTATGTCTCCTATCCATCAACACGGACTGATCGGCGTGGTTGGATTGTCGCAATTAAGACAAAACCAAGAGGTCGCATTGAGACAAATGATGACACAGTGGAAGACGTACCATATCAAATGGATGAAATGTCCAATGTAAATGAAGTGATTGAAGTTGAACTCATTACCCGTTTATGTGATGAACCAAACACTGGTGATGAAGAATTTAATGAAGAAGAAGATACAGATCATGAGGATGCAGTCGATCATGTCGGTGTATCAGGAATTCACTCATCTGATGATGATGGTGATTTCGAGAAAGAATGAGATTCTAATTAATTTGTTATGAATTAATACTTATATTTATATATGACCAGACTTGATTCATATGTTATTCATCATGTATGTTATATATTCATCATTTATGTTATTCATTATTTATGTTATTAATCATATTATATATAGATACAGTCATGACATCATCAGGATCAGAATCTGATCATGACCTACCTCGTGACCCCCCCACCAACCGGTTTTTTCAAGAAAATTTCTACATCTTTACGCGGCCATCGTCGTCGTGTAACTCAAGTTGTTGTTAATGGTCCATTTGTGCCCCCACCTAGTACGGAGGATGGCAGTGGACCTAGTACGCTGAGCCGTCCATTTGTGCCTCCACCCGATACTGTCATACCCCCGTCAGATGCAGATGGGATACGCAGGTATAATATTAATAATGAGGTGGTTGAGGTTACCCACGACGGTCGGGTCGTAGTGAAGGTTGTTGGCCAGCAGTAAGTATTTATTAATTAATTAATTTATTAACGATATTTGTTTGATTTATTACAACTTTAAATATAAATTATTATCTAAAATTTATCTTTTTTATATGTACAGGTTTATTCACGGGAGGATTGTATCTAGCACGATCACAGACATCATCAAAGCGAACTACACTAAACCCTGGATGAATTGGACGGAGGTCAAAAAAGACAAGTATTCCAAATGTGGAATGCATTTAGAGTAAGTTTTTTTACGAATTAATTAATTTATAATTTTTTAATTTTTTTGAATCGATTAATTTGTTTTTACTAACAAGTTAATTAAATTTGTTTAAATAGGAAAAAATGGCATGGTACCCGGATGCGGCGAAGGAAGTTGAGAGAGCACTCAACACAAGAGCTTCTCACCGCTTTTCTGAAATGCTCTGGGAACACCGTAATAAGAATTTGCAGCCGACGTGGATCGGCGATTCTGATTGGCATGAGCTTCAACTGAAATGGAACGATGTGGAATATAAAAAAATGTGAGAAAGCCAAGAAGAATCGTGCTTCTGAGAGAGGGGGCTGCATAAACACGGGTGGTTCTATCAACGCAGCTGAACATTACAGACACTTGGTAAATTTAATAATTGATTAAATTTATATTATACATTCGTATTTTATATTTTATTAAATAATAATATTAAATAATAACTATGTATATATAGGAGGCTATCCTTGGCCGGCGACCTACTTTACCTGAGTTATACCGCCAACTTCATATGCGAGAGGAGACTGGAGAATATCTTGAAGACCGGTCAAGGAATATTTTGGCAAATAACGTTTATTAATTATTTATATTTATATATTGTTTTTATTATATTATATATTACATACTAATGGTTATTCATTTATTGGTTGTTTGCTTTCAGGAACATTTCTATGATTGACAGACCAGTTATCGTGAAACTCAGCAGAGTAGTGGCAGTGAGATTGATCCCGCTGAGGAGAGTCGAGCGGCTTTTCTTGCTTGGAAGGAATCTGTTGGGCCATCAAAACCTGGCCGGTTAGTAGGAGCTGGTGGTTTGGGCCCGTCTGCTTTCCCAAATTCCATTATTCCAAATCTGAAACCCGCATCTTCTTCAGACAGAAGTACTGGTCGCTCTTATGTCCCCACGCCTTCAGAATTAAGCGATGTTCAGCTATTGACGCAGAAATTGAGCGATCAACAGCGTGAGTTAGAAGAGCGACAGAACAAACATGATCAGAAAATACAGCAGATGCGGGAGCAATATGCGGAGCAACAGCAGTTGAATGAGGTGCGCTTTAAGCAAATGATGGATAGTATGTCTCAATACTCGAGGCCATCTATGCCATCATCATCATTTTATCCACCGCAGTAGATGCAGCCTTACAATGCTCCTTTTCAGCTGTACGCACCGCAACAGATGCAGCCTTCCTTCCACATCCCATATGCTCAGCCGTACGCACCGCAGCAGATGCAACCTTCCTCCCAGCAGCAGCCCGAGCAACCCCGGCAGCAACCCGAGCAACCCCAACAACTCAACACGGATCTAGACCTCAACATTGATTTTGAAACATTGTTCAATAATTCAGATCCCAACAACAACCCGTCCCAGCGCTACTATGACTAGAAGTTTTAGTCATTTTGTTAGATATTTTAATTTCAATTCTTGGATATTTTAATTACTAATTTCTTGTATGGATGTTTATGCAAATTTTATCATTTTAAAAGTATTATTCAATTTTAGTTTAATTAGTATTTATTTAAAAAATAAATATTTATATTATAAAATTAATAATATTTATTTTGGAATTAAATAATAAATATTTTAATAAACGAATTAAATAATAAATATTTTAATAAATGAATAATAAATATTATTTTTTTAAATAAAAGAATTAAAAAATTGTTTTTTTTAAAAAAACATTACCGGCAGATTCTATTTGGTTTCCGGCGGATTTGAAAATTAAAAAGTTTTTTTAAAAATGTTACCGGCGGATTTCTTAGCGTTTCCGGCGGTTTTTTAAATAATTACTGGCTGTTTGGATTATGTTTGCCGGCGGATATTCTGTCGGAAAATCCGCCGGAAATTACCGGCGGAAAATCCGGCGGAAACCCTTACCTGCGGGTTAATTTCCGGCAGATAAAATCCGCTGGTAACCCCCAATTTTCGGCAGATTTTTGCCGTTTTCCGGCGGATTTTGTCCGCTGGAAATCCCCAAAATTCTTGTAGTGGTATTCTTTGACTTTTTTTAATTTAATTTAATTATGCTACGACTTATATATATGTTTGATTGTTTGATATATCTTTTATTATGAAGGTTGCTTCCTTCGAAGACCGCTTCGAAGGCAATCACCAATGTGATTAAGAAAAAGTATTTGTAATTCTAGCCAAAGTGGTTATTTGTGAGGGTCGAGGATAAGGGGGGATTTTATGATTTATTTAAGGTAAGTATCAATAATGTCATTACTTATAATGTTAATTTTAATTTATTGTTTAATGTTTAATATAGTTACTAATATATATTTTGATTTTGTTTAATACAGACGAGATCGAGTGGCGTGGAAGCTCGAGGAAGAGGCGGACGTTAGGAGGATTTTTAACACGAGAGTGGGCTGCCGTCTGTCGAATATGCCTAGGAAAGTGCAGATTATAGATCGGAGGCCGACTTGGAAAGGTGAGTTTGTCTGGGCGGCCCTCAAGGAACACTGGGCTACGATTGATTAACAAAAGCTCTATGCACAAACGAAGAAGAACCAAACTTCAGAGAAGGGTGGCTTGCTTCACTGTTGTACCTTGATCGATCAAGTTCAACATGCTGCCAGATTGGTAAAGTGTTTTAAAAATTTGTGTTTTATTTTAGTTTAGTTAGGACGATTAGTTAGCGAACATTGAACATGTGTGTTTAATTTTTAAAGGCTAAGAAGTTCGGGTGCTGCCTCCCTATTCATGAGCTGCACTGAGCAACACACGTGAGGAAGGGAACCAAAGAGTTTGTTGATGAGCGCTCAAGAAAGACTCGGGTAAGTATACAACTTGATTTGTATTATATAGTGTTGTTTTGTTAAAATGGAGCACTAATTGTGCTATGTTGTGTGGTTATGGAAAACAGGAGGAGTTTCATCAGATGATGACTCGGGCGACTCAGGGGAGCTGGAACCCTGAATCTGATCCACTTACCCCTGAGTCGGCTGCTCTGGCAACGCACAACTGGCAGAATGCGGTAGGCGGAAAGTATAAGGGTCTCTTGTATGGTGGTGGGGCTTTCCTCCATTTAGTCAGAGTGGAGTTGATCACATCGACACCAACAGAGCTTCTTATAGTCGACCTCCTCCTTCACAGATCGCAGCTGAGGTGACACTGATGAGGCAGCAGGTACAAACTCGGGATCAGCCTATTAGGACTCTGCAGGATGACATAGAGAGGATGCACCTCCAGCTGACAAAGATGTTGAAGCTGTATAGTGCATGCGTGAAAGACCAGCAGAGTCACATGATCTTTCCGAGCCCTCTGAGACATGCTCTGATTTCGACGATTCTCCCTATTAGACATTTCAGATTATTTTATAATATTTCAAATTAATTTATGACGATTCAGATTTTATTTAATTATATTCCCAAAATATTTTGTTAAGAGTCCCACATCGGATGTGATATGACCTGAAAAAGAGTATATAAGGGAGGCATCCCTCACCTTACAAATCGCTTTTGTGGGGTGGAGTTAGGCCCGACTCAAATTCTAAGATGGTATCAAAGTCAATCCAAGATCTGCTGGGCCACCTGCTATCGGGCCACTCGGGTCACGCTCCAGTTGTCTAGTCCTAGGTGTGAGGGGGGAGTGTTAAGAGTCCCACATCGGATGTGATATGGCCTGAAAAAGAGTATATAAGTGGGAGGCATCCCTCACCTTACAAGCAGGTTTTGTGGGGTTGAATTAGGCCCAACTCAAAGTCTAAGATATTTATATTAAACTATTTTGTTTATTTTATATTTTAGTATTTATCAATAATACTATAATAAATATAAATAAGCATGTTTTGAAATTTTTTACCCATTAAATCCGTCACTAGTTAGCGACGGGCACCAGCACACGCTAATTAGCGATGGATATGATCGTCACTAATTTGCCACAAAATTTCCAATTATGTCGCTATGTGTTACTGACCAGCCTATTTGCAAGGGAGAAATTCATTAGTAATTTTGCCGCAAAAAACAATTAGTGACGAGTTTTTGGCAGTTAGCAATGGATTTGGTCATTGGTAACAACCTCTTTTTTTGTAGTCTCTCTCTCTCTCTCTCAGACATTTTTTTTATATTTTTAATTATATTATAATTATGTTATTTATATAAAGTCATTATAAACATTGGAAAGGAATTATATATAGTAAATTTTATTTTTTTTGCTTGTGCTGTCTGTTGTTCACCAAACAATGTACGAGACAAAAAGTTGTCCGGTACTATTTTGTCTAGTGATGTATTATCTAGTCCAATACATATCTATTTGCAAATCAAACATACCCTTAGAATTAGGTTAAAATTTATCGTTTTCCAGTTTGAATCAAAATTGAAAGAGCTAAGTAAAGAAACAGAAAACTAGAAGGCTAGATTTAGAAAAGTTAAAATGGGACCATCTATACTTTACCCTAGTTTTGCTTTTGTTTCTAAATTCAAGCATACAACCACGCCTGCCTTGTTCAAAGGCTTTTATAAAAAAAGGACCTATAAAATTTCCTAAATAGATTGGCGACGTCTTTAGTTTTTATTTTTATTTTTTAACTTTCGGATAAAACTTAACTAATCATTCATTAAGCAATCGCCTGTCACAGTATAACTGGCTACCTGGAAATGATAAATAGTGCAAACTATTTATCTTCAAAAAAGTTAAATCTATGAATTGGTTGTAACTTGTAACTTTGATCATGTTTTGTGTTTATATTGTTTTAAATTATAATATTGGCAAATTAGACGATTGATTTTAAAATCAACATTATCATATGCGAACATATTTTATTTTTATTGTAGAGTACCATTTCAGATTTACAGCACACATTGCATGGCCTACGTACTAAAGGCACGATAAGCGGAAGTTGTCTACAATTGGCTTCTTCTCAAAGTTTCATTCCATCAAGGGCTCCAGCTTTTGGTTTGTGATTTTGATTACATAACCATAGTGTTGGTATAGCTCACTACATCTATGTCTAATCTACGATCCAAAAATAACTTACTGTAGTCATATAAACTTTACAAAGAGCAGGTAATCTGTGCGTCTGTTGGGTGGTTTAATTTCATGTCTGTTTGAGGGGTTTAGCTTGTTGGATTTTTCTCTTAAGCATCTTTAATGGGGGCATCTAAATGAGTGACTAGGTTACTTAAGTTACTTTTAGTAAAACTAAATTGCCATATAGGATTTAAATAATTCATAAGTGACTCAAATAATTTTTATGTCACGGGTGGTGGATATGGGACCCTAGACTAGGGTGCAAAAAAAAATCAGTATAGAAAATGTTTGTTCATATGATTGTTTGATTTTTTTCAAATATCGTCACTTAATTTACTAAAGTTAAGGAATCAAGTTATCTAACTCTAAATTTATTTAAGAGTAAATCGGCAGATTAGACTCTATAACGTTACACGTGCTCTTCTATTTAGGTCCTAATAAAGTATATGAAAATAAGAAAAATATGTGATATCGTAAAATTACTTACTAAAGTTTTATAAATATAGTCTCTTATGAAGACTAATAACACAGATTTATTAAAAAATGAGTGCGAATTGTATGCAAATTTAGACGTACTAGCTAGTACAATTTTATTTTAACATGTTCAATTTTATTTATATAAAGGAACAAGTAGATTTTTTTTTTCTTTTCCAGGGGTTCAAGTGAATCCCCTCGGACCAACATAGGTCTACCACTACATGTCACCATGTGATGGGCGAGTTTCAGGTTATATAAGAAAAAAAATGTTATAGATAATATGAAATTCACACCACAGTGAATAGAAATAAAAACTAGATCTCACTAAGAACACAACCGATAACAATGGCAATAATAATAATGATAAAATTAAAGAATTTTTTTTTGGCAAAAGAAAGGGATATCGAGCCTCGTTAAAATCTTCTGATCTAAAACCCTTCTTAGAGAAAAAACATCAAGAAGAAAAAAGAGTACTCCCCCTGAAATTTATTGATAAAAAAAGAAAAATAAACAAATACAAGGCGGGACTAGGCCAATACCCAAGAACAAAAACAAAAATACAACTGAGATGAAATAAAAACAATCCTATAAGAGTATGCAATAACATCACTATATCCCAACTAGGTTGGCACAAAAGTCATTAACAATCATTTGCAGCACACAAAAAACAGGATGCAAGAGGAAAACTCAATCCATCGAAAGGAAAAACACTAAGCCCAAGAAAGAGATTAACAAAACCTGTAGCTAGGCAAATCTAACCTATTCTTGAAAAAAAATTCCGCAATGAAACTAGGAATAATATCCCACCAAACAAAGCCACTTAAGCTATAGTACCATGACCTACAAGCTAATCGACACAAGCATTACCGTCTCTATAAATATGAGTACAAACAAAATTCATTTGCCTAATCAAATACAAACAATTATTCTATCTATTTCTAACCTTAAGAACTTCCAACTCTAAATTGTTTAGAAACGGCAACTCAATTAATGAACTTGAAATGCATGTCTCCAGGTACATTAGTAAGTAGTCTTTAGATATCATTCAAAATTCAAAAAACGAGTTTACACGTGCAGTGAAAAATGAACTTTTCATCCTTCAAAAAAACTACCTCACAATCTTTAAAAAAGTTTTATTATTTTTCTAACGCTTAAATATGTTTTAGGCCCCTACAAATATAGGGTGTTTTGGTTTAAGCCCCTGCAAAATATTTTTTTTGTTAAAAGCCCTTGCAAAATGAAATATTTTGTTATAAGCTCTTCTCAACATATCCAGCAATCATAGCATTCCATGTTAAGGCTAACATTTTAGTCATAGAAGGGCTTATAACAAAATATGTCATTTTGCAAGGGCTTTTAACAAAAAAAAAATTTTACAGGGACTTAAACCGAAACACCCTATATTTACAGGGGCCTAAAACATATTTAAGCCTTTTTCTAAATACAATCAAAGATGTAAAAATTACTCCAACATTCTTCAAACTATCCTTTATAAGAATTTGTGTCATAAGAATAAAAGAGTTCTTAAAAAATAAAATCTAAATCAATTAACTTTTTATAAAAAAAAAAACTAAAAGGTACTTTAAAATCATGTCATTAAATTACATGATGTGACATTAATTAAAGTTTGTTATATTTTGAATCACAAAATTTAGTACTTTTGTTATTTACTAGTAGAACACACTCATGTGAGATGCGTGGATACACTACACATTTATGATTATTTCTTACAGATGTGATTGACTAGTTTTTAGAGATTAAAAAAATATAAAAGTTGATTTGTGTTTGTATAATATAATGAAATTATTTTTTTAAAAGAAAAACCATTCTATAAAAGATGATTTTCCCGTGAAGTTACTCAAGACAAATTCTATTTTAAATTTTAGATTATTTAGAGATTCCCTTTTTTTTGAAAATTGATTTTTTTTTATAAATAAATAAATATTATTTTTAAAAAACTTTCTAAAATTGATTTTTAAATTGATTTTTTAAGTTTGAATCAAAGCGAATGACAAACATTCTAAATTTGATTTTTTTTTTTATAAATAAATAAATATCATTTTTAAAAAACGATAACAAGTGGATGTTTCGGAGGGGGTTCTAAGAGGGGAGGGGACTGATTTGGAAAGATATTAGTCTATATTTTAATATATATATATATATATATGTCATACCCTAATTTTGTCTGACTAATTAAAAAATCCAAAAAAAAAATTTTTCACTCTCGCTCCATCATGATCAAACGTTTTTATATACTCTTATTCTTTTGTTATTAGACTAGTACAAAAATATATAAAACATCTTTGTAAATATAATAAGCATTTTTAAAAGCTGAATATTTTTTTATTACATGCTCAAGTTGTACACATATAAACAAAAATGAAAAAGCAAATAGTACAAAAATTAAAATGAACTCAAATAGAGGGGGAGGAGGGCGCAGCTTCTTTGCTGGCTGCCCTAGCTGAGAAACATTTTGGGAATGGTCCAATTTGCATTCCCCCTATTGTTTTTCCCATTTCAAGCAAAATAGTGCAGCACCGTTGTTGCTGTCCTCCCCCAATGCCAGCTGCTGTCCTTTTGTTTTTTTTCTTTTCTCTCTCTCTCTCTCTCTCTCTCTCTCTCTCTCTCTCTCTCTCTCTCTCTCTCTCTCTCTCTCTCTCTCTCTCCCCCTCTCTCTCTCTTCAAAAGCTGTCCTTCCCTCAGCACCCACTACCTTGCTGTCCTGTTGCCAGCACCCACTACCTTGCTGTCCTGCTGCCAGCACCCCTCACCCAGTTGCTGTCCTTTTGGTTTCTCAACACCTGACCTACATCACACCAATTTGCCTATAAATACCATGAATAGTAATGCACAGAGGGGGGCAGAACGAATTCTGTTCTAAGAAATAAAAAAAGAGAGCAAAAATAGTGCAAAAAAAGAGAAACCCACGCTGAGAAGAGAGCAATCATGAGAAGGCAGAGAGAAAGCAAGTCCAAACTTCATACTCACACAACGATTCATTCATGGCAGATTCCTTAATCTTCTTTCACACAACCACATATTACACAAACTCAACCTCAAAGAAAAATACAGAAGAAAAAGTCCTAAAATCCCATCATCTACCATATATTCCCACTGACCCCAAACCAACAACAACATACACAATACCACTCAAAACAAAAGAAGCCAAAAAAGAGAAACAAGAAGAAGCTCACCACCACTGTTGTCTCCAGCGCACCACCGTCGTTGCCGCCGTCCTTCTCTCTCCCTTATCGCGAATTAGAAACCGGTCATGGGAGCATTCACCTCACGTGGTTCTCCTCTTACAGTTTCGCACCGTCGCCTCTCCACCCCTCACCGTAGCCACCACGCCGACGCCGTCACCACGGGTCCACCTCCGGCGTCGCTCCTTCCACCATCATCCCCGAGAGTCTCTGTCTCTGCCTCTCTCCTCCGGCGAACTACCACCGCAGCTTCACATTCGTCCCCAATCTCTCACAGCTGCACCCCTGCTGTTCATACCACCGACACCGTGACCTCCGGTGAATACCACTGTACGACCACCGTGGGCTCCTCCCCTCTCCTCACCGGAGCTTTCCCCCCATTTGTGGTTGACGTCACATCACCCTCTCCTCTGCATCCCGTTTCCGTTGTCGTCATCACCACCGCAACACCCACTACGAGTCAGCATTTGTCGCCTTCTACCATACCTTTAACAAAAGTTTCAAAATTATTTTTTCCAAAAAAATCAATTATTAAAATAATATTATTAAATTAATATTACCAAATAACTTTTTTATAATTAAATGAATATGATTAAATTAATATAGAAAAAAAGGAGTAAACAAATGGCAACGAGAGACTGTCAATGGGATCGACAACGAGAGCAGCAACAGGAGCGGCAATGGGAGTTCCAACGGGAGCGGCAACGAGAGATTGACAACGAGAGAGACAACGGGAGTGCATGCCAACAGGAGCGACAACGAGAGTGCCAATGGAAGATACCAACTTTTTTTTTGAACTTTTTGCAACACAACTATTTTAAAAAATTTGAAATATCGCATTTTGAGTTTTTCCTTTTTCTTTTATTACATTTTGCAATTGAGAAATATCACAAATTATAACAATTACTGTACGCATGGGTAAAAAATTAGTAGTTCTTTCAACAAAGAATCATCTTGGATATGGTTAGGAGGATTTTTTGGGAGGAGAAGGCATTTTTTAAAATTCTAAATTTAGGAATATATATATATATATATATATATATATATATAAAATGTCTCTAAACATAAATGTAGTGTGATTAAAAATGTTATATTGTTATTGCTAAAATGCATTTTTGGGTCCTTTATCTTTCACCAAAATTTCAGAATGGTCCGTTATCTTTTTTTTTCCTCAATTTGGTCCTTTAAGTTTCAAATCTATGTCGAAGTGGTAATATTTTTTAACATTTCTGTCCACGGTTTTTAATAGATGCCACGATGACCATTAACAGGTGACGTAACTTGCTTAGTTGGCATTAGTGACCGGTCAAAAAAACATAAAGGACCAAACTAAAATTTAGGTGAAACATAAAAGACTAAAGTGAAGTTTTGCCAATAAAAACTTCATGTTCATCTCCAATCACCACCACCACCACCACCCTCTCACTCTCTCTCCACCGCACCACTATCACCAGCACTGCAACCTCTCTCTCCTCAATGGCCATCTCTCTCCCTTCGCCCTCAGTCTATTTCCTCCCTCGGTCCGTTTCATATTTTCTGTTCCTCCCCTTCATCTTCATCCCCAAATTGAAAAATTTGGGTTTTGGGTTCCAACATTTTCTGAAAAAAATTCATGATTGTATTGACATTATTGCAAAAAGAAGCTCCTTCTACAAACCCAGAACCCAAGGTGAAGTTTTTTTTTCCAAAAGTTCTCTAACAATCGAGTTAGGATTAATATATAAAGATATTTGAGGAGTGGCAGACCCGCTTAGAACTCAGGGGTTCACTTGAACCCCTTGAAAAAATAATCGATTATTTCCCTTATATATTTTTTAACCCCCTGAAATTTTAAATTTGCACTAGTATTCTTAAGTTTGCACCGAGACATAAATTTGAACCTCTGATCCTCCTAGATATACCATTCTATTTGAGGCCAAAATAATCATTTGCAGTAAGTAACCAAATACCAGATAAGGTTGAATATCAAAAGGAAGTGAGAGAGGTAACCGGGAATCCACTTGTTTGGTGGTTGGTTTAACTATGATTTGACCATAGTTTTATTGAACCGGTGGATTTGAATCGGGTTGAACCACAGTTCATTTTTTTCCTCTTCTTTTAGAAAAAACTTTTTAATACTTATTTATTTGGTTTTATTCATTCAATTTAATCATAGTTAAATCTATTGAATCATGACCCAAACAAACGTCTCACCATATCAATCTTGAGTCTATTTATTACAAGGGCAAAAAATAGCTGCCCGCTCTCATAGAAGTACAAGGCAACAAACAAATAGACAAGCACGTACCCTACATAAATAAAAAAGTGGTCGCAAATGAAAAGAAGGTGTGTTTTGTAGTGCAGTTACGTGGTGATGTTAATTAATGTAGGCACATTAATGTGTGTAAGTAAGTAGTAGTAGGATTCTTCACATACATATATACATACATGTGGATGCGAAAGAAGTGCTTGGTGGCGGCATGGAGGAGTGGGACTGTAAGTAGGTACAATAGTGGCCCCTCTACTTTTGTAGTATTCACTTCGCTCTTTACTCCTTTGGATGAGTCTCAAAGTCATGACCATAAACCAATAATAACAGTTGCGTCTTCACAAGGGTATTCCTATTCCTATTCCTATTTCTATTCCATCCACCAAAAGAGAGAATCCCCTAGTAGCAAGTAAATTAACACCCTCTCAATCTCAATCCTTCTCTTTTGTTTGCTAGCTAGCTAAAATATATGCATGCATGGGTCCACTCCTTAAAAATGCCCTTCTCTGTGTCACTGTAAATGCCATTGTGTCACTCAGCAAATTTAAGACAGTGTAGCCTAATAGTAATAATTTCTTAAGGAGAGTGCAAAATTTGAATTCAATTTTAGCGCCGTTTTTCTATAAAAAGGATAAATGCTAATTTCAAAAGGTCATGGTTTAATTATACAGGCAACCTAAAAATATATTTTTTTGGTGGGCAAGGCCTAAAACAAAGTTTAGTTGACGTTTTTACCCTTAAGTCGACCTTGGATTGAGCAGACCAGTTTAGGCTATTTCTTAAAAGCATGATTCATATTAAACTTGTTATAATTCAAAATATTTAAGATATATATTACCTAATCTATATATAGTCAACGTTGAGAAATTTGAATAAATAAACTCCTATATATGGAATTGATTAATTTTTTTATTTCTCATATGCTCCCTCCATCATAGGTAATCTTGTTCGGTGCACAGTGAGGCACTAAATATAAACACCTCCCACAGCAGAGATTGAAACATTGGTTCGTCATATACACTATTATTGAGGGTTTATCCCCTTCTGCTTGGAATCCTTTTTTTTTCAACATAAAAAATGATGATTCAAATAACTATATCTTAGTCCTTATACCTCAACATCAATTTTAGACATTTTTTCAGATTTTAAATTTTATTTCCTTTCAAGTCATTTTCTTCGGGAAAAATTTTAGAATAAGAAAAGAATAGGACAAACATCCTATCCTATCCCATATATTGAAATAGATGGAGGGCAGTGACAGTGTGTAAGGGACCATATACCCCCCGCCACATTCAAAACCCCCTTTTTAATATTTAATTGTACATAGTCCCACCCATATGCCTAAACAGGGATGAGTTCAGTATCATATATAAGGTGGCAGTGACCCTTGGGATTGGATTATTATGATGTGAACTTTCCCCTTAATATATTTAGATTAGATATAGATATATATTTGTGGTTGCTTTAAAAATCAACAGAATCCAAATCCATATAAGGGGACAATAGTACGGCCTGTACACATGTTTTGCAAATTGGCACATTTATAATGTCCATTCTGATGATAAAAGAATTTGGGTTAAATATTCAATGACCTGATTATGACTCAAATTAGCAGACTTCATAATCTATATATAGTTAGTATATTATTTAATTATAATATTATGTGATACTTCTCAATGCTTTCTCTGGGGAATATCATATATCATATGATATCCAAAGTAGTTCAATTCTATGTCACCATCATCATCATGATAACCTCCACCTTATTAGATTCTTGGATTCTATAATGGTTTTACTTTTGTAAATCATATACCATAGGACATGCATCCAATTATGCAGCACAAGGGAGGAATTTCAAACTTCCAAGCTTCTTTTTCCTTTATCTCGATCTCACATTTAAATAATCATATACACTCAAATTTTTATCCATGCGCAATTGCGCACAAACAATTCTTCTTCTTATGATTAAGATTTAATTAGTATAGTATACACCGACGACGACTTGTACAAATATTTTACAATGTCAACCAATCAAAAATTGATGCATCATATGACTTTTTTCATTTATGTTGATCAAGTCACGCCTATTATAATTTTTTTATTGGTCGATAGTGTATAAAATCTTTAAACTGTTGGTGCATATCAATTAAACTCTATCCAGAAATTAGAATACAAGTCAACTTGGTCAATTCTTGGATGACAATAAAACAGGCTTACCTTCTTTTTTTAGTTTAAATAAGAAAGAAAAGAACCACATGCGCAATCAGCACTCTTACTCAGTAAGTTTACTGAAGAAAGAATCTCATCATTTTTGTACATTCAAGTACACATTGAAAACTATATATGCTTCTGACACATGAATATTAGTATTCATTCATAAGGAAAACACAGCAGCACACCCTTTTGTTCTCGTTTTTACAAGTGTCCTTGTTGTGAGTGAGAGATCCAATGTGGTATATATATACTACTATCTGTGAAAACCAGTTTGTTAAATGTCTAGTTGTTGAGTGAGAACAAAAAGTTTCAATATATGTTTTTGTGAAAGAAAAGAATACGAGAGATCTTTAAATAATTATTATTGACATTGATCTCTAGGAGAGTGACAGCAATGCATGAATTTCAAAAAGGCCATTCATATATTAATAAGCAAAGCTACATACATGAAATGAATGAATGAATATCCCTAACTTGAAAGTTTTAGTCCTATTAGTATTAACATCACACAGGCCTTAAATCTATCACTGCTCATTCTTACACAATAATAGTCACTGATGCTGATTGATAACTTTTCTAGCAAGTTAAAAAATAGCCTTTGTCCTTTAGTTTTTTATTTTAATTAATTAATTAATTAATTAATTAATTAATTAATTAATTAATTAATTAATTAATTAATTAATTAATGTGGTGATTCTGTGTCTTTCCATGCAAATGATAGGATTACCTCACTCACAGTCTCACTCCACACTTGAAAGGTTTATTACTATTATTTTTATTATTTTTGTTTGTTTCTTGGTCTAATTGTTTTTATAATAATTTAATTTAATGAGAAATTGCTGAATTACTCTATGGTAATTCTAATTCCATTTTACTTTTTTATATATATCCTTTGGGTCTCATCAAAGGTTATTGATGAAAAAGTAGGATAGATTTTTGAAATAAGGAGATCTCATTTTTTGTTTTTTTTTTTGCTAAGAAAATGTTAAAAAGAAGAAAAATATACACAAAAAGTAAAATCTTGGCCAGCAATTTGAATTTCATTTGTTATATATAGGTCTGAATCTGATTCAATGAAAGGCAAGGTAGGACCAGTAACTATTTGAGGGGTCATGATTCGTATACCTATCATACATGCACTAGATAGGGACCCATTGCTTTTTTGTTGCTGTCACTCTTGTAAATTTACAAAATCATAGTAATAATATGGTAAAACAAGAGGTATTGATATACAAGTATTTAAGGAAAAATACTTTAGGAGAAATATATATATATATATATATATATATATATATATATATTGAGCTTTTTGAAAGGTAGCTAGCATTAAAGTGAGTGTTACGGTAGTTGGTTCTGTTTTGCTTGGCAATTTAATTGCTTTATCTTCAAAACTCTGTCATCCAACCACAAAAAATACACATAATAATAATAAGTTGAAAAAAGAAAAAAAAAACAGAAAATTATGAAAACGACAAGAAGATATTTAATGTGAAATGAGCAATGAGATCCCTCCACACACACCCGCTCTCCTTTTTTCTTTATTATTAAATAAACAATAATAATAATCAATTAAATTATTAAGCTTTGCAGAAGAAGACGTTTCCTCGTTTTTCAGTTGCTTGTGACTTCTTACACACCTTGCTAGCCTCCATT
Organism: Astragalus membranaceus; assembly: GCA_039519185.1. Lineage (NCBI taxonomy): Eukaryota > Viridiplantae > Streptophyta > Magnoliopsida > Fabales > Fabaceae > Astragalus > Astragalus membranaceus. The sequence continues at coordinate 95,568,564 of CM076847.1, forward strand.
ACATATATTTTCATATCTTATCTTACATTTATATTTCTGAACACAGACCAGTTTTCTCTACACTTGTCTCTCTTTCTCTTCTACTTTCCCCTCTCATAAAAGAAACTCATCAAAGAGGGTTGTTTGGCTGCATCAGATGATTTGAAAGAGAAGGTCAAATCAAAAATTCTCCTGTCTTGATCTATTCGCAGGTACTTCTCCCCTAAAAAGGCCACAAAGCAGATAAATAGATAGATAGATAGATATAATTGATTAGATGAATTAATCACAAAAATTTGCACATACCCAGAAATTGAAATAGGAAAAAGATTAAAATTTTTTTGGTAATAAATGAGTGGATAAAGATGGGTATCTTTTTTGTGCCCCTCACCTCAAGTCTTTTTAACCAATTTCTCTCTCTCACACTCCTTTTTATTCCACTTTCAGTTGAGGGTGGAATTGCAGATGGTTTGAGTCTGACAGAGGTTTCCCCTTTGCAAAGATAGATAGATAGATCATATTGACAGGTGTGTTGTGTTGGGTTTCATATATGTATCTATTTCTGCTAAATTGATGTTTATGTTTCTATGTATTGCTTTAGTTGGTGAGACTTTGTGTGCGTGTCTGTGCCTGCTTCTCTCTCTCTGTCTCTTTCCTTTCCTTTCTCTCTCTCTCTCTCTCTCCATAATCTGTTTCTCTTATGTTTCATGTCATTGTAATGGAAATCCTCATTAACAAACACAGATTATGAAATCGAATTCTCTCCTTACCCTTTTCTCTTTCTACCTTCCGTGTATTATTTTTGAAGAAATTAACAACAATTCGATCTGTCTACTTTGTAGATAATTCAATTCATTCATTCATTCATTTCTTTTTCTTTCTTCGCTGTTTATTTTGTCACAAGAGTCTATATAGAAATAGACTCATTTATTGATATTTAATTATACAAATTTACACACCAACCAGATTCACAAGGCTCAAAGGTACACAACACAACTACCACATGTGTTGAGTGAGAGGAGCGTTTTTCTTTGTGTGTGACAATGTTTTTTGTGATAATAATTGTGAATTTTGTGAAAGGGTAATAGTAACACTAACTATTACGTGTACTTTATTTTCAGAGTGAAGTTACAAAGCGAAGATGGCAACGTACTTTCATAGTAATTCAGAAATCCAAGGTAGTGGTGCTGCCGCTGATGGTCTTCAAACTCTCTTACTAATGAACCCAGCTGGCTACATCAACTATTCCGACACACCGCCACCACCACAACACGGTGGTGGAAATGGAAACATCATGTTCTTCAACTCAACCGGTAACACCTCAATGACCCCGCAAAACATCCATCACGCGCCACCACAGTTTGTCGGCGTACCGCTCTCCGCAGAGCAATCGGTACAAGCCCATCACGACGTCTCCGCCTTGCATGGCTTCCTACCACGCATGCAGTACAACATGTGGAACACCGTGGACCCCAATACAGCGGCGCGTGAGGTCTCACGCGCTACTCAAGGACTGTCACTTAGTCTTCACGCTCAGGCTCCTGCTGCTTCACGTGAAGAGGCGCGCTTGTCGGGTGGTGGTGGATCGTCGTCTTCTGTTTCTGGTGTTACTAACAGCGTTTCTGGGATTCAAGGTGTGCTTTTGAGTTCTAAGTATTTGAAGGCCACGCAAGAATTATTGGACGAGGTTGTTAATGTTAACAGTGGAGTTAAGGTTGAAACTGGAAAGAAGGGCTTTGAGAAAATTAAGGTTGTTGGGGAATCGCCGACTGCAGGTAGTGGAGATGGTTCAGTTGGTGGTGGTGATGGAAGTGGAAAGCGTAGCTCTGAATTATCAACCACTGAGAGACAAGAAATCCAGATGAAGAAGGCAAAGCTAATAGCCATGCTTGATGAGGTAACTACTTTTGCTTTAATGCTAATTAAGCCACTTAATCATAGATTAGTCTAATTAATTAATGAGGCTTCAATTTAATTATTCAATCCACCAACAACTACAATTCCAATAGCGATTACAAGTTTATTGATGCTTTACAGCCTATTTGGTTTTAGATGTTTCCGCATCAAGATTTTAATTGAGTCTCATACTCAACCTTTATGTGTATTACTTTTTATCATAGGAAAAAGGAAAATGAGTTTTGAAGGGCCGGGTAATATCTATAGGCAAACACACTCTAGTGTTGTTCAATAAATACTACTACTCTCTATTCTTTTTTATAATCAAAAATTGGTCAACTTGTATGAGTTCCATATTATAAACCAAATACATCAACTTGGTTTAAACAATTTTTGCTTATAAAGTAAATAGACCAGAGTGAGTATTTGTATTCTTTCATTGCATAACTTGAATTAATTTTTTTCATATGAATTCAAATTCAAAATTATCCTATGTTTACTATTGGATCTTTATATATATATATATATATATATATATATATATATATATATATATTAGTCATAATTTCAATCCTACATTTCCTTGCTCCTTCTTATGTCTCATGTCTCACAAGTTAACCACTTGTGCTACATTTTGAAGGTGATTAGAAAACAATAAAAACTTACATAAAGAATTGCACCTTTTTTAATTAGGCTCTCTTTAGCAATGTCAAACCGCTAATTTATAGCAGATAAGCTCATAGGAAGTGTTTGGTATTATGAGTTTACAACGTTTTTATAAGTTTATATTGTTTTCTAGATTACTTGAAGTAGTATTTGAGCTTATAACTTACAATATTTTGTTTTTTTTTCTCATTTTTACTTTTATTACTTTAATTAAATTTCTTATTTATCCTCCATTAAATGAACATTCTCTCATATTTAAAAGTTAATTACAAATATTTATTTATTTCATTTATATGTATATATATTAATTCATTTGCTAATTGTATCAAATAATGTATAGGCTTAAATATGTTTTAGGCCCCTGCAAATATAGCGTATTTTGGTTTAAGCCCCTACAAAAATTTTTTTTAGAAAAAACTCCTTGCAATTTTCTTTTTTGCTAATAGTCCTTTTGTTAACTCTCCGGTAGTGATTTGCTGAATTGTCAAACGGAACTGCCATTTGGCTTTTCCAAATCATTTTATTTTATTTTCAAATAATGACTTGGATAAAATTAAAAAAGAATTTCATTTTCTTTTATTATTCATTTTGTTTATCTTCATCATCATCTCCATTCCCATGTTTGCTGCATCAACAACAACACAACCGCACCCCATGTTTAATCTCAGATCTCCATTCCCCTTCGTTTTTGCGAGAGAGAGAGAGAGAGAGAGAGAGAGACCGACGAGAGAGGGAGAGACCTAGAAATCTATTTTCGCTCCTCTTAGTTCTTCTCTTCTCCAGTTCCCTTCTCCACCACCATCTTCAATCTTCAATCAGAACCACAACATCATAACTTGAAGCCTAACAAGACTAGAAGAAAACAAACTAGTGAATTCATACTAAGATCAAACTCAACTAATTTATAAAGTTTTCCAAGCTCACTTGGAACCAAACCGGTGAATGCATTATCAGTAAGATTCAAACTTTGAAGATTTGAGCCAAACCAATAACTTAAATCAGCCACTTTGTTACTCACCACTCTACCATTCTTGCACTGAAGCTCCAATAACGCAATCTTTTCCCCTTTTCCTCTACCCAAACTTTCAAGATTTGACCCAAACCAAGAACTTTAATCAGCCACTTTGATAACACAATCTACCTAGACATGGCAATGGGGCAGGGCGGGGACGGGTTTAACATTTCCCATCCCCATCCCCGATTCCCATATTCATCCCCGTTCCCCGTCCCAAACCCAACGGGGATGAAGAATTGATCCCCATCCCCGTACCCAACGGGTTCGGGGATCCCCGTCCCAACCCCGTCCCCGCAGTGGAATTCATTTTTTAAAATTCAAAAATAGTTTTTACCCGCCCCCAAACCCAAACCCGAACCCGAACCCGCCCCCAAACCCAAACCCAAACCCAAACCCAAACCCGAACTCTACCATAGTATTTCCGACATAGAAAGACAATTGACTAATTTCATCCAAAGCTTGAAGGATCACAATGCCTTATAATAACCAGGAATCCACTGTGATCCTTCAACAAAAACATCTACTGGAAATAGATAAAACAATGAAAGTATAGTAATCCAACCATATAAATTCAAACCATCAACTTCCTTAAAATTCTGCAAACTTTTTTTGGAATAAATGTTCCTCACTATCATCCTTCAAAAACAAAAAATACAAATACAACTAAAATAAGATAAGATAAAATCTACATTATATGAAACCCCAACGTTGAAGTTGAGAATTCGACAATGAAGTATTCCACTATCAGCTAAATCAGTAACACAAACATTATATACAAAATAAAACAAACTAAGAAAACCTATTTCTAATTACAGAAAACCCGTAACACTAATTCCATGATAAATTAAACAAAAATCAAATCAAAATAACAATACATTCAACCACATTTGCAGTACATAATTGGCACTAAATCATAAACTGTGATCGCAAAATCAATAAAACTAATTCACAGATTGAAATGAATGCATCAAACTGCAGTAAAAATAAATAAATAATTAACTAAAACGATATTAATAAACAAGGAAGCTTAATAAACAATATTAATAAACAACAGAAATAAACAACAGAAATAGAGTAACAGAGAAGCTTGAATTGCAACAGAGAAGCTTAATAAACAATATTAATAAACAAGATTAATAAACAATACCAGATAGGGAGGCGCAGAGAAGATCACCAAGGTCAAGTCCGTAAAGCTTGAATTGCATAAAGAATACGAAACCAAACAGGGAGGCGCAGAGAAGAAGGATGGAGAAGAGAAGGACGGAGGCGCGGAGACTGACTGGAGAAGAGAGGGAGGGAGGCGCTGTGAGAGAGGGAGGGAGGGAGGCGCTGTGTGAGAGTGAGAGAGGGATGGGGGCGCTGTCACCAGTGTCACGGCTGTGTGGGAGTGAGAGAACGTGTTAGGTCTTTGTGTTTTTAGGGTTTCTAATTTTGGAGGGGTATTAATGTAACTTCCTATATTTGGGGCGGGTTCGGGGACGGGACCTATATCCCCATTACCCGTCCCATCCCCATTTTATAATTTCGGGGAAAACCCAAACCCAAACCCAAACCCAGTCAAAGCGGGGAAAACCCGTCAAATCGGGGCGGGTTTGGTTCGGTCCCCGCGGGTATGGGTTTCGTTGCCATGCCTAAATCTACCCAAATTTTTCCCCTTATTCCCATCGTTGAACGAAGCTCCAATAACACAATCTTTTCCCCTTTTCCTCTGCACTGATCTCCTCTTCTCCCTCTCTCTAAGCGTCGATCTCCTCTTCTCCCTCTCTCTCAGAGCCCATCTCCTCTTCTCCCATTCTCTAGAACCTTCCCTGTGTTTGCTGCTGAAGAAGGGAATTAGGGTTCCCAATTATTTTATTCTTTTTTTATTTCTCATTTATCTATTTCAGCTTTAAAAATAAGTTAAATTATAAAATAATGAACTGTCAATGCCAAGTCATCATTTAAACCCATGTGGCCGACACATTGACAAATTTTGTAACAAAAGGGCTAAAATCAAAAAACTGTATTTTGCAAGGAGTTTTTTCTAAAATTTTTTTTTGCAGGAGCTTAAACCAAAACAGACTATATTTGCAGAGGCCTAAAACATATTTAAGCCTAATTTATATTCAATTTACTAACCCATCGGGTATTCTATTAGCCAACTTATTCGCTATTAGATAAATCCGACCAAGTCTTAAATCTTAATGTAGTTTTTGGTGGTGTTTGTTGAAGGTGGAGCATAGGTACAGGCAATATCACAACCAAATGCAAATAGTGATATCCTCATTTGAACAAGCTGCAGGGATTGGTTCAGCAAGAACCTACACAGCACTTGCACTACAAACAATCTCAAAGCAATTTCGTTGTTTAAAAGATGCAATAACGGGACAAATTAGAGCTGCTAATAAGAGCTTAGGTGAAGAAGATTTTGGAGGCAAAATTGAAGGGTCGAGGCTCAAATATGTTGATAATCACCTACGACAACAAAGAGCTATTCAACAGTTAGGAATGATTCATCATAATGCTTGGAGACCTCAAAGAGGATTGCCTGAAAGATCTGTTTCTGTCCTTCGTGCTTGGCTCTTTGAACACTTCCTTCACCCGTAAGCACTTACTATTTTGATAATTTTGTTGCCTACTTTAATGTTTTAAAACATTCTAGAATTTTTGCTGAAACAACTTGAGTTTTGTTTCAGTTATCCAAAGGATTCAGACAAACATATGCTTGCAAAACAAACAGGCCTCACCAGGAGTCAGGTAACCCCACTACTACTTTATGAACTATTACTTTGAGTTAAAAATAACTTTAATTCTACAAAATTGTTAAAATTTGTTTTTGGTCCTTATATATTTTAGTTAATGATGAGGGACTAAAAATATTGTTTCTGTGTATATTTTTAATCTATGTTGAGTGACAAAAAGTATATAAATTTTCTAAGAGTTAAAATCAAATTCATTAATTTTACGGAGACTAAAAATATATTTAACTTTTCTTATCTTATAATTTTTAAAATTAGTTTTTCACCGTGATCGTAGGCGTAATATTTTAGTTTTTGGATTTAATTTGTATGTTTTGTTAGTGTAAAGATTTTTTACACCATTAATCAATCATAGTTTGTCACATTATTAAAAATGGTTGACTCGTCTCTTGATTATGTTGAAAGTCATTGATATTGTAAATTGTGATTGATCGACGGTGTATAAAACTTTCCTCCAACAATACGTAACAATTAAACTCTTAGTTTTTTTTATGTATCTTTAATATATGGCCACTATAGTTGGCGTGTATGTATCCTACTTCACCATAATTTCCTATAATTTCAAGAATTTAGACACTACTGCAATTTAAAACCTTATAACATTGATGATACTAACAATATTGGGTGTGGAACAGGTTTCAAATTGGTTCATAAATGCTAGAGTTAGGCTATGGAAGCCAATGGTGGAAGAAATGTACATGGAGGAGATGAAGGACCAAGAACTAAATGGTTCTGAGGACAAATCAAGCAACAAGAGTGGTGAGGACCAAGCTATGAATCCACAAGAATTAGTTCCTCCAACTTCAGAAACTGAATCCAAAAGTTACAATCCAAAACAAGATGTTACTAAAAACCAAAACAATCATCATCATCCTATAATTTCAGTTGCAACACAATCAACTTCACCTATTGGTGATAATGTAAGAAACCAATCAGCATTTAGCTTCATGGGGTCATCAGAACTTGATGGAATTACACAAAGAAGTCCTAAGAAAACAAGGAACCATGAAATTCTTCACTCTCCAAACATGGATGTGAAACCCAATGAACCAAACAATGAACAACAACTCTCAATGAAATTTGGAGATGAAAGAGAAAGTAGAGATGGATATTGTTTTATGGGAAATCAAACTAATTTCATTGGTGGTTTTGGACAATACCCAATTGATGAAATTGGAAGGTTTGATGCAGAGCAATTTACACCAAGGTTTTCAGGTAATAATAATGGAGTTTCTTTAACTCTTGGTCTTCCTCATTGTGACACATTGTCAGGAACACATCAAACTTTTCTACCTAATCAGAACATTCAACTAGGTAGAAGGTTGGACATTAGTGAAACAAATGAATTTGGTGTTACAAATAATTCAACTCCTCACTCTTCAGCTGCATTTGAGAGTATCAACATGCAGAATCCAAAGAGGTTTGCTGCTCAATTATTGCCAGATTTTGTGGCTTAAATAAGACATTGAAGAGAGAAGAATATATGGTAGCATTGGTTTTTTCTCTCTATCTTGATTGGTAGTGGAATATTATAGTGTAAAGAAAGAAATGAATTGTATTCTAGTATAGGTTTATACCCCTGCATAGAACCATTTGAATAGTCTAGGGATTTGAGAGTATATGGTTGAGTTTGTATATTATTTTTGTTAGTTTTGGAGATGGGATAGATGGGTTGGTGCCATAAAGTTTCAATTGGTAAAGATAAACAGTGTATTTTCATTGAGTATATGTTTATGATGTTTTTGCAAATACTCCATTCAAAAAGGTGAAACCAATTACCAATTTGTTTTCTCCACTAACATCTTTCTCTTACTAAACATCTACTTCTTCACTAACGTCCCTCTGAAATGGAGTTCACATCAACCCAGCTCTCGGTGGACTCCTACCGAAAAATTCTCCATCATCGTGGAAGTATCACCATGAAGAAAAATGGTGTTTGGTTTCAATGTCCCAATCATGCCTTCCATAGGATGAAAATGGACTTCACATTCTCAGAGTTAAAGGAAAAAGGGGAGAGGGAGGTTTAAGAGGGTTGTAGCGACTGAAAAATCCGAAAGGAGGGATTCTTCGTCATTTTGAAAATGAAGCCGCCATCAATATTTATTAAATGGGAAAAACATTGAAAAAACATTTATTTTCGGGTTCGGGGTCGATTATGTGTGGGGAAGGTATTAGCATCCCACAACATCCTTTCAAAAAAAAAGTTACCTTTTAATTTAATGTGTAGAAAAAGAAGTTAATTCAAAGAAAACACTCTAATTTACCCTTTTTATTATTTGTAAAATTGAAAAGGAAGGCCTAATAAAAGTTTTAGTTTTTTTCCGCTTGACAGGAGTGGGCCCCTGCTCCTACATATCCCCAGGTGCGATGGAGAAATCAAAGCTACGTAGTTCTTGGGTAGAAAAAGTTTGTGTGTTGGTGTTTTTTAGGTATTCGTAATGACCAAACAAGTAAAACTCAGAGTAGTCATCACTCATAGCCCATTTGAAAAATATAGTTGTTATTGATAATCAAACAAGCTAAACTCAGAGTGACCATTAATAACAACTTACTTTTATGTTTGGGAAAATGTTTATTTGTTATTTGGGAAAAGATAGGTTTGTGAAAGAAAATGTTTATTTGTAGAAAAGAAATTTAAAAAGGAAAGAAAAAGGGGGTGCATATTTAAAAAGAGGTGTGAAATGGAGCAGGAGGTTGTACTTTTAAAAAGGGAGGTGCAGACAGCGAGCCCAATCTGTATCTGAGGCCCAGATTGCGAACATGGGCTTTTAGTGAGGGGGTTATGACAAGGAAAAGGAGGGGTGCGATTATAAACCATATTAATAATCATTTAAAATGAAAATAAAATAGAAGGGAGGGGGTGTCGGTATTAAAACGAATGGGTGTAAATAGTAAAAGCCCAGTTTCTGTTTCAGATTTATTAACCCACGAACTGTGGGCTTCTCAGGGGGGTATTAATGAAAAAGAGGGGTGCGAAAAGTGATCTGATAAAAAAAACTAAAATTAAAATAAAATGGGAGGGGGTATAAAAGGGAATCTAGGTTTTTTGGAAAACCTAATTTCGTTCCTCTTTCTCAGCTGCGCCGCACCACTCACTTCCAACCCTAATCTCCGTTTCTCTTCTCTCCTCTTCTCCACCACCAAATCTCGCTTTCTTTCTCCCCCATCGCCGCATCACTCTCCTCCCTTAAACCTAATTTTCGTTTCTCTCCTTCTCCTCAGCGTTCAATCTCTCCTCTCCCTCTAACCCTAAATAAACCCTAATCATTCTTCTCTAACCTCAGCGCCGCTTCTACACTCTTACTGAGAAAGAAAAAAAATTCGCATCCCTCAACAGTGAGAGAGAGAGAGAGATAAACGAAGAAGAAAAGGAAGGGAGAGGGGTATAGTGGCGGTTTGCGAAGGGGGATGGCCGTGGTTGTGTTTACAGAGTGGCGGTGGTGAAATGGCGTGAGGGGGTGACAGGGAAACTAAGGATGGTGGTTCAGAGAGTTTGGCCGTGGGGGTGTGATTTTGGGGTTTTGATGGGGGTGGTTTGTTGTGAGGATGATGATGACGGTGACGGGTTGTGGTGGTAGGAGGAGGTTTTGCGACGGTGGTGGGAGGTTTGCGTTTTTGGTGGTGGTCGCGATATGGGGTTTTGATGGTGGTGGTTTGTTGTGAGGATGATGATGATGATGATGACGGGTTGTGGTGGCAGGAGGAGGTTTTGGACGGAGCACCGTCACAGAGGGTCAGCACTCATGGTTGATGTTCAGGTTTTGGTTCTTTCTCTGTTTTTGTTTTTTTTGCTGCTAGTTCTTATTCCCTTATTTTCAAACACATTCTTTTCACACATTTACATTCGGTTTCTAACCTCCCATTTTCTAATCTATTTTATGCTTTCAACACACCTTAAGGAACCCCCTTTGTTTTCTTCTCAGAGTTTCAAAAGCAATACATTCCAGAAATAATGCAACGAACGTATTCATTATATATGTGACACGAAATGCTTCTATTTTCTGTTAAATGAACTTCACACCCTAGGAAATATGGCACCTTACCTATGTCTGATTAGTTGATTTTATCTTATAGAACCAGAATATAGAACAGGAAAAAAAAGGAATTGCAAAATAAATATACCTTCACCTGCTGAGCTTAGACCAGTGTGTTCTTCTTATTCTCTTAAAACTCAGAATTGCCTCTGTGACTCATGTGTCAAGTTTTAGTTTCTTTCTTGCTCTATGATGGTATTTTACTGTCTGTGTATCTCTCTTAAATTTTCGTGACCAGTGTTTTTTTCTGTTACTGTGTGTATGTGTGTGTGTGTATCTGTGCGTGAGTATTTCAGTGTGTGTCCTAATTGTGTGCCACTGTTTGGTATTTATAGGCCAATTAGTGTGATGGAGGAATAAAAAAGGACAGCAGGTGGCGTAAAAAGGACAGCAATTGAGGAAGAAGGACAGTAGCTGGCAATGGAGGAAGGACAGCATCCAAGGAGAAAAACCCTAGCTAGGGCAGCCAGCAGCAGCTGCGCCCCCTTTTCTTCTTTTTTTGAAACTTTGTATTTTTAATCTTTGTACTATTTCTTTTGCTGTTTTTGTCTATGTATATAAAAAAACTTGACTATGTAATAAAACTTTTGACTATTCAGCTCCAAAAAGTTTATTATGCCTTCAATTACTTTTTGTATTTTTTTGCACCAACTATAATAAATAATCTAATAACTACGACATCAACAATAAAAAACGAGCATCAAAATAAACGTTGTATGACGAGCGCTAAAGACACACACGTGTTTAAAACGATACGTCACGACGAGGATAAAAACTTTTTGGGATTTTTTGATAAATTAGACGGACAAAATTAGGGTATGGCAAGGGTATCCAGCCATCTAAAAGTGTGTTCTGCAGAATGAAAACGCGCTATTTATAGAGTCCAGCGCAGCAGACACTACTCACTTTCGCTCATAGAACCACGTGGATCGCTTCCGCTCATAGAACCAAGTGGATCGCTAGCGCTCATAGAACCACGTGGATCGCTAGCGCTCATAGAACCACGTGAGTCTATAGTTATTCCTTTTAACAGATCAAATAGCCATTTTTTCTGCATTATTCCTTTTCTTAACTCGCTCCAAATTTCACCCCTTGCCTTCACACTTTGTTCTACAACTCGATCTAGTTTTTGTGCACATAAAAACAAAGAAAAACTGGCATAACCACTATACAAAAACTAGATTTACAAACTCACAAAATCTGCTCAAACTTTACTGATTTTCATTAGACTAACCTAATAATAACGATTACAAAAAAAATAAAAACGAACATCAAAACAACGTTGCACGAGAGTGCTAAAGACACACGCGCTTAAAACGATGTGTGACACAACGAGAATATATAAAACCTTTTTTTGATCGTAGAAGTAGGCAAGGGCCATCCCGCCCCAAGTGTAAGTGTCAGTGGCCTCGAGGTGAGCCATCATCCCAAGATACATCACCTTCACCTTTGACTCCAACTTGTCGGTGAAGATGGTGGTGCCCAACAAGTACAACATATAAGTCCTAGTTACATGCTCCCTTGCTGATCGTCAACGGTTTCCTTGTAGACCACCTCCTACAGCCCCCTTAGATTTACATACATACCTTTAGAGTCCATCTAATCAGCAATATCCTCATGGTCCACTCCCAGATACTCGATCATAGCCTATGTTGCGTCAATCTTAGTCCCCGAAAGGAAGTCGCAAAAAAACCCAACTATCGAGATATGCAGCATGGCAGAGATGTCATCCAAGGTGATGGTCATCTCACCAATGAGAAGGTGGAAGCTAGAGGTGTCTGACTACCACCACTCCACGAAAGCACATATAAGGCCCTTATTGATGTGCTTGAACCCTAGGTTGATAAGGGGGAGAAGGCCCAATCTCCGTACAAAGTACCTAATCTTTAGAGCTAGCTAGCTTAATCTTGTATGTACTCTGGCCGTGGGAAATGACTCGTAGCGCACTGCGATCCTGCATAGTCATGGACTTTGTTAGTCAGCCATTGAGAAAAGTTTAAAATTAAATTAAATAAAAAACCTGACTAACTTACCAGATCATCCCATATGTCTCTTGCTACGTGGTTTCCGTAGCAAGTTAGAACCGACCGGTCCTCCGGACCTCCCGGGTATGGGTATGTGCTGGTTCTGGATGATGACATCCCAACATCAGCAGCAGTGGGCTCAGCTTCAAAAGTAATAGGAGGAGAAGTAGGAGCAGCACCAGGATCAACATTAACAGCAATATCAACATCATGTTGCTCTTCCTAAGGTTGCACGTTCTTAATATACACACCGCCCCGGCTTCCCTAGCCACGTGTCTTTCTTTCGTGAACGAAAGCAACCGTTAGCTGCCCACAAGGCCGTCGCTGGTAAGGACTACCTCTAGTCTTTGTCATACCTAAAGCAGCAAATAAACTATGTTAAAATCCAAAAAAATCAAAATAACAACAAAATAGACAGGAAACAGCAAAACAGGTACGGTACTAAAGTTCAGTATTGGTTCGATTCCTTAGTACCACACATGTTTTTTAAAAAAGTGAAAAAATATGTACGGTACTAAGGTGTAGTACCGGTACTAAAGTAACGAACCATACCTAAATAGAAAGAAAAAAACGCAAATGCAGAACCAGAACCAGAGAGAGGAGAGGAATGACTCACCTGATGATGAAGGTGAAGGAATGAGGAGTTGAGTGAGACAGATGGAGGTCCTTGAGAGAGAGGGAGTGTGTAACAGAGAGAGAGAAGTGAAGAAGAGGGAGGGAGTGTGTGGGAAGTGGTTTTGGGGAGGGGTATTTTGGGGACTTTTAAAAAAGTGGGGGTGTTTGTGAGTAGGAGGAGGAGTGGGAAAAGAATGGACCTTAATACAGCTCTCTTAAATCTTTAGAAGAGGCTTGACAAAAAAATGGTCGATACTTCCTACAACCCCCCAGCTACTCACCGGACACCCCCAACCCTCAAATATTCAAAAAATACCTTCACGTGAAACGCGCTTCCAAACCCCCATGTTGCATTTTAACAGGTAGAACCGGTTCAGAATTATAGTTTTGTACTTGTTAAAAATCTTGCAATGGGGGGTGTTTTCCAGTGGGGGCTTGGTACAGAACTATAATTTCGAACCGATTCAGAATTATAGTTTCGTACCTTCGTAATCCCAGAAAAAAAGGGACGCGCACGTTTTATTAATGACATTTTGGTCTTTTCACAGGTTTGGGGGGTGTCCAATGAATAGCTGGAGAGTTGTAGGAAGTATAGGACAAAAAAAAGCTTTAGAAGAGGGCTGGTTGGCCCATTAAGCCTTCAGTTGAGTTTGTTTCTGGGCTTTGTAGCGTTGATGACCATGTGTGGAACTTATTTTTGCAAGAATTTCAAACTACACCTGCAATTTCGTGAGCATACACTCCCCGTACCAAAATATAATTTTGGAAAATAAATCAACTTGCTATCCAAAAGCTCAAACGAGTTATATCACCAGAAAATATATTTCAGACGAGGATATGTGCTATCGAAACTGGAGGGGTATATAACTATTCCCACTTTTTCATTGGTTATAAAACAAAGCATAAGGAATTAAACCACAAGCAAAAGAGAATAATGATTTGATTCATGTGTCTACGACTTTAATCTCAATATTATTAAAGGTGCTCTGTACCTTGCACTACTGGGTGGATTGCAGTTGGTAGGTCGCTTTCTGTGTGGCCGGAGGTTAGTGTGAGCCCGGGAGGGGTATCTGCGAAGCCGCTCCGACGCTCAAGTCAGTATTGAGAATAGATGAGTGATTTAGCTAAGAATGAGAATATACCTAATTATGGCAATGTGGGCTAGTATTTATAGGGAATTGTGCCCGTGGTGAGCCGTTGGATCGTTAGAGTGAATCTAAGCCATCCAAGTATATGAGTCATGAATGGGCTTGGTCCAGTCCCGAAGAAAAGGTAAATTATATAATATAAGGGGGAATAATTTGATTAATTATTCCAAATTCTTCAATGTTGTCACTGTCGCTTAATCCAATTAATAGGGGCAGTGTTTTAAAAACCGGCTCGGCCCGGCCGGTCGGACCGGGAACCGGGGGGGTAACCGAGCCGGGTACGATTTTGGATCGGCCATGCAGCAAACCGGTGGGAATCGGTGTGACTCGGCCGGTTTTTGGAAAAACCGGTGACCCGGTGACCCAGCTCGAACCGGGTTGTGCATTTTTTTTTATCAAATCTTTGAACTGTAATTGGGAGGGGCCGCGCGAACGCAGGCCCCCACTAGTGATTGCCATCTAGGTAAGTATGTTTCCCATTGACACATGCCTTGCTTTTATATCTCATTCTCCTCCCTGTTCCTTTCATTCTATCCGATGTGGGACTATTTGTAAACTACTTAAAACAAAAGAGACTAAAAAAACCCTCAACAAAATGCCATTAGGGGTTTGAACCCCTGACCTGTTGAAAGCAAATGCTGAGCGCTACCATGAGGCTACCAATCTTATTGAGGATATTATTCATTTCAAATATATATAATTGGTACCTATTTTCCAAAAAATCAAGTACGCTCATCCTCATTGCATTAACTTGTAATATTAATATTATGTTTCAACAAACTTATTTAATATTAAGTTTTTTTTAAAGATTTATTTAATATTAAGTTGTTAACTTATAAAATTTGTTCTAAATATTTATTGAAGCATGATATGAACTTTTAAAATTTATTTAATATATACCAAGCAAATAAAAATAAAATAGGCATGGTGTGTAATTTTAGCAAATTAAGTTTTACAAGTAAGAAATATATAGGTCCTGAAAATTTGGGAATTTTTTATATTTTAGTAGATATAAAATAAACATTGTTATTAATTTTACAGGGACGAAATTTATATTATATACTATATAGGTATTGAAAATTCTCGAAATAGAGATCGGGTCCGAGTCATCCGGTCCCGGTTTTGGTCATGCGGTTCAACTGTCGACCACTCGGTCCGACCATTGACCCAGTGACCCGGTACCTTCACCGAGTCGGTCACCGGTCCGAGTTTTAAAACATTGAATAGGGGTGAGCAAGACCCGTCTCAACCCTAAGACCCGTCTCGTCTTTGTCTCATTAAATCCCTAAAACATCGGGTTTGTTCGGGTCTAAGGACGGATCAGGGTCTAAAGAATTGGCCGAACCAAAATTTAGGGACGGGTTAGTGTTAGCTATAACCCGTCCCAATCCGTCCCTTACTCACTCCTCATCTTAATATTTAACTCCGTAATAAGACTTTTATAAATAAAATATTCAGTTTGAAATCTATGTTAGTTTAAGTAGAAACACTGTTATAAAGTAATATTGTAAAAGTCATGTTTTGAGTTTGACTACATGATAAAATACTAAAAAAATTCAATTTATCACTTCTAACTTTTAGTCATACCTGAGTGATCACCTTATAATTTTGTTTCAATTGTCCTTCTGGCCAACTCGGTCTCGTCCGAAATAGACCCGGTCTTACTTTGACCCTAAGAACATCGGGTTTGTTCGGGTCTAAAAAATGACCCTATAAAAATTTACGGCCGGGTAAGGGACAAGTGTAACCCGTCCCATGCTCACCCCTACCAATTAAGGATAATTAGATAAGAAAATCTATTGTATAAAAAATGAGGTGAAGAAACACACATATATATATATATATATATATATATATATATATATATATATATATATATATATATATATATATATATGAGGATGATAAGGTACCAACATACTTGCAAGATACTTCTTTTTTGGAGGAGGACAAGGGAGGAGTGATATGATCTTGGAGGTCAATGAAATAATGACTTTTTTAATTTATTTTAGAAAGGATTTTTTAGGCATATTCAATTACTAGTTTGTTAGGTAGCAATGATTTTTTAGGCATCTTCTCATACGAGTTGTGTCATAAACAGACAAGAAGGTGGACTTGAATTTTGAAAAATATATATAATCTTCTATTTTATTCAAAATTCAAAATAATAGCCGACATTTTGGGCCAAAGAAGGCTTTTAGATCAAATCAGCGAACCAGTTAGCACGGCACTTCCACTTTATAATCAGTCCAAATATGAAGGTGTTATCCATGGATGATAGTGACGTTGCTTTTATAACTACAACTGAGATTATTACATTTCTCTTTTCTTTCCAAGTGCACATGTATATTGCTCTGATTTTTCATCATGAAATTCATGGTCTTTTTTGGTCTTATTAAGCGTTATTTTGACAAATATATAGTTCATTTATTGGCTTGAAGTATTCTTCTTCCAGAAATCACAAGAAATCAATAGACATCTCAATATTATATGCGGCTTGGCATTTGGAGGCGCCAAAATGCAGCCAAATTTTATGCCTCCAACTTCAAGTATAGTTACCCCAAATGCCATTCTTTCATTTCTTTATATTTTAATTTTTTTTTTCATAGTTATAATTTTCTTCATTTTTAAAATAATATTACTTTAAAGTTTGGAAAAAAATTTAGATGTTCAAATACGCTAAGTTCGTTCATCAATAATCGGTTTGGTGTAAAAAAATTCGTGACAAAATTAATTGATCCAACATTTAGTACCGTGAATTTTTTTTATTAGGACTGAAAAGTAAAATTGATCAACATTTAGTACCGTTAAAATTTGTAGAGTACTCTAGCGCCTTGGTGTAGACACATTAGGTTACTTGTGTAGACACATGCTCGAATCCAAGCCCTCCGCTTGCCATTAAATCCATATCTCTCTATAGTCAAGGAACCCTGTAATCGACTTAATCAATGACATTTCAAAGTCCACTTTGAAGATCAAGCTTCCCACCCCCTTTTTTGCAAGGTCCACCACCTCGTTGATGACCAACACCCCATCAACAATCTGTCTACCTCAATTGAACATCGAGCGGTTAGGCACGATAATAAATTCCATCACCCCAGTGGGGAAATGGATCTACAATTCCCCCCAAAAAGGGGTTATCAACTTTATGAATCATAGTAATAAAGTGTACCATTTTTATTGATTTGACTTTATTTTTTACTAACCTCTGTGTATGGTCATCAAGTCGGTAATTGTTGTCTATAAGATCGAGATCCACTGCGGTCATAGTCACATATGACTGCAGTATCATGAATTTAGGCCAAATAATTTTTTTTTGCCAACCATCAAACAGATAACAGATTTTTTTTTTTTTAGAAATTCATTGATTTAAGCAAAATTCAGGAACCTGCAGTCTTGTAGGCTGCAGGGATCCTCCTAATCCAATCCGCATGCAGATAATCCAAACTACAAAACACATGTATTGTTGAGTCTTTCCTTACTTAGTCTATCACACCTTGTATTTCACAAAAGTAAAACCAAAGAAGAGTTCACCACAGGTTAGAATATATATAGGACCTGACCTCAAGAAGTTAATACAATTCCCTTTGCTTTTAATTAGTTCATCACTTTCAGTTTTTCTTCCTTTGACCACCGAACGGCTACGTAGAATGCGGAACACTCTGCTATAAATTTATATATGTCTCATTTAGACTTCTATGACCAAAGACCAAACACTCTCTCTCTCTCTCTCTCTCTCCCTAACATATTATTAAACCGCGTTCTCTTACCACTTTTCAAATCCTCCTCTCTATTCACACTTTTAATATACACCTTGAATATATACACATAAAATCTCACATTTTTTCTTCAAGTTCAACAAACAGTTTGTATAGTTTTTAATTCCTCTTCACATCACATGGATGAAATTGAAGTTCCTCAGTATTTCATCTGTCCAATATCTCTTCAAATTATGAAGGATCCTGTTACTGCTATAACAGGAATCACATATGATAGAGAAAGCATTGAACATTGGTTATTCTCAAACAAAAACACAACATGTCCAGTAACCAAACAACCTCTTCCAAAAAATTCTGATTTAACTCCTAACCACACACTTCGTCGTTTGATTCAATCTTGGTGCAGTCAAAATTCTGCACTTGGAATTGATCGTATTCCAACTCCTAAACCACCACTCAACAAAATTCAAGTCCTTAAGCTTCTCAAAAATCTCAAAGATCCTAAACTTAAGCTCAAGAGTCTTATGCAGTTAGAGTTACTTGCTGCTGAGAATGAAAGGAATAGAAAGTGTTTGTTAGAGTCTAGTGTTCCAAAAGCTGTGATCATGTTCATAGTTGATTGTTATAGAAAAGGAGAAATTCAAGAGGGTGTTGAAGAAGCTCTTAGTTTTTTGCAGTTTGTTAAGGTTCCTAGAGAGGAAACCATGCTTCTTTTAGCTGAAAATGATCAAGTGTTGGATTCTCTAACATGGGTTTTAACCTGTGAGATGAAAAATTCAATGTCTGTGAAATCTCATGCAGTTTTAGTGCTTAAAAGATTCATCTACAAAGGTGATCCTAGTATTGTGGAGAGGTTGAAACCTGAATTCTTTGAAAATATTATGAAGGTTTTACAACATGGGGTTATTAGTATTACACAACAAGGGCTACATGCTGCTCTTCATATATTATTAAGTGCTTGTCCTTGGGGAAGAAATAGGATTATGATGGTGGAAGCTGGTGTTATTTTTGAACTAGTTGAGATTGAAATAATGGGACCAGAAAAGATAATCACCGAGCTCACAATGGCTATACTGTTTCATTTGTGTTCTTGTGCTAATGGGAGAGCTCAGTTTTTGAGTCATGAAGGGTCTATTGCAGTGGTGACAGAGAGAATATTGAAGGTTTCTGCTGCTGTGGATGATAGAGCTGTGTTTATTCTTTCTTTGATATCTAAATTCTCTGCTACTAAGAGTGTGTTGCTAGAGATGGTTAGAGTTGGAACTGTGTTGAAGCTTTTTATGTTGCTCCAAACGGATCATGCTAAGTATTTGAAAGATAAAGCAAGGGAGATACTTAAGTCTCATTCTGAGGTTTGGAAGAGTTCTCCTTGCTTTCCTCAATTGTCTCAATTTCAATGCGAGTTTGCTTAGGTAAAATTAATGGGAATGCGATATAACATCTTCAGTGCTTTTGTCAATACATTGAAGATGCACTGTTGAAAATAATTTTTGTACTATATTTGTGGCACATGTCACTGAAATGTAATTTAGTTGAAAGCTATTTGTCCTTTTGTTTTTTTTACGGAAAATTTATTCATTCAACATATGAAAGCTAGAACATTACAATCAGGATGATCATTCACCGTTTGAGAAGTCCCCAAACATGTATTCAAGTTGCTCTTAATAGTTAGAACATACAAATCATTGGTATCAATACACAAGTAGAATGCAGGCCACATTGGTCAACACCAAACCAAATAACTAAACCTATCAACCAAGCAAACAATATCCGCCCATGGTAGATGGCCATAAATGGAAGAGAATCCACAGATCATTTCTTTAACTCGTATATGCACAATTCGACTATGTGTGGTCTCGCGATGGTCCAAACACACCACAAGAACGAAAGCAGCTTGTCGGTAAGAGGGGAAACTGAAATTTTTGATGGCAACCACTGTGCATGCACAGAACTTGCTAATTCTAGAAACCAAAGGTTTTATGTCCAAAATCAAAAGCTACCAAGGACACAACATGAAACCAAAAGTGATTAGACCAAACTAAGCTTCTCATCAAACACAGAACCGCTATCAATGGCCGACCAAAACCACCAGAAACATAAGCAACCACATGACCTAGAATCATACCAAGTTGGCTTAGGGGGTGGGCGAATTGGGTACAAGGCCGATGAAGGGGTTTTCGGCGTGCAAAAGTGGGGAAGTGGTTTCGGTTCAGATCTGCGGAAATGGAGGGGTTTCCTCCCATGATGTCGTAGCCAGCGGTGGAGGTTCAGGGAGAGGCCAGCTAAATGACGCGGGAAAAGGGTCGCAAGTGGGGGTCAAAGAGTTACCTTGAGTTGTAGTTAGGGGGACGGTACAGAGCGGAAGAGCCTGGTCAGCAGAGGATTGATGGTGTTGAACAGAGCTCTTAGATCTGGGCGAAAACATCAGGAATGAACTAGAGAGGACCCACACAGAGGCAGGTCAATGGATTTTTGAGAGGAGCGGGCAGAGATACCAGTCATGGGGCTGCAAAAACAGGGGTTGTTGGAAGCTAGTCAGGGTTAGAAGTGGGGTAGCAGGAAGCTTGTAGCGAAGGAGGGGGGAGCTATATAACGGGGAGATGGAAGGGGAAGCCAACAAGGGAAAGGGATAGAATCACACAAGGTGAAGAGAGGCCCCAAACTAGGGGAGGGGAGACCTTCGCTGAGGAAGGGGGTGAAACTTCCACGACGAGAGGGGTTTTGCCGTCACTGCTGCTCTAGAGTTAGAAACCCTAGCAGAGCGCGGGGGCAGAGAAGAGGAAACATTCCAAAAATTCTTCACATTATTTTTTTTTTTTGTTTTAAATACTCTTATTACACTTTTATTGTTCTTTCATTTTGCCTCATTTGTAGTAAAGCTGGCAATTTGGGCCGGCCTGGGCTAAAGACAATATAGAGTTGAGCTGGGTTAGACAATAATTATTTTAGGAGATTTTTTTTTGTACCCCCATAAACTCCCTTCTACCCCCCACACAATATCGTAATCCCGAAAATACCCCTGCTGACATAAATAACAAAAATTGACTTTTGAAAGATTCTCTGGTGGGGGACCACTTTATCTGGTAATCGGATTTACCTAAATGTAAGGTAAATCCGATTAGCTTTAAATATGTAATAAATACACACGCATAAGTCAAATCGGATGTATCAAACTGACAGATAAATCCGATTTGACCATTTAATTCAGGATAGAAAGCAGAATTTTAATTAATCGGATTTAGCTAAATCCGATGCGCAATCAGATTTACGTAAATCCGCTTATATCTTTTAATGAATCGAATTTACCTGGATGGGGGTATATCCGATTTTGAAAAATACAAAGCGGATTTACGTTTGATGTTGTTTTTTTTTAAAATTAATTTCTATAGAATTGTTGTTCTATTTTGAAACAGATATTGACCCGCATACAGAGTCGCAGGTTGTTCCTTTCGTGGTAGACACTACAGAGGCATTCTGGACGGAGAGGGTATATTTTTCAAACTAATTTTCTTAATCAAAGTTTGGTAGATATTTAATTAATTAAGTACGCAACATTTATCTATTTTTTCTATTTTGTAGATATTTTCCCTCACGTGCTAACGCGGTTGGGAGGCGTATTGGAGTTGTGGTTATCATTGTAAGATCTGACAAAGCTGGAGTTAAAAGGGGTTCTAGAGATAAGATTATTTTTTGTTGCGAGAAGCAAGGGAAGTGGTCTAATGATTCTAGAGTTTTCGGGTCTAAGAAAAGAAGCTGTCTGTTTACATTGAGAGCTACTTGTACAATACGTCATGGGGGTTGGCGTGTGAATGTTAGGTGTGGTCTTCACACACATGAGTTGCTTACTACCCCGGTTGGGTTGACAGCTTTTGGTCGTTTAACTAAGCCGCAGAAAGCTATTGTTAATGAGCATACTGATCTGAATGTTGCCCCGAAAGATTGTCTTACTGCTTTGAAGAACCATTATCCGGACAACACCACTTCTCTTCCTCAAATATATAGGCAGCGTTACGCCTATAGGTCTTCTAAGAGGGGTCCTAGAATGAACATTCAGGAGCTTTTGAGATGGATTGAGTCGCAAAATTATTTATGTTGGAGCAGAAAAGTTGAGGGTTCCGATGTGGTCAGTGACATCATGTGGGCGCATCCAACTTCTATTAAGTTATTCCGGTTATTTCCAAATGTTCTTATTCTTGACTGACAGAGATCTTGGTCTTATGTCCGGTATTCCTGATGTCTTTCCTTCGGCTAGACATTTGTTATGTTCTTGGCACGTGACTAAAAATGTGAAAGCGAAGATTAAAGAGTTGGTGCACGTGGATAGGCAAAAGGACGTCCTCTCTCTTTGGCATAACATTATTGATTCACTTGACGAGTCAGAGTACTCAGCTCACTTTAAGATTTTTGAGGACTCCTGCGTTGATTTGCTATTAAGTATGTGCATGACACGTGGTTGACAAAGCATAAGGAAATATTTATCTTGGCATGGACAAACCAGATCCCACACTTCGGGAATCAGACCACCAATAGGTACTTTGACACGTGTTTAGTATTTTTATCGTAGTTTTAATTTTTTTGACACGTGTTTAGTATTTTTATCGTTGTTTAAAATTTTTTGACACGTGTTTAGTATTTTTATCGTAGTTTAAATTTTTTTGACACGTGTTTATTGCTATTATTTAAGAGTTGAGTCAGCTCATTGGACTTTGAAGAGACATTTGAGGACTTCTGGAGGTCTCTTGTCTAAGTCTTTTAAATCTATGCATGAGGTGCACCACCATTTAAAGTTAAAACAAAAGGTGCACCAAAGAAGAAAAAGCAGAAATTATATGATGTCAAGCGTGATCCTTCTGGGTGGGAGCATGTGGATGAGAGGATGAAACAGACTCAAGAATTTGGGACTTCTTGTAAAAATTCATCACAGCGGTCTTCTTGTACAAAATCATCACAACGGTCTTCAAAGCTATCTCAGAGTGTTTCTAAAAAATTAACACAGCAGGGTGAGACTAAATTCAATTTACCGTCGGTTCCTCATCACCTGCACTCTTATGTAGAAAATATTATTGATGTTGAAAGGGATGGTAATTGTGGGTTCCGAGCAGTAGCGGTTGGTCTCGATCTTGGTGAGGATAGTTGGCCTATAATTAGGCAAGATTTAATCAAAGAAACAAAGGAGAGGGAGCAACTATATACTTACATGTTTGGAAAGGACAGACTTGCAGTGCTTAGAAAAGCGTTATCCATTGAATACCCCAGTTTTCAGAAGGAGGATAAGTGGTTGAGTTTGCCTGAGATGGGGTACTTTATAGCTACTAAGTATAATGTGGCCCTAGTTCAATTGTCTTTGGATATGAATTTTACTTATCTTCCTTTGAGAGGTAGTTATTCTTCTTCTAAGTATAAAATCATATCTATTCTGAACGCCGGGAATATCCATTCGATGCATATTTCGATCTCGCATGTCTGTCCATTGCCTCCTATTGCTTTGATGTGGTCTCATAATCGATCAGACGAATCTACTGCATGGTCTGATCCATATACCGGTCGTTTTACCCTTTGGCAGTTTACCGCATTGAAGATGCCCCGTCTCCCTCCCACTGATGCGCCCACCATTGTAGACTTAGCCCATGATTCCGACTATTTAGATTGACATTTCTTGTATTTATTATTGTGCCCACATTTTTGTAATTATTTATCCATATATATATATATATATATATATATATATATATGTATTTGTTTACCGTGGTTTTTGGTAAACACCGCTAGTTACACGTGTGTGTTGCTTGCGAGACCAACTAGAAACATCTCAGAACATTTGTGTTAAAATATTTGTTGAAAGTGATTTAAGGTTCTTACGGTTTGTTTGAAAATGATGGTGATAACCGTTTAATGAAAGAAAAACGATAACAAAAGGGGGGGAATGAAGATGAACTTCAAGTGAGAAGGAATTGGAGATGAAGGCAAAGAGAAACAAATAAAATGCAGAAGATTTAAACAATGGAAAGAGAGATTAAATGCGAGTAAATGTGCAGGAATCTTAAAGAGACAGAAACATAATTGCATTGAATTTAAAGAGATGGTACGCAGATTCATACATTGATTTCTGTAGACTCTTTTTCTCTGAATGCAGAAGTATGAGTTTTTTAGAAACTATGTAGAAATGAATTGCGACCTTATTCTATGAAAAGAAACTCCTATTTATACTAAAAGAGTAAAACAATAACTGCACAGCAGTTTAAAAATAAGATAACTGCTAGGCGCTTCGACTAGGTAACTGCTTCTTTCTTTCGACCATGCTGCTGCTATCCCATTCGACAACGCCCTTTGATTTGGCTTGCTATCTGGCTACTACTCTCATCTCTGTCTAACCACTGGCTTCAGCTTTCCAATTTTTCGCTACGTTATGAACTATGCTGATTTCCCAGTATAGCTCTTCTTGCTGTCGAAATAGTAGTTCTTCTCTTTAAATCTGTTAAGTCAAACATTGTTGACTGCATTTAATTTTAGCCTGTCGAAAATACAGGCTAACAAATTGCCCCCCCAAAAAGACGTTTTCGACTGAGTTTTGAATGAAGATAGAAAATGGCTTTTTGAATCATTCGAATATTCTGCACCAAATCTTTTGTCATCATTTAATATCTTCTCTCAGGGTATGAGGAGACGTTTCTGCGCCAAATCTCGCTTGCTGGCGCTTTCCTTCACTGGTATTACGCCACGTGTGACAAAATAACTGTTGGGATCTTCCATGATCCCACGTTTCCCCACCAAACGCTGTGGGCACCCACGTTTTCTTTTTAATATAATATTCGTGGCCACAACGTCTATAAAAGGTAACTGTGCCTTTTCATTTTTCTTTTTCCAGCAACTTCGTCTTCTTCCCCATTTGCTCTTGCGAATCTCCATTAAACCTCTATTTTGCGAGTACCCTTTTTACTTCTTCTTCATTACGCGAGGCAGACAACACTTTACGAAACACTTTACTTCTCCACGAGCTCTATTTTCACAACAATGGCGTCTTCTTCCACCACTATTCCTCGCGCTGTAGCTTCTGAGAAGCAAACTGTTATTTCTGAACCAGCCTTGACCATGGAGGAAACCAAAATTTATCAATCTCAGGTACTCATCCCCTCCTCTAAGCCTTTAAAGCATGGATTTTTAGGCCCACTTCCTCTCACTGGTGATGATTTGCCCAAGATTAGGGAAGTTTTCCCTAGCTACCACAAATACAGCCCTAGGATCTTCAGTAAGGGTCCCTACATAATGGATTTCATGGGCAACCCGAATAGGGTTTTTAGATCTTCTCCACCAATCGAAAAGAATATGCCCTACATCGACTGGCTCAATAAAATAGAGTCGAAAAAGGGAGACGTTTGGAGAAATCAGGGCATCTTCGACCTGATTCAAATATCAAGACAAGGGCCTAAATATCAAAGCCCAATGCTTATCGCAGCTCTGCATTTTTGGGAGCTCACCACCAATAGCCTTCACTTAAAGTGTGGCATGCTTGCCCCCACTTTACTTGATGTTGCTGCTATCACAGGTTTGAAGCCACTAGGAAAGGTCTTCGACCCTGCTACCACTGGCACCAAGCATACTTTCGACTTCAAACGAGCCACTTTTAAAGGGTATGTTAAGGATAACCACGTTACTGACTCTGAGGACGTTTCTGACGAAGAGCACATTGCTTTTCTTACCTTATGGCTATCTTTCTATGTGTTTTGCTCTTCGTCACTTCAGGTGGCTAAGATGTATATTCACCTGGCCATTCAACTGCATGAGCGTCGAAACATAAATTTGGCCACTCTTATTTTAGGGTCTCTCTTCGACGGCCTGAAACAAGGGGTTCTTGACCTAAAGGCACTTCGACCAGAAGGGAAGTATTTGGTCTCTGGACCAATCTGGTTGTTTCAATTGTGGCACCTTGACACTTTTGATTCGTCGTTACGAATGTATGTCCCTGATGACCTTGCTGGTGTGGTCGAAAACAGAGGTGTTGAAGGTGAACGACTAGCTTTGTTAAGGCCTAGAGAGATAGCAGTGTCTGTCCAAGACCTTTTTTCGCAATCTTTCAACATGTTCTTGAATTGTACAGAGTTTATTCCTTCAATGGCAACTTTTGCTGGAAGGACTTATGGACCAGCTTGGTTCACCAGAGAGTTTCCTGTGACTATTCTCGTCGAAGAGGAGGAAACTAACCAGATTTGGGAGGTCTATTTAACTCCTAAATTTTTATCATCCAGAATCTCTCCTGGGAGAACATCATCCCTATTTGGCATATACTCATATCACCCCAGTTTAATTGCAAGACAATTTGGGTTATGCCAACTTCGACCTAGTCCTTTCTTCAGGTCTAGGAGGGAAATGATGGTTCCTGAGAGTGAGGAAGAATAGACAGAACGCCTCAACAATTTTCCCAAAGATTCTTTTAATTTTTCTCCCATCCCTTTTGAACCAATCTTCTCTTGCACCAACGAATTTTCTAAGTGGTGGAAAGAGTATCTCATCAGCAAGTCTACTGGTATCGAAGAGGCTATTCTACTGGATAATCTAATTTCTGCTTTTCCCACTTCGCAGAAAAAGAAGACCAAGTCGAAAGGTACGCATATTCAAGAGATTCAGGCATTCCAAAATTTCTTTGAAACTGTATACGACCCGAATAAACTAAGTCGAACTGTTTCTTAAGCTGCAAAAGTTTTCAAACAAAAACTTATCGACAAAATTCCAACAATGGTTTTTCCATCTTATGTAACTGATAAGTACTTTTTTGCTTTAAAACACAATAAACTTAGATTTCCGCCTTTGCCCACTAGTAAATTGGCTTTGGCATTTCGACCACCACTTCCACAATGGTTTCTATGTGGTTCGACTAAGGCACTGTACAAATTTCTTTCAAATAAAACAGCTGAGAAAGTAGTTTCGACTAAGTATGATTTAGACACATTTGAGGGTAATCTCCATTTGGATATTCAACATGTGCAAGTCACATATACTATCAGAGAAGGTGATGTATAAGACTCTTAGAAAAATTTAATTTTCCTTTTATGTGAATTTTGTACTAACACTTGTTTGTCGAATATCTGTAGCTGTCGCTATTACTTCAGATTCGACAGATGAAGTCAGAGCACCAAAGAAGAAGAAGAAGGTAGCTGAAGCTTCGTCGAAGAAAGACATACCCCCCCAAGAGAAAAAAGTAAGTCTCTATACATTTTCTCTTTGCATCATCACTATGTTTGTTGACTAATTGACCTTCTATTTTGCAGAGTCGAAAGAGGTCTAGTAGCTATGTGGTTACTACTCCGTAGAAAATAAAAAGGGCCAGCACAATAGTGGTGAGTGACTCAGAGGTCGAAACTCTTACCTTTTTGCTCATCTATATTTATCCTTCCTCTATTTTGCTCATATTTACAAGTATTGCATTTTCAGTCTGAGGAAGAGCCATTGACTAGGTCCAAGCCTATCAAGATCCAAACTTCTGGAGTGGAGAGAGAGAAGAAAACAAAAAACTCTCAGGATGTCTCCAGAATCACTCCTCAAACCGCATCTGTTGAAAGGCAGCAGAAAAAGGAAGAGAGTAAAACCAAAGAGAAAGCCCCAATCATCTCAGAGAAGGCACCCAAAAAGCTTCTCAAGAAACCTGAGAGTGCACACTCTCGTGTCGAAGACGCCAAATCCAAGGTAACTGATCAAAACTTATATCCACTTTGAGAGTTTTATTTATCTATGGTAACACTCACTTATCTTCATTATCAGGGAATTGAAATCCTCAGCCATGAAGTTCAGAAAAAACAGGCTACGCCTACCTCTACTCATTCCCACTAAAGACACCAACTGCTGAAAAAGGTGTCGAAGAAGAAAAGCCGATTCATAACCAGCCTCTTACTGTTGTTGGTGATACTCCAATGACTGAAGCAATTGCCCCTGCTGATGTTATAAAAGAGGTTCCTGAGCATGGCCTAGAGCAAGCTGATATGGACGTTGATGAAGGCTATGATGCTGGCCAAGGTGGGGCTGAAATCAGTATATCTTCTTCTCCAAACGTGGAAGAACAAGAATGCAGTGAAGAAGGAAATGAGGCTGATGAAGAGGAGGAAAGAGAAGAGAAAGGTGAATCTCCTGAGGCAGCCAATTTCCCCCGCTCTGGGGCTTCGACATACCACACCAACCTGAGCCCAAAGGAATTTTCAGCTTTAAAGAATAATAATCCTCTTGAAGCATTTAAACGAATGGTGAGTGGTTTGTCTTTGACGGAGAGTAAGCCTAGCGCTTCGACTGCCTCTGTTGGCTACACCTCTAGAGGCCTTCAAGATGACCTGATTCGAGAGCTACGAGCAACCCTCTTTGAGGTAGATCTGTTCAAGGCTATTGAAGAGGATCATATGCTTGCTTTCAAAATCAAAGCCTTGCTCAACAAGCTTAATACTCCTGAATCCAGTAATTCTCTTATAGGCTTTATTGTCGAATTTGAGCCTTTGCTGGATCAGATTTCCAGAGATATACAAAAGAGGAAGAGCACTGTGGTGAATAAAGAGTTCGAGATTGAACTTCTTAAAGAGGAAAGTGCTGCAGTCGAAGCTTCAGAAAGCCAGATTTTGACACTGGAAATTCAAACATCTGCTGAGCGCAAAGAAGTAGCTGATTGTGAAGCCACCATTTATGAATATCAAGAACAAATCAAAGATTTGCAGTCAAAGATTGCAGCAGCAGAACAGAAGAAAGCCTCTATTCAAAAGAAAACTTTAATTCCTTTGGAAACTGCACTACAATCTGAGGCAACTTTAGCAATCGAACATTTGGAGAGGGTTAGGAAACACGATGAAGCAGTTCAAAGACTGACTACAGATGAAACCCTCCTTAATACTAGATTGAAGTATGCTAAGACTGCCTTTGAAAGGCTTAAAAATGCTTATGTAATTTGAGTTTTGACTTTTGTTCTCGATGTTCCTTTTGTATCATGACAATTGGCACTTACGTTTTTTAATGTGCCATGTTTATACTTCCTCTCAATCTCAATCTTGCGTTATTTTAATTTCTTGCAACATTGGCTTATACCTTTTTAAGTACTTGCCATTTATACGCAAAATTCGATTATCAGCGCTTAACTCTTCGACTTCATAAACACTGTTCGAAAACACTTGTGAAATTTTGAATGGTCCTTCCCAATTCGGTGACCATTTACCTAAGGCTCTATCTTTTCTGTCCATAGGTAGGATAACTTTCCACACTAGGTCTCCTAGGACAAAAGTTTTTGATTTAACCTTTTTGTTGTAGGCTTTAGCTACTCTATCCTTTTGCCTTATAAGGATATCTAATGCAAATAACCTTTCTTCATCTAACTCAACCAATTCGTCTAAAATTATGTCCCAATAATGATCCGATGGGATCTCAAATAGTCTTTGAATTCTGATTGACTGTAGATAGATTTCGACAGGTAATACTGCATCATGCCCAAAGGTGAGCCTAAATGGAGTAGTGTTAATTGATTCTCTAGGAGAATTTCGACAAGCCCATAATGCTTGATCAAGGGTTTTGTGCCAATTCCTAGGCTTTTGCCCAAAATGTTTTTTAATTAAATTAATGATAATTTTATTGGCTGTTTCGACTTGACCATTTGCTTGCGCATAATATGGTGTCGAACTTAATAATTTAAATCCACTTCCGACAGCAAATTCTACCATTTTTCGACCAGTAAAAACTGAGCCTTGATCTGTAGTAATGGTTTCTGGAATCCCAAACCTATATAAAATATGGTTTTGAATAAAGTTTATTACTGCCTCTTGGTCTACATTAGCTAAGGGGATAGCTTCGACCCATTTAGTGAAGTAGTCGATACCCACTAGTATATAACGGTGGCCTTTCGACGACGTTGGTTTAATTTCACCAATTATATCTAAGGCCCAACCCCTAAAAGGCCAAGGTTTTATTATTGAATGTAATTCACTTGCAGGTACATGTTGCACTCCTGCATGTTTTTGACATTCCTGGCATCCTTTAGCGAATTCTATGCAATCTTTTAACATAGTTGGCCAGTATACTCCTTGTCGAAACAGGAGCCATTTCATCTTGTGACCTGCTTGATGAGATCCCCAAGTCCCACTGTGAGTATTGGATATTGCTAAGTATGCCTCATTTTCACTAAGACATTTAAGTAAAACTCCTTCAGGAGTTTTCTTGAACAATTCGTTTCCAATAATCACATAGCGTAATGCCCTATACTTTGTTTTTCTGTTTGTTATTCCTGTTGGATTTTCCAAGTATTCGACAATGTGCTTTCGCCAATCATCATTCGACATATTGTCAATGGAAAAAATTTCGACATATTGGAAATTGTGCCAATTTTCTTCGCTAATTGGAGGTGATAATATTTCTTCTGCCCCCCCCCCCCCAAGTTTTGGCGTTGACAATTCAGTCGAAGCGTATTCTGTCGAAATGAGTTTTTCTTTTATCTTTATTAATCTTTCTAGTTTCTCTTTAGAAACTTTATAGCCTGAAGCAATTTGTGCCAAATCATTAGCCTCTTGGTTGTCACATCGAGGCACGTGTTTGATGTTAACATAGTCGAAATGTTTCAACAACGTATTGGCAGTGACAAAATACATTATCAAATTTTCTTTAATGCATTTATATTCTTTAGTTAATTGCCTCACAACTAATTCAGAGTCACCTCTAATTTCGACAGCTTTTGCCCCCAATTCTAGCAAAATTTCAAGTCCGGCTATTAAGGCTTCGTATTCAGCCTCATTATTGGAGCAAAATCCTTTAATTTTAAATTTATACTTCGTTGGGATATTCATTGGAGAAATAATTATAATCCCAATTCCAGAACCATTTTTATGGCTTGAACCGTCGAAGTACAATTTCCAAGATTGAGTATTCACACAATTTATTGTTGCTTCGACCAATGAGTGGTCGACAATGAAATCAGCAACAATTTGTCCCTTAATAGCTTTTAAAGGGTGATATGTCAGTGAATATTCAGAAAGAGCTAAAGCCCATTTACCAATTCGACTATGCAATATTGGTTTCGACAACATATGTTTAATAATATCAAAATGAGAATAAACATACACATCAATAGGCTTTATATATTGCTTTAATTTTGTACAAGAGAAATACAAGCAAAGGCACAATTTCTCTGTTAGATGATATCTAGTTTCAACATCATTTAAAACCCTACTAAGGTAATAAATGGCTCTTTCAACACCATTATCATCCTCTTGTGCTAACATACTACCTATTGACAGCTCTGATGCTGCTATGTACAATTTCATCACCTTATCCCTGATAGGTGGTAACAATACAGGTGGTTTAACTAGATAAGATTTTATCTCGTCAAAGGCTTTCTGGTGCTCTGGATCCCATCTGAACACATCTTCCTTCTTCAATCGAAGCAATGGCGAGAAAACTTGAGTCTTGCCACTTAGGTTTGAGATGAACCTTCTAAGGAAATTGATTTTTCCTAACAATGACTGGAGCTCTTTTTTAGTCGAAGGCGCCCTTGTTTCTAGGATTGCCTTGGTCTTGTTTTGATTGATTTCGATGCCTTTTTTGTGGACAAAAAATCCCAAGAAATCACCTGCACGTACACAGAAGGCACATTTTATTGGATTCATTTTCAATCCATATTTTCTTATTCTTTCGAATGACTGTCGAAGATGGTCTATATGACCATTTTCTGTCGAAGATTTAACAACAATATCATCTATATACACTTGCATAAAGTTTTCTATAAAATCATGAAACATAGAATTCATTGCCCTCTGGTATGTTGCACTAGCATTTTTTAGGCCAAAAGGCATTACTACCCATTCATAAACGCCTAAGGCCCCTGGGCAACGAAATGCTGTTTTCGACACATCTTCTTCGGCAATAAAAATTTGATTATACCCTGAATACCCATCTAGCATACTTAGGTACTCAAATCCTGCTGCCGAATCAACTAGCATTTCTGCCACAGGCATATAATGTTGATCTTTGGGTGTAGCATTATTTAAATCTCTAAAGTCTATGCAGACTCTTAGTGTTCCATTTTTCTTAATAACATGAAGAATATTAGCTAACCAATCAACATACCTGGTAGTTCTGATGAAGTTACTTTTGAGTAGTCTTTCGATTTCTTCTTTTATCTTCGACAGAATCTACGGTGCAAATCTTCTTGGTGTTTGCTTCACTGGTTTCCTATCTGGTCAAATGGCCAGCTTTAATTCAACTACTTCTCGACGCAGTCCAGGCATTTCGTTGTAATCCCAGGCGAAGCAATCTTTGTATTCTTTCAATAGCTCTATGGTTCGATCTCTCAAACCTTTGTCGATTTTAGCACTGATAAACGTTGGCCTTTTTATGGGGCCATCTCCTAAATCGACTTCCTCTAGGGGGTCTTGAGCTTGAATCTTCTTGGTCGAACCCATTGGGTCTTTTTCAAAACCTAAAGGCTCATCATCATAGATGCAGTCGAGCCTTTGGCCTTCGACCATATTGTCTTCAATGTTAACTTTATTGGTTTGATTAACCATCTTTTGTTGCAATTCGGCCTCTAAAGCCGCATTTTGTTTATTCTCGGCCACGTAGGCCGTGATTCGATCCTATCCAGTGGGTTTAGACATCATCAACGTCTAGGGACCATCCCACCCTGTAGGCTTGCAGAAGCCTCTTGTGCAGCTTGATTCACCAATCACCTCCCTTTCCCAAATAAAATCGTGAGTAGGGTGGAGATCTAATGATGCATAGACATTGTCCTGAGGGACATATGCATTGTCAGAAGGTGTGCATGGCGCAATATTCGCCAACTGCTTGTCGAAGGTTTGCTTGGTAATGTGGTCGACCTCAGCCAAAAAATAACTTTGGTCTCCTTCCACGTTTTCGACCAAGCCATCTTCTCTCCAAATGGAGTTTCTTTGATGGAGTGTCAAAGGAACTGCCCCCACTCCATGTATCCATTCTCTACCCAGCAATAAGTTAAAGTTTGCTTTGGTAGGGATAACCATGAACATGGCTAGTCTTTTTACGCTTCCTACCACCAACTCAACTTCTATGGCTCCGAGTGAGTAGCCAGATTTGCCTTCATAGTTAGTAAGAACTATATTATGTGGCCTCAGATCAGTGTCTGACTTTCCAATCTTCGCCAGCATATGTTGAGGCATTAGGTTAACTGCAGCACCTCCATAAACCAGCACTTTGTTGACGCCCACATTGTTGACCTTGGCTTGAATGAACAGTGGCTTGAGGTGGTATTTCATCCCCCCATCTGGTCTTTCGAAGACAGCACTCTGCTTTTCCATGCAGCCATTTTTTAACACATAGTAACAAATTGGATTGTGTTTAGCCATGTCTTCATTGAAGTCCTTCTCGACCTCATTTACTTCTGACACCACGTCGAATTCAATCGGAATAATTGAAACGACACATATAACGTCGAAATCTGGTTCCGAATCTGAGAATTCAGAATCCATTTCTTCGTCGTCTAAGTTGAGGCCTTCTTCAGGATCGAGGCCTTTTTTTATGATTGAAAGTGGAGGGAATATCCTCTCCTTTGCAGTCTTTCTTGGAACTTCGACAAGAGAAGCTAATTGTTTTCCCTTATTTGTGTCTGGGTTTCTGCTTCTCTCTGCAGCAGCAATTTTCATCTGGCGTTGATATCTTCGCTATTGTGTCCTTGTCATTGGGTTTTTACCCTTGTAATTGTTGTTGTAGGCATACCTATTGGAATCAGGTGCCTTATTTTGGTTTATGGCACTGGAGCTTTCTTTTGCCATTTTTGGGTAGTATCCTGTTTCTTTACCTCCTGAGTATACCCATCTTTCGACAGGGGTTTTTGCAGATGGAACAAATGTCTTCATTTGAGACCTTGGAGGTTGCTTTGTCGAAGGTGTGACCTTGTATGGTACACCCCTTGAATTAAAGCTGAACTTGGGCCTATTATCGACCCACTTGCTTTTCCTCTTTGATTGAGGAGTAAAATTTTCAAGGCTTCTGGCAGCCTCCTTGTCGAACACCGAACTGCACCGTGGGCACAACATTACCTCAGTGTTATTGATCTTGCACCTGTTGAGGAAATCAATCAGTTCCTCCTCAGCTTGTGGATACACCACCTGCATTTTCTCATCATACTGGTCTTTGGTGACCATTTTGATATTTGCCTCAGAAATTTCAGCACTCTTAGACACATTGTTGGTTCCATCAGCAATTTGGCTGGTTTCGACAACAAGAATGTCGACTTCAGCGTAATTCGCCTCTACTGTAGGGATGTCAAAACGGGCGGCTCGGCCCGACCCGTTAGGCGTTATGCCCGCGAAAAATCGGGCGGCCCGACCCGTTAACAGAACGCGGGCGCAAAATTCATGCCCTGCCCGCGAAGTGGCGGGCTGGCGGGCTAGCGGGCTGGTGGGCTGGCCCGTCAATTTACACTGAATTTTTTTAAAAAAAAACGCTAACGGGCGGTTTGGCCCGCCACAGTGTTTAGCCCGCGGGCTGGCGGGCGAAGCGGGCCGGGCAACGCGGGCTGGCGGGCATCAATACCTTAGCCCTGCCCGCCTTTTTTTGGTGGGCCAATGGGCCGGCCCGGTGGGCCAAGCCCATTTTGACATCCCTACTCTACTGTTGGCAAAGGGTTGTTGTCAATTTGCATCGGAGGTTTCGACTTGTCGCCAAACTTCAGCCTTCCTTCATTTAGTGCCTTTTGAACTAGATCCCTGAAAAGTACACATCGAGAGGTATTATGACCCAAAAAATTGTGATATTTGCAATAACCTCTTTTCTTTTGTTGTTCTAATGATGGTATTTTTAGACCCTTAGGCACTAAAATTTGACCATCAGTCACCAAAAGATCAAATATTTGGTCACATTTTGTGACATCAAATGTGTATGTTTTTGCAACAAATTTATCATTTTTTGGTTCGACAGGATTTTTCCGATTAGAAGGATTTAATAATTTACATATATATGGAGGTCCAGGTTCTGCAACGTTAACCTCCTCTTCGACATCCTCATATGATACGTTGAATTCTTGGCTATTATTATCAACATTGACAAATGCCACTTTTTCTTTTTTATAATTAAATCTAGTCGTCGAAACTTTCTCTGCTTTGAATCTTTCGACTTGTCGAACCCTATCGGCTAATTGTGCCATGTCTCTTAAGTGTAGAGTATCCAGCTTTTTTCTAATAGAGTAGTCTAAGCCACCAACAGCCATTTCAACTAACTCATGTTGAGGCACTTGAGTAAAGCACCTTGCCTTGAGTAGTCGAAATCTATTGAGATATTCATCAATAGACTCTGGCACATTGCGTCGAACAACAGCCAATTCTTTAAGGCTAATCTTCGATTGCCCCGTGTAGAATTGTTCATGGAAAGCTTTCTCTAATTGCCCCCAGTTAAATATGGAATGTGGGGGTAGAGTGGTAAACCAAGTAAAGGCGTTTTTAGTTAGAGAATTTGGGAAATATTTTAGCCTTAGGTTCTCATTGTGCACCAAGTCTCCTGCCTCAGTTAAGTAACGGGCTACGTGTTCGACAGTGGATTCGTTAGTTTCACCAGCAAATTTGGTGAATTTAGGAAGTTGCCATCCCCTTGGCAACTCAGTTTGTAAGATATACTCCGACAAAGGTGATACGAAATTAGGCCTATGGAGGCCTACATTTAAGCCATTTTGTGCTAGTATAGTTTCGACAAGATTAGCCAAATTATTTTGAAGCCCAAAGTTATTTTGTTGGACTTGCCTGACTACTTCGTCAGCATTTTGGTTTCTATTTACTAGCACCACTTCAGGGACAGGATCTTCGACAACAAATTGTTGTACCTGGTTCATGGGGATTGCATTGTTGGGCCTTTCGACAGGTACATCAATAGGCCTGACATTTTGCATTTGGGGAATAAGCTAATTATGTACTGGTGGAGTGCCGAAGAAATCAGCAATTCGACCCATTTGGGTTGCTAACATTTGGGTTGCTACCAAAGTCAGACATAATTCTTTACCCAACTTGCAACTAAATTTTCTTTCTCATTTCTTAATGAAATTTCGTGAAATCAGTGCCTATTTCGTAGAGAATTAAGTCTAATTTCCAATGAAACAAGAATCATTCAAAACGGAGTTCGATTGAGAACTCAAAACCTACAAAAACCGAACCTACTCATAATTTGATTCCAGAAATTTGACCTAACTTTGGAGACTCATAACTTGAGCTACACAACTCCAAATTGAGCGAAACCAGTTCCAGAACGACCGGCTTTAAGTCTATTTTCAAAAGCAACCAGTCACATAATTTTTGGATCAACCGAACAGTACCAGTTTTAGAAGGACCGAAACAGTGTCCAAAAACGCACAAAAACTATAAGCAAGTAAAACTCATTATGATCAATCACCATGAATTGTCAATCACAACATAAAATACAATTTGTCAAACACCTAGCATGCAATTCATATCAACACCTATGAGTACCAAATTTCTAGAGTTGCAACCATCATCAACGAGCAATTATTTCAATCAATCACAGTTATAATCCAACCATCATCAAATTAGACATCAAAATCATACGAGGGCATCATAGGTCTAAGCCCCTACCCTAATACCCATCATACCCACTATTATAGTGAAAGAGAGATCTCACCCTTACCTTAGAATTTCCGAAGATGATGATCTCTCCACGGGAACACCAAGAAACCACAGCAACACCAAGTCCTTCTCCTCCTTGAATTTTGCGAAATTCTTCTCTTCCTCCCCTCCCTTGCAAGCTCGCCCGTACCCCTCTCTCTTCTCCTCTCTCTATTCGCAATTTCTTTCTTTTCCTCTCACAAATGCGAAATGCACTAACCCTCACTAACACTCCCTCATGCGCCTACACCTTGGGCTTGGATCGCGGGCTTCATCCAGCTTAAGACCGATCACTAACTCCATCCCCTAATATTTATTTACACACCCCTTAATTAATTGTTAACACCACCCCCCTGATTTAATAAAATACCATTTTATTATTTCTAATATTTTTTCCACAACCTAATTCCCAATAATTAATTAAATAATTAGCCAATTTTTTTTTTGTGGGCGTTACAACTCTCCCCTACTTAGAATATTTCGTCCTCGAAATTTACCGGCCCAAAACTAAACATCCTCCACTAACAAACTACAGCCATCTAGACAACTAGTGCCGTCTATTCTGCTGATTATCATTTCATTGATTACCGGCGGGAAGTGATTGGGCGGCCGTCCCTCCTACTTATTCAGCCAGGTAACCGAAGAAATAATAACCAGACTCGTCCTCTAACGGTCCTGCAAGGATCCCCGATAGAGTTTTGGGCGTAATCATGTCGGTACCACATGATCACCTCCAAGCTCTATTAAAGCTCCTTCTTCCTATTAGCCTACCATGATTCTGCTGCGCTACTCTGATAAACCGACTTGTAGATATAAGCATCACTTGTGTTCTAACTCACTCATCTATCTCTACGGTGCCTCATAGTTTCATCACAACATCACGACAACGACGACAATCAACATCAACAAAATAACAACAATAACATCAACAACTAAAATCGCCAAAGGAGGCTTCACGACATAAATTCGCCACCCGGGCTAAATCAACAACTAATTTGCCACTCAGGCGACATCAACAATGACAAAAATCACAACATCGGCCATAGGCCTACAACACAAAATCCATCAAACATTTCGGGCCATTCAGCGGTACCCTCAACAAAACAACGTGGGCCATATCGGCGCTACCCACGACACAACAATGTGGGCCATATCGGCGGTACCCACAACACAACAATTAACAACATCAACGACTGCTGGAGACAAGCTCCGGGCCAACGCCCAAATCAACAACACAACATCAACAACAAAACAACAACAAGTCAGCATCATTGACAAGGCAGCAACAAGTCAACATTATCAACAAACAGCAACGACAAATCAACATCATTGATAAAGCAACATCGGGCTAACAGTTTAACAACTTAACAAGCTTAACAGTAGCAAAAACAGTTCATTTAGTACAAGGGTACGAGCATTCTCAATACACATTATTATTATTAGACTCGAAACCACGCAGCACGAACCTTAAGGATCCAAAAGCTAAAATCATGTCATAAGACTCAAGCGTACAAGATAACACCTTGAGATAAATTAAGCAAATAGGGAAGATAATGAAAGTAGTAATCACATGAGATGGTAGCCCTCGGCTAAAATCGTTTCATCTAATTGCAATTTTCTAAAAAGAAAGTCGACAATAAAATTATAGCATTTGGACGAATACCTTTCCACTTGTAGTGGTTAAAACACCACGACAGTTAATAGTGAAGCAACGACTTAAAATAATCCACAAGACAATTTTCACAATGCATTTAGTTTTCAAATGTCAAAACACACTACGAAAGAGTTTGTATAAGACTTGGTGTCGCTCAAATAAAACAGTTTTCAGAAACAGCAACAAATTTCGGAAACAGCACACAATTATTTACAGCAAACAGCAGCAATGACTTACAGCAAACAGCAACAACAATTCACAGCAAACTGCAATACTAATTCACAGCCAACAGTAACAGTAATTTACAGCAAACAGCAACAGCAATTAAACAGTAACACAGTGAACAGCAGCAGAGTAAAACAGCAACAGTATAACAGCAACAATAATCAGCATGACATATGAATTTATATTGACACATCAATCATCAAACATATGCGAGTAACTAGCAACAATGCAAATTACTAGAAGCATATGGGCACAACAAGAGGGTTAAAAATAAAATCCAACACAAAGGGCACAGAGTTCACACATCAGAACACAATACATCACACAATACCAGTAGGGGCATCTCCCCCACTAGTTCACTTACCATCAGCAGCTTCTGTTTACCTGTACCTGCAGGAACATCACTACAACACAACCAATGGTTAGGACTAGAAGACAACAGTTGGTCGTTAATCGACACAACGACTCGACGACTTGGCCGGACGGACCAACCATTGCTCTGATACCACTAATGTAACACCCCTTTTCTACCCGGTAATTTATTTACTATAAATCAGAGTTTTTTTTTGTCAACTAAAGGAATGTCACATTTCAACTTAAAAACGTCACCACTCGCGTATAACAGTGTCAATCATAAAATTCACTGAATAAAGGAAATGCGATACATAACACCCTGCTAATGGGACGAACCCAAAACACTTGTTCAGTCAACACAGTAATATACTCCATCATCTCGCAGCGGAATAAAATTTAAGGATTCAAGTGAAACAACCATAGCATCTTTGCAAAATAAAAATAATTAAAGACAAGCGTTCATCCCCCACTAGAGTGCTACGTATCAGAGCAGACGACCCGACTCAGCTAACGAAGGTACCTAAGCCTTCACTCGATATTACCTGCACGTTGCCGCATGGGGGTAACATTCAAACAGAAGGGGTGAGTTCATCTAACAATATAATAGTGCATATGATAAGTATTATGCTAGAGCTACAACGCTATATAAACCACATCGCACATCAATCAGTCATCACAGCAAGTCATCACAATGTCATGAACATGTATGAAATGCAACCCATCGCAACGGCCGTATGCATGTGGTACCTGTCATCATCGCCACTAAATAGCCTTTATGGCATCATCGTCACTAAATAGCCTTTATGGCATCATCGTCGCTTGTAAGACCGCAGCCTTTTATCGTCGCTTGTAAGACCGCAGCCTTTATGCACATGAGTTGCATGAGACACGATGACATGCACCAAACACAACCACACACAATCACGGTCAACTTAGTGACCCATTACTTACCAGTTCGCCAATCAAAGGCACATCACCTGTCAAGTTATTGTCACACATATATTTGCCACTAACATTCATCGTCATTAACATCATCGTCGCTAATAGCCTTTATGGCATCATCGT
Organism: Astragalus membranaceus; assembly: GCA_039519185.1. NCBI lineage: Eukaryota > Viridiplantae > Streptophyta > Magnoliopsida > Fabales > Fabaceae > Astragalus > Astragalus membranaceus. Next base: position 95,608,283 of record CM076847.1, read on the forward strand.
CACTTATAAAACCACAGCTTTTATTCATCATCAAATACCATCGTCGATCAAGGTAATAGCCACTAGGGGCATTATCATCAAAAACATCAACACATATTTATTGACACCGGGACACTAATATTACCGATTACGTCAAAGGGTTTTACTTCAGCTCACGACCCCAAATAGGACACCAAAAAGGGTTTTAAACACCGGAATAGTTTTACAATGCCAACAACGACGACCACCGGGGACAGCCACTTGAGGCGCCCATAAACCATTAGAAAAATAATAATTTTCATCTTAAAACAGAATGTAACTGTAGACAACTGAATAAGCTTCACAACGCACTTTGAAACACTTAAAACGGACACCCGAGTCAAAAGATATGTCAAAAACAAAACCGGGGAACATTTGGGCAACATCCTGAAAATTGCGGCCAGGCACTGGGCGCCTAGCAGGAACACGCAACACAGAAAACTGGCGCAGCCACGGAAAACTGGCGCAGCAACACAAACTGGCGCCCTGAGGCAACCTGCGCCACTCTGGGCACAACACAGACAGCAAAAACGGGCGCTGAGGCAACATTGGCGCACACAGGGCAGCAACATGGCGCCCTGGCGCAGCACAGCACTAGTGCAGAATTTCCTACAGCAGTGCACCTACTTCGGCGAATTAATTAAAATAGCAAACGATATCGGATTTTAACAAAAGATCACTCATTGGGAAGCTCTCTGAGTGTAGTTTCTGCCTATGATTTTCATTTTTCAAAATAAGTATCCAGTTGGTACAGTTTTTCAAAACATTACACTGAGGTACCAAAGTCGGACATAATTCTTTACCCAACTTGCAACTAAATTTTCTTTCTCATTTCTTAATGCAATTTCGTGAAATCAGTGCCTATTTCGTAGAGAATTAAGTCTACTTTCCAATGAAACAAGAATCATTCAAAACGGAGTTCTATTGAGAACTCAAAACCTACAAAAACCGAACCTACTCATAATTTGATTCCAGAAATTTGACCTAACTTTGGAGACTCATAACTTGAGCTACACAACTCCAAATTGAGCGAAACCAGTGCCAAAACGACCGACTTTTAGTCTATTTTCAGAAGCAACCAGTCACATAATTTTTGGATCAACCGAGCAGTACCAATTTTAGAAGGACCGAAACAGTGTCCAGAAACGCACAAAAACTATAAGCAAGTAAAACTCATTATGATCAATCACCATGAATTGTCAATCACAACATAAAATACAATTTGTCAAACACCTAGCATGCAATTCATATCAACACCTATGAGTACCAAATTTCTAGAGTTGCAACCATCATCAACGAGCAATTATTTCAATCAATCACAGTTATAATCCAACCATCATCAAATTAGACATCAAAATCATATGAGGGCATCATAGGTCTAAGCCCCTACCCTAATACCCATCATACCCACTATTATAGTGAAAGAGAGATCTCACCCTTACCTTAGAATTTCCGAAGATGATGATCTCTCCACGGGAACACCAAGAAACCACAGCAACACCGCGTCCTTCTCCTCCTTGAATTTTGCGAAATTCTTCTCTTCCTCCCTGTTGCGTCAAAGACACACTTAGAGCAAGTGTACTCTCTCGCAGAAGTAGTATAAAAGATATCGTCTCCACAGGGATTAATTAACAAGTATCAAACTACTTAAGATTAATTATTATTTAGACGAACGAATGTTTGGTTGTTATAAAAACTAAAATAAAAAGAATTAAATAGCAAGAATTAAAGTGTGAAGTTTAACCAATGGAGAGAAGTCTAGGGTCACGGTTTCACTTACAAGCTTCGATTCCTCTATGTCTAATTCTACCTGAATTCCTTGTTTTATTCAATTACCAATCCCTTTACTAAAACTATTAATCCGTTTGGTCATTCGCGATTAATATTCTTTTTCCTAAATTAACCCTTGTTTGGTCATGCAAGAATTTTATTCCAAGAAAAGCATAAAGAACAAAAAGGTTGAATGATTGGAAGACTAAATTAACGTTTGGTCATGCATTAATCTTAGCCCAATTATCCTATAGGTCCACCAACTAATTGCAGTACGGTTGTAACACCCCTTTCTACCCGTCACTTTGTTTATAAAAATCAGAGTTTGAAAAATCTCGTTCATGGGAAATGTTACACGTACTCAAATCAAACGTCGCTTATCAAACTTTAAAAAAAACAGTCTAACTCAAATTCATACGCCCACGTAGCACATCACAATATCAAAAACTCAAGCCTCCTGGTTAACGTCACTTATAACACTCCTCATAACACAATCAACTACGCAGCGGAAATTTGTAAAACATAACCAAATAGTCCACATGGACAAAATAATCAAAAATCATTAATAAAGGCCGAGTTCATTATCCCCCCTGAGTGCTACGTATCAGAGCATGACGACTCGACTCGAAAAGTGAAGCTAATACCTTCACTGGGAATCACCTGCACGTTACCAACACGAGGGCAACATTCAAACAGGAAAGGGTGAGCATCATTTCAGTCTATATAATAGAAAACATGATAAGCACTAATCACAGGCTACGCAATAGAATAATCAGCATCCAATACACAAAACATTCCACAACACTGTCATCATTCACATCATGTACAAACTCATCTCATGTCATGTAGATTTATGAAATGCAACCCACTCGCGGGTATATGCATGAAGGTACCTTTTCACAAAACGTCGCTTGGCCACTCAGGCCTCATCGTCACTTAGCCACTCAGGCCTCAAAACATCACTGGGTTTTATGCATATGGGCATGAGACTCTATGACATGCACCACTCACTTCACAAAATCACACAATTACTCAGATCACAGTCATCCATGTGACCCATCACTTACCTGTTTGCTCGCACGGAGTACAGCACCTGCCAAATTCATAATCATCACACAACATCACTAGGCCACTTAGACCTTAACCCCACTTAGCCACTCAGGCCCCAATTGACACTTACACATGAACATCATTTAACTCAAACATTAGCCACTAAGGGCAAAAACGTCATTTGACTAGCCACCAAGGGCATCCTCGTCATTTACACCTCATTATCATTAACTTTGGCCACTAGGGGCAAAACAGTCATTTTGACACTACTGTGTTTAAAACTGTTGTTTATACACCAGAAGGGATTTTTAAAAAGTTCCACGTCATTTTTCAATGTCACTGGGACGACCACCGGGGACAGCCACTTGGGCGCCCACAAACCATCAGAAAATAACAATTTTTCATTTTAAAAATTAGACCCATAGATGGACAGCGTAAAAAGCTTCACGACACTTTTTGAATCGTTCAAAACGGACGTCGGAGTCAAAAGTTATGATAAAAATAAATTTGGGAAAAATTTAGACAACGTTCTGCAAAATTGGCGCCTTAGGCGCCCAGGCAACCAGGCAACACGGCCACTGGCGCCCAGCGCGCAACACACGCACGCCCCGCGCGCACAACAGGCGCCCAGCGCCCAGGCGCGCGCCACACTCACACACGCACGCAACAGCGCCACAGGCGCTCAGCGCCCAGGCGCGCACAACGCACACACAACACGCAACACGGGCGCCAGCGCCCAGGCGCGCCCCCACGCGCAACAACAACACAGAACAGGCGCCCAGCGCCCAGCATAGGCGCCCAGCGCCCAGAACCAGCAGCAACATCCAGAATTTTTACCACAACACTTTTTAATACTGAAAATTGTTTTCTTAACAATTCTAAATCATAAAATCTCAACATTTTCCCAGCAACTAAACATACACATTTCTCAATCAATTTCTCAAAAACTCAATAGGCATTATCTTCCCTATCCCCTTGGCGCCCTAGGCGCCTATACACCATCCATCCAATTTCGCAAACAACACAAGTAATTCCAACACAACAATTTCAGTTTCAAGCCCATAATTCGAATGTCACAATTTACCAACACAACGCATACATGTCAAGAATTTCAATCTCACGATCACTCCCACTTCGCATACACACATACATATGATGGCCATTACCAACGAAGCATCAAGAAAGCATCAAGAATCATGCATACATTAATTTCGCATACATCTAAATATGAAATCCAACATCAACAATGCATCAAGAACTCTATTCTAATCCTAGATCTAGGACTCATCATATGAACTATTAAATAGAGTGATAGAGCTCCCCTAACCTCGAAATTGAAGAACGGAGGCTCCGGAGATAATCACGTACAGGATCACAGCAACAAGGTCACGTTCTTGCTCGTTCTTGGTTGCAACTTCTCTCCTCTTCCTCTTCTCTCCTACGGCGCTCCTTCTAGCTCTCTCTCTATCTCACGCTCTTTCTTTCTTTTGATTTCGCCAAATGCCACAAACCCTAGCCCCCCTCCAACTAACCACTTCGCCTATTGTGGATCATGGGCTTGGGCTTTCCACTTAAGCCCAAGTCATGCAAGTGGCGCCTCCACCCCCTCCTAATACCACCAAAAATAAATAAAATTCTAATTAATCGAATTACATCAAATAATTTAATTTAAATCCCCAATTATTTAATTAAATAAATTAATTAAATAATTTTAGGGCGTTACAACTCTCCCCCACTTAGAATATTTCGTCCTCGAAATTTACCTGATCAAACAACTCTGGGTAGGACTCTCGCATCTTGCTCTCTAGCTCCCAAGTCATACTCTCGCCGGCAGCTCCTAGCCAGACCACTTTCACTAATGCAATCTCCTTGCCTCTAAGCGCCTTCACTTCACGATCCTCAATCCTTACGGGCATCGTCTCCACAGTGAGATTATCCCGCACCTCTACATCGTCCACTTGGATCACATGAGATGGATCCGAAACATACTTCCGAAGTTGCGACACGTGAAACACGTCGTGCAAGTTCGAAAGATTTGGCGGTAAAGCCACTCTATAAGCCACATTTCCAATTCTCTCGGATATCTGATAAGGACCAACAAATCGAGGAGTGAGCTTCTTCGATTTCAACGCCCGACCAACACCGGTAATAGGAGAAACCCTCAAGAACACATGCTCACCCTCCTGAAACTCTAAATCCTTCCTCCGCTTGTCATGATAACTCTTCTGACGACTCTGCGAAGCCTTCATCTTCTCACGGATCATCTTGATCTTCTCCGTAGTCTCCCGGACAATCTCCGGTCCCAAAACTACACTCTCTCCCGAATCATACCAACATAATGGCGTCCTACACTTTCGACCATACAATGCTTCAAACGGTGCCATCCCGATACTGGAATGGTGACTGTTGTTATAGGTAAACTCAATCAACGCAAGATATGAATCCCATGAACCCCGCTGTTCCAATACACAAGCCCTCAACAAATCCTCTAACGACTGAATTGTTCTCTCTGACTGACCATCGGTCTGGGGATGATACGCCGAACTCATTTTTAACTTGGAACCCAATTCTTTCTGCAAACTCTTCCAAAACTCGGAAGTGAACCTCGGATCCCTGTCTGACACAATACTCTTCGGAACACCGTGCAGCCTCACAATCTCCTTGACGTATACCTCTGCCAACCTCGACACTGGATAAGTGATATTAATAGGAATAAAGTGAGCAGACTTCGTTAACCTATCAATGATCACCCAAATAGCGTCATGACCCTTAGCTGTATTCGGTAACCCCGTCACAAAATCCATTGCTATGCTATCCCATTTCCACTCTGGTATCTCCAACGGTTGCATTAGCCCTGCAGGCTTCTGATGCTCTACCTTAGATTTCTGACAGGTCAAACAGGCATACACAAATTGCGCCACATCTCTCTTCATACCATACCACCAAAATATCTTTTTCAGATCCTGATACATCTTCGTTGCTCCAGGATGGATACTCAACTTGCTACGATGACCTTCCTCTAAAATTGCCTTTCTCATCTCTTCATCGTCAGGAACACAGATCCTACCCCGGAATCTCAACACACCACTGGAATCCAATTTGAAATCCTCATCTTCAGATTGACCAACCCCATTAATTAAATCCACTAACTTAACATCTGACTTCTGAGCCTCTCTAATGCTGCCCAGGAATTCATTGTCGATCTTTAGCATTCCCAGCTTGACACTGCGAGGTGTCATTTTACAAACCAAACTCAAATCTCTGAATTCTTCAATTAACTCTAATTCCTTCACCATCATAGCCGACATATGCAAGGACTTTCTGCTTAAAGCATCAGCCACGACGTTAGCCTTGCCGGGATGATAATTCAAACCAAAGTCATAATCCTTCAAGAGTTCCAACCACCGACGCTGTCTCATATTCAACTCTTTTTGATCGAACAGATACCTTAGACTCTTATGATCACTGAACACTTCGAACCTTGAACCATAAAGGTAGTGCCTCCAGATCTTGAGCACAAAAACCACAGCAGCCAATTCCAAATCATGCGTAGGGTAATTTTTCTCATGAATCCGCAATTGCCTCGACGCATACGCAACGACCTTCCCATCCTGCATCAACACACCACCGAGACCCATCTTCGATGCGTCACAATACACAACGAACGGTTCCTCTGGATTAGGCAACGTCAAAACAGGCGACGTCGTCAATCTCTTTTTCAGTTCCATAAAACTTTCCTCGCATCGAGCATCCCAAACAAAAACTTTACCCTTGCAAGTCAACTGAGTCAATGGGAGGGCCAACTTGGAAAAACCCTCGATGAACCTCCTGTAGTACCCAGCCAAACCCAAAAAGCTTCTAATCTCTGTTACGGACTTCGGAGACTCCCACTCCAACACTGCTTCTACTTTTGCCGGGTCAACCGCAATACCATTACCAGAAATCACGTGCCCAAGGAAACTCACCTCTTTCAGCCAGAACTCACACTTCGATAACTTGGCGTACAACTTTTTCTCTTTTAAAACTTCCAACACTGACTTCAGATGCTCAGCATGCTCTTCATCTGACTTAGAATAAACTAGAATATCATCTATGAAGATTACCACAAACCGATCTAGGTAATCATGGAAAATACGGTTCATATATTCCATAAATACACCAGGAGCATTGGTCACACCGAACGGCATCACTGAATACTCATAATGCCCATACCTCGTTCTGAACGCCGTTTTCTGAACATCCTCATCCTTTACTTTAATCTGATGATATCCGGACCTCAAATCAATTTTGCTGAAAACACGAGCACCTACTAATTGATCCATCAGATCGTCGATCCTCGGAAGCGGATACTTATTCTTGATAGTTACCTTATTTAACTGACGATAGTCCACACATAACCTCATGCTCCCATCTTTCTTCTTCACTAACAATACCGGAGCTCCCCACGGTGATACACTCGGTCTTACAAACTTTTTCTCAAGCAATTCTTCAAGTTGCGTCTTCAACTCAGACAATTCCGACGCCGACATTCTGTACGGTGCCATAGACACAGGCCTCGTACCAGGTACAAGATCAATCGAAAACTCAACTTCTCTTTCCGGTGGCACACCCGGAATCTCATCAGGAAATACTTCAGGAAATTCGCGTACTACCTTCAGCTCTTCAATAACAGCCTGACTCTCAGCAGACAACGAAGCCATCAACGCAAATAACTGAACTCCTTTTTTCTTCAATTTCTTCAACTGGTCAGCAGACACCAAAACCGAACTTTCTTCACCGAAACTAACCGACTTGCTACGACAGTTGATATGAACGTGATTATTCTCTAACCAGTCCATGCCTAAGATTACATCCAGACCTCTCAACGGCAAACAGACAAAATTCACAATAAAGTCCCTGCCGAAGATCGACACGGGACACTGAGAACACACCTGGGACGTAATCACCGACCCCTTCGCAGGAGTATCGACAACCATATCCCCACACATAGCAGATAAAACAAGACCCAATCTTTTACAGCAATCAACAGAAATAAAACAATGGGTAGCACCAGTATCAATAAGAGATTTCAGAGAAGTACCATTAATAAAACACGTACCTCTAATCAGACCATCATCATCCTCAGGCTCCTCTCCTGCCAATGCAAATACCTTCCCAGTAGACCTTTCCTTTTTCGGCTTTGTACACTTCGTACTGATATGCCCAGACTCACCACAGTTGAAACACACCACATCCTTGACCTTACAATCGGCTGCCATATGACCCTTTTTACCGCAACGGTAGCAATTCCTATCATCCGACCTGCACGTAGTACTCTTGTGGCCAGGCTTGCCACACTTATAACAGACAATGCTAGCAGGGGCATCTCCCCCACTAGGACCCTTACCTCCAGCAGCCTTCTGATAACTCTTACCCGCAGGAACCTCATACGGCTTGCTTCGACTCTGAAACTTGCCCTTTCTCTCAGAAGTAGCTTTGTAGCGAGCAGTACTGTCTTCCTCGAAAATTCTGCAACTGTCAACCAGATCTGCGAACACACGAATCTTCTGATAACCAATGGCCTGTTTAATATCAGGCCTCAACCCATTCTCAAATTTGATGCATTTAGAAAATTCAGCTGTAGCCTCACTGTAATGTGGATAAAATTTGGCTAGCTCCACAAATTTTGCCGCATAGGCAGTCACAGACATACCACCCTGCTTCAGCTCCAAAAACTCTATCTCTTTCTTCCCGCGGACGTCTTCAGGAAAATACTTTCTCAGAAACTCCCTGCTGAAAACCTCCCAAGTAACCTCTTCCTGCACAGCCTCTAACCTCTGCCTAGTAGCCAACCACCAGTCGTCGGCCTCCTCGGCTAACATGTGGGTACCAAAGCGGACCTTCTGCTCAACAGTACAGTCCATCACCCTGAAAATCCTCTCGATCTCCTTCAGCCAAGCCATAGCACCATCTGGATCATATTTGCCCTTAAAGGTGGGCGGATTCTCCCTCTGGAAGGTAGTCAGACTCCTAAAACCAGCATTATCACCAACATTTTGCTGACCCTGCACAGCCTGAGCCATAGCTTGCAATGCAGCAGCAAGAGCAGCGTCGTTTCTTCCAGCCATTACGAACTATCACTGCAGCACAAACTAAAGATTTAGAACTAATCTAATGTCATAAGACTCTATGACAGGACAACATTGGCCGGACAGACCGAACTGCTCTGATACCACTAATGTAACACCCCTTTCTACCCGTCACTTTGTTTATAAAAATCAGAGTTTGAAAAATCTCGTTCATGGGAAATGTTACACGTACTCAAATCAAACGTCGCTTATCAAACTTTAAAAAAAACAGTCTAACTCAAATTCATACGCCCACGTAGCACATCACAATATCAAAAACTCAAGCCTCCTGGTTAACGTCACTTATAACACTCCTCATAACACAATCAACTACGCAGCGGAAATTTGTAAAACATAACCAAATAGTCCACATGGACAAAATAATCAAAAATCATTAATAAAGGCCGAGTTCATTATCCCCCCTGAGTGCTACGTATCAGAGCATGACGACTCGACTCGAAAAGTGAAGCTAATACCTTCACTGGGAATCACCTGCACGTTACCAACACGAGGGCAACATTCAAACAGGAAAGGGTGAGCATCATTTCAGTCTATATAATAGAAAACATGATAAGCACTAATCACAGGCTACGCAATAGAATAATCAGCATCCAATACACAAAACATTCCACAACACTGTCATCATTCACATCATGTACAAACTCATCTCATGTCATGTAGATTTATGAAATGCAACCCACTCGCGGGTATATGCATGAAGGTACCTTTTCACAAAACGTCGCTTGGCCACTCAGGCCTCATCGTCACTTAGCCACTCAGGCCTCAAAACATCACTGGGTTTTATGCATATGGGCATGAGACTCTATGACATGCACCACTCACTTCACAAAATCACACAATTACTCAGATCACAGTCATCCATGTGACCCATCACTTACCTGTTTGCTCGCACGGAGTACAGCACCTGCCAAATTCATAATCATCACACAACATCACTAGGCCACTTAGACCTTAACCCCACTTAGCCACTCAGGCCCCAATTGACACTTACACATGAACATCATTTAACTCAAACATTAGCCACTAAGGGCAAAAACGTCATTTGACTAGCCACCAAGGGCATCCTCGTCATTTACACCTCATTATCATTAACTTTGGCCACTAGGGGCAAAACAGACATTTTGACACTACTGTGTTTAAAACTGTTGTTTATACACCAGAAGGGATTTTTAAAAAGTTCCACGTCATTTTTCAATGTCACTGGGACGACCACCGGGGACAGCCACTTGGGCGCCCACAAACCATCAGAAAATAACAATTTTTCATTTTAAAAATTAGACCCATAGATGGACAGCGTAAAAAGCTTCACGACACTTTTTGAATCGTTCAAAACGGACGTCGGAGTCAAAAGTTATGATAAAAATAAATTTGGGAAAAATTTAGACAACGTTCTGCAAAATTGGCGCCTTAGGCGCCCAGGCAACCAGGCAACACGGCCACTGGCGCCCAGCGCGCAACACACGCACGCCCCGCGCGCACAACAGGCGCCCAGCGCCCAGGCGCGCGCCACACTCACACACGCACGCAACAGCGCCACAGGCGCTCAGCGCCCAGGCGCGCACAACGCACACACAACACGCAACACGGGCGCCAGCGCCCAGGCGCGCCCCCACGCGCAACAACAACACAGAACAGGCGCCCAGCGCCCAGCATAGGCGCCCAGCGCCCAGAACCAGCAGCAACATCCAGAATTTTTACCACAACACTTTTTAATACTGAAAATTGTTTTCTTAACAATTCTAAATCATAAAATCTCAACATTTTCCCAGCAACTAAACATACACATTTCTCAATCAATTTCTCAAAAACTCAATAGGCATTATCTTCCCTATCCCCTTGGCGCCCTAGGCGCCTATACACCATCCATCCAATTTCGCAAACAACACAAGTAATTCCAACACAACAATTTCAGTTTCAAGCCCATAATTCGAATGTCACAATTTACCAACACAACGCATACATGTCAAGAATTTCAATCTCACGATCACTCCCACTTCGCATACACACATACATATGATGGCCATTACCAACGAAGCATCAAGAAAGCATCAAGAATCATGCATACATTAATTTCGCATACATCTAAATATGAAATCCAACATCAACAATGCATCAAGAACTCTATTCTAATCCTAGATCTAGGACTCATCATATGAACTATTAAATAGAGTGATAGAGCTCCCCTAACCTCGAAATTGAAGAACGGAGGCTCCGGAGATAATCACGTACAGGATCACAGCAACAAGGTCACGTTCTTGCTCGTTCTTGGTTGCAACTTCTCTCCTCTTCCTCTTCTCTCCTACGGCGCTCCTTCTAGCTCTCTCTCTATCTCACGCTCTTTCTTTCTTTTGATTTCGCCAAATGCCACAAACCCTAGCCCCCCTCCAACTAACCACTTCGCCTATTGTGGATCATGGGCTTGGGCTTTCCACTTAAGCCCAAGTCATGCAAGTGGCGCCTCCACCCCCTCCTAATACCACCAAAAATAAATAAAATTCTAATTAATCGAATTACATCAAATAATTTAATTTAAATCCCCAATTATTTAATTAAATAAATTAATTAAATAATTTTAGGGCGTTACAACGGTCGCTGATCAACTAATTGATTATGAACATGCAAAGGGTTGTCAATCCTAATTATGTGAATAAAACAATAGGATAATATTAATTGAAATAAAAACCAGGAATTCAAACCAGAAATTAAAACATAAAAAGGTCTCTAAACATGTAAGATCCACCTAAGACCCTAGAAGAGGATTTAGCTATCCATAGTGTTCGAGAACAATAAAATAAAATTAGGAGTCATAAATTACAGAGATAAAAATAACCCGGAATAGAGAAATTTCTGATCCTGCAAATTTCGTCTCCTTTTTCTGCTCCAGAGCTCTCTCACGATGTCAAGAATGGGTACCCAAAACTGTCTCCTCTATTTGCCGGCGGTACTGTTGCTTCTCGTCTTTCTTCTATTCTCACGCGGCTACTGTTTCTGTGTTGTTGTTCGACTTTTTCTCATTCACGTGTGCCGCGCTGTGTTCTCCTTTCTACTTTTAATTATCAAAATAATTCTTCTCCATTCAATTGTCTTCTGTGTGCGGCTCTTTTATACATGCTTGCCTAGGGTTGATTGAATTGCTTGTTGATCACATGTGCCACCTTTTCCTAATTCATTTTGGTTTGGGCTTCAGTTTATTTTCAACCATGCTGAGGTCTTCCAATTGGCCCAAACACACACATATATATAATATACATATATAATATTTATAAAACATTATATACATATATCAATAATATATATATTATTTGCATTTTTATCTTTTCTTCTTTCCTACAAAATATAGAGCAAATTTAGTCAACAATTTATATAATTGGTAATAATTGCTCTAAAAAGTAATCCAAAGTATCTCTAAAAAATGCACTAAATTAGAGTTTATCACTCCCCTCCCTTACAAGCTCGCCCGTACCCCTCTCTCTTCTCCTCTCTCTATTCGCAATTTCTTTCTTTTCCTCTCACAAATGCGAAATGCACTAACCCTCACTAACACTCCCTCATGCGCCTACACCTTGGGCTTGGATCGCGGGCTTCATCCAGCTTAAGCCTGATCACTAACTCCATCCCCTAATATTTATTTACACACCCCTTAATTAATTGTTAACACCACCCCCCCCCCCCCCCCCCGATTTAATAAAATACCATTTTATTATTTCTAATATTTTTTCCGCAACCTAAGTCCCAATAATTAATTAAATAATTAGCCAATTATTTTTTTTTATATTTTTTTTTGGGGCGTTACAAAGTCCACCAAAACTTGTGCCTTTAGAGCTGTTCGAGCTTCATATTTAATTCCGAACTCTGAGAGTTCCACAGCCCATTTAATCATTCTTCCAGCAAGATCGGGTCTGTGGAGTATTTGTCTGATGGGGTAGTTAGTTCGGACGACCACCTGGTGAGCGACAAAATAGGCTCGGAAGCGTCGAGCTGCGACGATGAGAGCTAGGGCGATTTTTTCGACCTTCTGATAACGACTCTCAGCTCCGTGTAGAGCCTTGCTTGCGAAGTAGACCGGGCTTTGTCCGGTCTCTAGCTCGCGCACCAGAACGGCAGCTAAAGCTTCCTCCGAGACTGCTAGATATAGATATAGGGTTTCCCCCTCGTTTGGTCGAGTTAAAATTGGAGGCTCGGAGAGAGATTTCTTGAGTTGTTTTAAAGCTTCATCTTGTTCGGGTGTCCATTCGAAATCTCTTTCTTCTTTTTTGAGGATTTTGAAAAGTGGAAGGGATTTGAATGCTGCATTGGATATGAAACGAGATAGAGCAGCTATCATTCCATTAAGTTTTTGTACTTTATTCTTGGATGTCGGAGTTCGCATTTCTGTGATGGATCGACATTTATCAGGGTTCGCCTCGATTCCTCTTTCTGTTAAGAAGAAACCCAAGAATTTCCCTGCTCGAACTCCGAATGTACATTTCTCTGGGTTCAACCTCATTTTATTTTTTCGCACCTCATAAGAAATTGTTCGTAGATCGTTTATATGCTCGTCATCACTTCTGCTCTTGGCGATCATATCGTCGAGGTAAACTTCAACGCTCTTCCCGATCTGGTTTTGGAATACTTTGTTCATCATTCTTTGATAAGTTGCTCCAGCGTTTTTCAACCCAAATGGCATGACACGGTACGCGAAGTTACCTCGGTCGGTGATGAAGGAAGTTTTTTCTTGATCTGGCGGAAACATGGCGATCTGGTTGTATCCGGAGTATGCGTCCATAAAGGATAATAACCGAAAACCGGAAGCGTTGTCGACCAAACGATCGATGCTGGGGACTGGAAAAGCATCCTTCGGACAAGCTTTATTAAGGTCGGTGTAGTCGACACACATACGCCATTTTCCGTTACTTTTCTTTACCAGGACTGGGTTTGATAACCAAGTCGTGTATTTAACCTCGGAGATAAAGTTTGCTCTGATGAGGTCGTCTACTGCTATGGCGGCAGCAATGGCTTTTTCTTTGCTTTGAGCCCGCTTTCTTTGGGCGATCCATTTTGCTTCTGGGTTTATTGTGAGTCGATGGCAAGCGACCTCTGGTGGGATCTGTTGCGCCCGAAAAAGTCCCTGAGGGAATCTTTCTTCGTTCACAACTTTTTGAAAATCAATGAAGTCGCCACCAATATTTTTTTATAGGGAAAATATTGAAGAAAAACCTTTTGGAAAGCGGATGGCCTTTTGGAAAACCGGAAGATTTGGGTTCGGGGGTCGGTTAGGCATGGGGAAGGTTTTAGCACCCCACGCCTCCTTTCTACCGAAAGGGAACCTTTAGTTAAATGTATGGTTTTAAATGCTGATTTGGAAGATACTTAAATTTGCCCTTTTTTCGAAAAGAAAATGAAAAGACTTAATGAAAATTTTTATTTTTGGCAAAAGCGTTTGTTTCTTTTTAAGGAGAAAAAAAAATGTTTTTAGTTTATTGTGCTTGACGGAGGATATCCGCTCCTACGTATCTCCCGGTGCGATGGAGAATTCAAAGCTATGTAGTTCTGTTTTTTTTTAAAAGGTTTTGTTTTTTAATCTTTTGGAGTTTTCGCAAAGGGGTTGAGCGTTCGCAGCGACCAAACAACAATGGTTTAGAGTGGTCGCACTACTAACTCTTATGAAAATGAATTATCATTAACGTCCAAACGGCAACGGCGCGAGTGATGATTAATGATAATCAGTTTTTATTTTGAGCATTGAAAAGGTTTTCGCAATTGAAGGAGAGCGTTTGTGAGGACCAAACAACAACGGTTTAGAATGGCCACACTACTAGCTCCCACAGGAATGAAATCATCACCCACAATCAAACGGCAACGGCGCGAGTGACCATTAGTGATAATTAATTTTGATTTCGACGTTTGAAAAGATTTGTTTTTGAAAAGTGTTTTCGTTGATTTCGACGTTTTGAAAATATTTGTTTTCGATGTCAGCAAATATTTATTTAGGGAAAGGAAATATATTTTTTTAAAAAGGAGAAACAGTGGATGCAATAGTAAAATGGGGGTGCAAACAAAAGGAGGGCTGTATTATTAAAAATGGGGTGTAAACAGCGAGAAGGGTTGCGTTTTAAAATAGGGGGTGCAGAAATTAGGAAATTATTCCGATGGGCTGTGTAAATGCTGGGCTCTTTCAGAGAGGGTTAAATTATCAAAATGGGGGGATGTGAAAAAGAAGCCCAGTTCGCATGGGAGGGCCCAGTTAGCGAAACTGGGCTTAAGTGACAAAAAGGGCCTTATGCTTGAGCCTGGGGGGTGTAAATAGCAGTTTACTTGTTTTTAAAAATGTTTTACTTACCACTCTTTTTTTTTACTAGGGAAAAGTTTTTTTGTTTTTTTCTTTTGTTAATTTCTGATTAAATAAAAAGCGAATAAATAAATAAATAAAAGAAAAACATAAAAATCAGTTTATTTGTTTACTTAATAATAGTAAAAGAAATGGGTTAACTACCCCCTTTTTGTTAATTACCAGGAGATGTTTTTTTTTGTTTTTGAAGTCAAAAGATCCTTCTTTGATATTAAAAAAAAATAAAAATCTTGATTAATAGGGACAGTGTTACTAAAAGAAAATTTGACATAAAGCAAGTGATTACTTTTTATAAGGTATTACTTTGGATCTTTCTTAAAAAAAATGTTTGATTCTCATTATTACTATTTTGATGATGATGATTATTGTTGATAAGAAAATCCTTTAACTAACTATCATTACTCATGGTTATGCACATGATTTGTTTATTTAGGAAGGTATAGGAAAAAAAAATAAAATTGAACGTGACATTCAAAATAAACTGAATCCTTTACAACTAAAAACATATTAAATAGTCTATGCATGCTCTTCTATTCTTTTACTCAAAAGAAAGATAATAGAACATTCCCTTTACAACTAAAAACACATTAAATAGTCTATGCATGCTCTTCTATTCTTTTACTCAAAAGAAAGATAATAGAACATTCAATCATCAAAAAAAACCATATACATGAAGATGAACGGAATATCAAATAAAAGATTCAAAAAAATAAAATAAAAGAGTAAAAATATACAACAAACCTTGGACAAGGAATTCTCTTCTCAAATCTCACCAACAAGAATCATAAAAAATAAAAACTGTATGATAAATTTAGAAAAAGAAAAACGAAAATTTTCCCTCTCTCACTCTTTCACTCCAATATCTCCAGAACCCGTTTTTGCTCCTCTTGCTTCTGGATCTTCTTCAAGCTTTCGACCCCCCACACTCTTCTCTCTCCCAAAACCCCTCCCCTTCCACAAAACTATAACCCATATTTATACTAAAAAAAAGAACTTCCAATGGTGTGCTTTGTCTTTCGGTTTTTTCACCAAACCTTGTGTATATATCCGTTTGTGTGCTATCCTTGAGAAAAACGAGATGGAAAACATGTTTCCTTTGGATGGACCTACGAACTATGGAGAGACCACCAGCAACTTGTGTGTTGATGCCAAAAATGGCGATTTCGTGAGAGAGGAGAGAAAGGGGGGCACCAAAAATGGTGATTCCGTGAGAGGTGGTGAAAGGAAACGTGAAAGGAAGAGAAGAGAGGGAGGGGACGGCTAGGGTTTGATGGGGATGATGGGAGTAGTGCTTTGGAGGTTGTGTGAGAGAAAAGAGACGGAGGGAGTGTATGAGAGAGAGAGAGAGAAAGGGGTCGTAGGAAGGGAGAGAGCCGTTGGGGAGGGAGTGATGTGAGGGTGGAGTGTATGGGGAAAGGAGATGTGGGGAAGTGGGAAGTGTGTGGGAAGAGTGAAGTTGCAAGTTCCAAGGAGGGAAAAGGGGGAAAGGTAGGGGCGGATTTCTAGGCTAGGATTTGGGGATGAATGTGGACATTTTTTGGGGCTAGGGGGAGAGTGAATGTGGCCACATTTTAGGGTTAAGGGGGGGTGGCCGAATTTTTTAGGGTTTGGAAGGGGTGGAATTCGAATTAGGGTTTAGTTGGAGTGGGTTGGATGGAGTTGGGTGTTGGGTTAGGAAGGAGTTGGGTGTTGGGTTAGGAAGGAGTTGGATTGGGTTTGGTGGAGGAATGGGCTTTAAATGGCCCAATCTTGATTGCACCCCTATATTTTTTACAAACCCCCCTATTTCCTCCTTTGCTTATTTTTGTTTCTTTATTTCTAATTATTATTTTTTCAGAGGTTAAAACTTGTAGCAAACTAAAATAAAATAATACATGACATGAACATAAAATTGAATATTATTTTTATTAAAAATAAATAAAATCTTTCATTTTTGATCGGACAAAATTAGGGTATTACAGCTGCCCCTCTTTATTTCACATTTCACCACGAAATATGACTTGGCCTTTTCATATTTGTTGGTGAAATGGAAATAAAGATATAGAAATAACACTAATTTTGTCCGCTCCAGAAAAGCTCAAATTTTCTTTCGGTTATCTTCCTTTTGAGAAAATGGGTTAACACTTGTCGCATTAACGGGAAAGCAGTAAATTGGGAAAAGCGGTAAATTGGAAATTCGGAGGTTGCCTAAAAACCTTCTAACGAACTCTGGTCGAGTCCGAGCTTTGGGGGTGGCCTTTTCAAGCGGCCGATCAACATCAGGTCCGGAACTGATTTGATCAATGGATTTACGCTATGCCTTAGGTTGACACAACTAATCCGAAGGACTTAACGAAGTCTGATGGATCCATCGCGTGCTCGTACACGATGTTGTGATCTGTGGAAGGAGTTCACTAACTCTGTGTTGGTGGAGTTTACTAACTCAGTGCTGATGGTGATTTTCTAAAAAAAATGAGATTTTGGGACTCTCTGGTCCGAAGTTACTTCTTGGATGGTGCATGAAATGCATGCATTTGGGTATTTGGATGCACATGAATGCAATGATTGATTTTGGCGGGATGCTTTTTCTGTTTGATTCCTCATTCACTTCCCTTTTTTTTTGTTATTCTTCGCTCTTCTGAGATGCGAATTTTGAAAGTGTAACGCACCACTGTTTGATGTCATGGAGTGACGAATGGTATGGATGATATGATGAATGATGTGAAGATGTTGTGTTCTTTTATGTTCCGTCTTCTGTGATTTTCTCTTTTGTTTTTTGTTTATTCTGTTTATTTTCTTTAAGCAGCTTTCTTTTTTCTGCTTATTTGTTTTTGTTTTCTCTGTTTGTTTTCTTTAAGCAGCTTTCTTTTTTCTGCTTATTTGTTTTTCTTTGGCACTCTTTTTTTGCTGGTTAAATCGATCTGCCGGGCGAAGGCTGTTCCAGGACGATGATCCCGCGAGGATTGCACACTGGTTCGTCACGACTGTTTTTTTTCGCAATTTTATTCACTTGGGGAACCACTTCTTTCTGTATTTTTTCAAAGATTTCGTAATGATCCTGTAATGCTCTGAATGTGCACATGTTTTGCAATTCGATTTCATCAATCATAAAAGTTATTATTTTGAAAGAAATTGAATAGATAAAAGCAGAGACACGAAGAGCACACATATGAAAGAAAAGTTGGACTTCTATTGATATAGAAATTGGACGTGCAGAAAGTCACGCCAATCGAAAGTGCATTGCAATCTTTCTTTTAAACTACAAAAAAATACAAGCAAAAAGGAACAAATCTCGTGATTTCGTCTCTGAAGTAACGGTGCCCACCGTCCATACTCATAATACTGATCACCCCCTTATCCGAACCTTTGGAGCGCTGATTGCCTTTTTCTTTTCTCAAGCCCAAGTTTTCTGACCCTAATTTTTGCCTGGATCGCCCTTTGCGGGTTTTCAATCCACCGGGCCACTCTGATTTTGCCTAGGTCGCCCTTTGCGGGTTTTCAACCTAGCGAGCTGATTTTCCTTGGCTTATCTTTCTCTTTTTCGTCTATTTTTCTAGGCATAATACTTCTTGACCACATCTGAGTTCACTGGATTTGGGATCTCATCTCCGTCCATGTTTGCCAGAATTAAAGCTCCTCCTGAGAATGCCTTCTTCACCACATAAGGTCCTTCATATTTGGGAGCCCATTTGCCCCTAGAGTCTGTCTGAATCGGCAAGATCTGCTTGAGCACAAGATCTCCTTCTTGGAATTCACGAGGACGGACTTTCTTGTCAAAAGCCCTCCTCATCCTCTGTTGGTACAACTGTCCATGACACATTGCGGCCACCCGTTTTTCATCAATGAGATTCAACTGGTCAAGACGAGACCGAACCCATTCTGCTTCGTCAAGTTTTGTCTCCATTAACACCCACAGGGATGGTATTTCAACCTCAATGGGGAGAACTGCCTCTGACCCATAAACCAGGGAGTAAGGGGTTGCCCCTGTTGAGGTGCGTACTGAGGTTCTGTAACCATGCAGGGCAAATGGGAGCATCTCATGCCAATCCTTGTAGGTTACCACCATCTTTTGCACAATCTTCTTGATGTTCTTGTTGGCTGCCTCAACTGCCCCATTCATCTTTGGGCGGTAGGGAGAAGAGTTGTGATGTTGTATTTTGAAGTCTTTACACAAATCCTTCATCACTCTGCTGTTCAAATTACTACCGTTGTCTGTGATAATCTTGTTTGGAAGGCCGTAGCGGCAAATCAAGTCTTTCTTGATGAACTTAGCGATCACTGAGCTTGCTACATTGGGATAAGAAGCAGCCTCCACCCACTTAGTGAAGTAGTCAATAGCAACCAGAATGAAACGGTGACTATTGGAAGCTTTGGGTTCAATGGGACCAATGATGTCCATGCCCCACATTGAGAATGGCCATGGTGCGCTCAAAACATTCAGAGACGTTGGAGGTACATGGGTGTGATCTGCATAGATTTGGCATTTATGGCATCTTCTCACAAAACTGTAACAGTCTGATTCCATCTGCAACCAGTAGTATCCAGCTCTCAGGATTTTCCTAGCCATTGCGTGCCCGTTGGAATGAACCCCAAATGAGCCTTCATGAACATCTCGCATAATCTTTACTGATTCTTCTCCTGTTACACACCTGAGGAGTACCAAGTCATGGTTTCTCTTGTAAAGGACGTCTCCACTCAAGAAGAAACCTATTGACAGCCTCCTGAGGGTTCTCTTGTCATTCTCTGTAGCTCCGGGAGGATACTCTCTGTTTGTGATATACTGCTTGATGTCATGGTACCAAGGCTTACTATCTGATCCCTCTTCGACTGTCATACAGTAGTGATAAGCAGGCTGTTCTCTGTGCTGGATTCTGACAGTCGTCAGACTTTTGTCACAGCTGACGTTGAACATGGAAGACAAAGTTGCCAAGGCATCTGCCAACTGATTCTCGCTGCGGGGTATGTGCTGGAAAGTGATTTCCTCAAAGGGCTTGATTAATTCTTGAATGTAGTCACGGTAAGGAATCAAATCAGAATTTCTTGTTTCCCAATCTCCTTTTACTTGATGGACAACTAAAGCTGAGTCTCCGTACACGTCGAGCCTCTTGACTTTCTGATCGAGAGCTGCCTGGATACCCAAGATACACGCTTCATACTCTGCAATATTGTTTGTGACATAGAAGCTTAGTCTGGCGGTGACTGGTATAAAGCGGTTGTCTGGGGAGATTAGCACTGCTCCGATTCCGTGCCCCCACATGTTAGAGGCACCGTCAAACAACACTCTCCACCTTTCATCATCTTGAGATTTCCCTGCGTCAAATAATGCCATAATGTCCTCATCTGGGAACTCACATTGCATTGATTGGTAATCCTCAACCGGTTGATGTGCCAGGTAGTCTGCCAGTGTGCTACCTTTAATCGCCTTCTGGGTTACGTACACGAGATCGTACTCTGACAGAAGCATTTGCCAACGAGCAATTCTACCTGTGAGCGCAGGTTTTTCAAATATGTACTTGATTGGGTCCATTTTAGACACCAACCAGGTAGTGTGACTCAGCATATACTGTCTCAGTCGATGCGCAGCCCAGGCTAGAGCACAACAAGTCTTCTCCAATGATGAATACCTTGCCTCACAGTCTGTGAACTTCTTGCTTATGTAGTAGATCGCATGTTCTTTCTTTCCTGACTCATCGTGTTGCCCCAGCACGCAGCCCATAGAGTTGTCTAGCACCGTGAGGTATAGGATGAGGGGCCTGCCAGACACAGGTGGCATTAGGACGGGTGGATTTTGGAGATACGCCTTGATTTTCTCAAACGCTTCTTGACATTTATCATTCCACTTCATCTCTTGGTTTTTGCACAGCAGTTTGAAAATTGGTTCGCAAGTTGCAGTCAACTGGAAGATGAATCGAGAGATGTAATTTAGTCTTCCCAGGAAACCACGAACTTCTTTCTCTGTTTTAGGTGCTGGCATTTCCAGGATTGCTCGTACTTTGTCCGGGTCTACCTCAATTCCCTTCTGGCTAACAATGAACCCTAACAGCTTCCCTGACCTAACCCCAAAGGTGCACTTAGCGGGGTTCAACCTGAGTTTGTACTTTCTGAGACGCTCGAACAGCTTCTGCAGGTTGACCACGTGCTCTTCATCAGTCTTTGATTTGGCAATCATGTCATCCACATAGACTTCGATCTCCTTATGCATCATGTCATGGAATAGGGTTACCATCGCTCTTTGGTAGGTTGCCCCGGCGTTCCTCAACCCGAAAGGCATGACCTTGTAACAGAAAGTTCCCCAAAGGGTTATGAAGGTGGTTTTCTCCATATCCTCTGGAGCCATTTTGATCTGGTTATAGCCTGAATACCCATCCATGAAGGAGAACATCGAATGCTGAGCAGTACTGTCCACCAAAACGTCAATATGGGGTAGAGGGAAATCATCTTTAGGGCTTGCCCTGTTCAAGTCACGGTAGTCGACACACATTCGGACCTTTCCATCTTTCTTAGGGACTGGAACAATGTTTGCTACCCACTCAGGATATTTTGCCACAGCTAAGAATCCTGCATCAAACTGTTTCTTGACCTCGTCCCTGATCTTCAAAGACATTTCAGGCTTCATCCGCCTTAACTTCTGTTTCACCGGGGGACATTCTGATTTCACCGGCAATCTATGTTCAACAATATCTGTGCTTAACCCTGGCATGTCCCGATATGTCCATGCGAATACGTCAGCGTAGTCGAACAGGAGCTGAATCAACTTTTTGCGCTCTTTATCCTCCATTGCGGTACCAACCTTGATCTCTTTTCTGTCTTCCTTAGTACCCAAATTGACCATTTCTGTAGACTCCTCATGGGGTTCGATGACCTTTTCTTCTTGTTCTACCATTCTCATGATTTCTGGAGGAGTATCCCAATCATTCTCAACATCTTCCTCGGCTTGATTAATCGGGTAATCAAAATCACAGTATGAGTTATGGGCATTGTTATTTTCAGAGTTTATTTTTGATCTGCATTAGAATGGAGCGGCGAATAAAAACAAAGAAAAAGCAACACAGATAAAAGATGAAGACAGAAATTTTATTGAAAATTCAAAATAACACTTTATTGATTGATGATTTTTGACGAAAACATGTGTGCCCGAATGAAATATCCCAAGGCCTTGGGCAGAGCCGAGGGATCTGCATTACAACGATAATTACTTTAAATTGAAAAATACGGGGAAATCCATGATCTCCCAGTTTTGCAGCTTCTCTCCAGCCGCACAGCAACGCACCAGACCTACAGCACGGCCACTTGAGCTTGATCCTTCTTCAACCATATTAACCTGGTCAGCGTTCAGCATACTAGCACTCCGGAAGTTGCTCTTAAGATCAGCGATGACCATTCTCCCCTGATTGGGTGCCTTTCCTCTGAGTTTGGCCAGCCATTTCTCCCTCCTGTCAGATGTCAGCCTCTCCCGATCAGCAAGACTTGGGATGTACCCAACACCGAACCTCTTAATATTGCCCCTCAACTGGACAGACATTACAATTCCTTGAGCAGCTTTCCCTAAGCCTTTACCAACCTGATACCCATGTCTCAGCATCACCTTTGCAGCCATCATGTCAGCCCTGGACCACTTAGGCTTCCATCGAGGCTCCCCTTCGACGAAGACAGCGTTTGAAACCTCCAATCCTTGGAAAGCAGTCTCAAAGGACTCTTCTGCTGCTTCCACATAATATTCAGGTGGTGATCGATTTATCAATGTTTCTTCCTCTCCGGAGATCACTATCAGCTTTTCCCTAGCCACAAACTTGAGTTTCTGATGAAGCGGGGATGGCACTGCCCCAGCCGCATGTATCCAAGGACGTCCTAACAGGCAACTGTAGGATGAATTGATGTCCATCACTTGAAAGACGACATAAAATACTTCAGGGCCTACCTGCAGCGGCACTTCTACTTCCCCAAAAACTTCCTTCACTGACCCATCAAATGCCCTGACCAAGGTGGAGCTCGGTTTCAGATATGAACAGTCTACATCCAGCTTATCCATTGTAGACTTAGGCAGCACATTCAAGGATGAACCGTTATCAATAAGCACCCTGGCAAGTATATGGTCTCCACACTTGACTGAGATGTGAAGAGCTTGATTATGATTCTTTCCTGCCAGAGGCAGCTCAGTGTCTGAGAAGGTTAAGTAATTAGAGGCTACAATGTTGCCAACAATGCCATCAAGCTGGTTTACTGTAATGTCATGGGAGACGTGAGCTTCATTCAGGACCTTTAGCAGTGCAGCACGATGTGCCTCTGAACTGAGCAGCAAAGAGAGCATTGAGATCTTGGATGGAGTTTGATTCAGCTGGTCTACCACCCGATATTCACTCTGTCTCATTACTCTCAGGAATTCTTGAGCTTCTTTGTCCGACACATCCCTGACTTCTACAGCTTCCTTGTCTTTTCCCTTACGGGCCCTTTCTTCATTTCCCTTGGATTGCTCTCTTCTAAGGTTTTCAGGAGTATACAACCTTCCACTCCTTGTGATACAACTACCTTCAGCAATGTTTGTTATATCCAAAGTGCCTTTAGGGACCTCCGCTTGCATTTGCACATTGCAGCTCCATGGAGTCATCCTAGTCTCCCCACTGGGGGTAGCAGCAAATACTGGAATAACAACAGTCGAGGGTCTCGTCACAGCTAGGCTGGAATTCAGATTGCAGGGAATCTCAATCGGTCTCCTGAAGCTTCCATTGCCTGATTGCAAGGTAAATATACTTTCTTCTTTCTCCTGGATTCCCACTTGGACCAGGTGTCTGTCTAAGAGATCTTGGAGAATTGGTTTAATGCCTTCACATGCCCCGATGCAGCGAGGATTATCACAGGCGTCTTTCCTAGCACAACCTTCCTTGATGACACCAAAACGGCATAATTCAGCATGGATAAAATTCAAAGGCATCTGAATGCAATCAACTTTTCTAACCAAACACTGACCCCCCTGATGGTCAACGGCATTAATAGTAGATCCTCCATGCCCTGGCAACGGATTGGTGGCTACATTGGGTTGTTGAAATGATATGCTTTTCGTATCAAGTAATTCTTGCACCACATATTTGAATGCTTTACAATCCTCCACCACATGACCTACTGCCCCAGAATGAAAGGCGCAGGTGGCATTTGCGTTGTACCCTCTGGGATAGGGAGGCTGATATGACTTCATTTGACGAGTATTGATTATTTTGTTGGTGATGAGATAATTAAACAAGTCCGTGTAGGACATGGGAATGGGATCAAAGACAACAGGCTTCCTTTCATTATAGTTCCGGTGCTGATAACTTGATTGAAAAGGTTGTGCCAGTGGTGCCTGAGGAGGAACCGAAATAGCTTGCGGTGGATTGCTGTGCGACGGACCACTGGCTCCGATGACTGCATTAGTTTCTCCTTCTTTCTTCTTATGAGACCCAAAAAATGGCTTTTTTTGACCGGCAGGAGGTGTCGGGCCCTGAGCTATTCTTCCGCTCCGCATACCGTTCTCTACTCTTTCCCCTGTGACCACCATCTCAGAGAAGTTTGAGGCTACGCTGCCAACCAGCCTATCATAATACACCGCAGGAAGGGTTTCCATAAACATGTGGACCATTTCTTTGTCCAGCAGAGGGGGTTTTACTTGAGCCGCAAGGTTCCGCCATCTCTGAGCATACTCTTTGAACGACTCGTTATCCCTCTTAGACATGCATTGTAGCTGAGTTCTATCTGGAGCCAAATCATTGTTATACTGGTATTGACGCATGAAGGCATCCGCCATGTCTTTCCAGCAACGGGTGTTAGTTGGCTCTAACTGCATGTACTAGTCAAGGGGAGCTCCGGCTAAACTTTCTTGGAAGCAATGCATCATTAAGTTATCATCACGGGCGTAGGTAGTCATCTTTCGGCAGTACATTGTCACATGGCTGACTGGGCAAGTTGTCCCTCTGTATTTGTCAAAAGTTGGTGCTTTGAACTTGGGCGGCAGGACTAGATCAGGAACCAAGCACAACTCATGGGCATTCCTGGCTCGGGAACCTGCCCCTTCAACAGCTCTTAACCTTTCTTCCAGCATCTGATACTGACTTCTAGCTTCGGCAGGGTAATTCTGTGGGAAACTGCCGGCACCATAGTGAGGGTTATTCATCGATGTCGCGACCGGGGTCATGTGTCGGTGAGCAATATTCTGAGGGACTGGGCCCTGTACGTGTGGATGAACCATTATTGGTGAATGGAAACCCGCCGGAGTTCCTGGAGCAATAACAGGAATTGGGATCTGAATCTGGGCTTGATGCGTCCCTGTTCCAACTTCATTCACGATTGTATTAGGCTGAGCGTGCCCCGTGGTTCCCGAAGGATCTCTTCCAGGGTTTGCATCAGCAGCAGGAGGCGTATAGCCCAGTGGGAGACCATAGGGAGGCCATTGCGCAGCTTGAAGGGTTTGAGAGACCCCAGACCCAGGAAGGGGAGGAGGATTGTTCGTCCCAGCGACAGCAGCTTCAGTTGTGCCAACATCTCTTAAGGCACTTAGCACTCTTATGACCTCCGCCATTTGAGCCTTTAGGACTTCCTTCTCAGCTTGAATGACTTGATTCCCCTGATTCTGACCATGCTGACCCTGATCATTAGGATCCGGACCTCCTGGAATTCCGTCATCCTGACGTGGCTGCGGATCGTTCTGATCAAGATTGGCTTGATTGTTTTCCATGCTTCTTGCTTGTAGACGCGTCCAATAGCGATGATTAACCAGCTTGCCTAATTTTCTGTTGACGGAACACGCTTATGAACACAAGAACGAATAAATGAATGCAATGCGAATGAATGCGTGTTTAGTTTTTCTTGCCGAGAATCGCAGCGTATTATGTCTTGTCATAGATACGCAGGTAAATCTTTGATTATTTTTGTTATATCACTTTCTTTGGATCATACTGAAATTGGAATAATAAAGAAGCTCAAATACAAAGAGCTTTGACATTTCCACTCCTTTTCCTTTTGTTGTTGGCAGAGGTACTTCCGGCTTTTCCTTTGGCTTCCTCAACTAGGGCTCTGCAGTACTCCACAAATTTGTACACCTCAAGCGGGGTGTTGAGGGGATACATCTCAGTTTCGGCTTTTCTTAATTTCCTGGGCATATCCGCAAGAGCCTGGTTGACCAATTCTGATAGCTTGGAGAACCTATCCTTCCAGTGTTGAACTTCGTCCCTCAGCTCAATGATGACTGCCTGCTCTTCAATCTTACCGAGCAGCTCAACATAGCGATGTTCCCAATACTGACTTTCATCCCTCACTTGCCGGTACGCATCGCTGATGTGACAAAGGCGCTCCTTCAACCCATCAGAATCCTCTTGCTCTGCTTTTAGGGCCCGCTGATATTCTCTGAGGATGTTCTCAAATGAGTCTCTCTCTTGCACAACACTGTCTAACTTACTCTCCCATTCAGCTTGTAACATGCGGGATTCCCTTTTTGACTTGGCAAGCAAGCTTTTCGCAGCTCTCTCTTCCATTTTTGCTTCATCCCGCAATTCTTTCCACTGATTGGCTTCTTCCAGGGCCTTCGTCTCTTTCAAGCTTCGCCTCTTGATTTCCTCCCTGGCTCCTTGCAGATACCTTTGAACTTCTAACTTGCTCTCCTCTTCCCCTTTTAGTTTCTGACTGAACTTCTCAATGGTAGCAGACTTCAGGGCATTTTCTTCTTTCAACCTTTTGTTCTTCAGAGCCATCTTCTCTATCTCAGCTTGCAAAGATTTCTTCTCTTCCTCTGCCTTCATCAGAGCCAACTTAACCTCGCCTAATTCTTCGACAACAGGGACACTGGCGTCTACTACTTCCCTCTCGACTTGCAACTCTTTTTGGTATGGCAGTTGAACATTCTGGATTCTTTTTCCGAGCCACTGAGCGAAGGTGATACCACTAGTCCTCTGAGCAAGCTCTACTTTTCCCATGCGAACCACCGTACTCCAGGCTTGTAAGACCTTTCTAAGCAAACTGTCATCTTTTGGTCCTCCTTCATAGATGTAAAGCGGGAGTATCATCTCTTCAGTAGGCGAATTCCTCATCGGATACCCCAATTGCCTCAGAGTCAGAGACGTGTTGTAGTTGATGCATCCCTTAGTGCCCATCAGCGGGACATTTTGAAAACCACCACAGCGGAAGACCACCTTAGGCCTATCTTCCCAGCAAGATGAGAGATACCAACGGATCGAGTGCTCATCTAGACCCCCTAGAAACTGGATCCACTCTTGAATACTCATAGCTTTCACCTCACAAGTTACAGCGTAGCCGATCAACTTTTCCACTCGTGTTGGGTTGGTGAAGGCATGAATGAGAAGCCACGCATACAACAGGTGAGAAGAGCAAGAGATTTTCTTCCTTCTCAAGTCACAATGATGAGTAGAAGCAGAATAAGTGTCAGCAAGGATGGCGGGAATTGGATTAATGGGGCTCTTCTTATTCTGAAAAGCTAGGAAAATGCCAATAACGGTCACATCCACATACCTCTCAATCTGCGGAAAGAGAACAACCTCAAAAATTGCTAAGGCCAAAACTCGCTTGAAGACAACCCAATTTTCACTTCTAGCATAGGCTCCCATTAAACCTTCAAGGTAGCTCTGCGGGAAACCTATCACATTGTTTCTCTTCTGCTTTTGGAGCTTCAGATCCTCTACACTCACTTGCAATAATGCAGCGAATCCTTCATCTGTGTAGTGCTGTTCTTGATACCGGTAGGGGACAGCTTCTGTCTGAGTGAAACCCAAAATCTGCTGATATTCCTCCAATGTGGGTGCCATTTGAAAATTTTTGAAAAGAAAGCACCTGATTTCTGGGTCATAGAATCTACTCAAAGCCACAATAGCCTCAGTCTGCACCTCTAGCAACAACAACTTCCGGAGGTTCCCATAAGCATTGTCAAACGATCCCCTTTCAATAGGTCCCATCAGGTCAACACATTTTTTCAGACTAGTCACATCTACCTTGTTTACAACGGGGTACCTTGGAGTATACACCGTTTCCCTTCTAGATTCCATGCCGTATCTATGACAAAAATTTCTCATTACTTGGGGTTCTTGGCAAGCAAACCATGATGAAATGCAAAGATGCATGCGAAAACTATTGAAAATGTATGTTTTATGCAAAGGATGTGTGTAAATGATGATGATGTTCTGTGTCTATGTAACTCAGAGACCAGTCCTTATTGGCAGTGATTCAAGTTTTTTTTTGAAAATGCGGGTCGTACGTTATTTCATATGGACCGGTATGAGAAAGGCTACAACGGTAACTCTTTCACCCCCTCTTTTTTTTTTTTAAAAATAAAGTGGTTCATATGTCACTTCGTACAGACCGGCGAAAGAAAGGTTACAACGGCAACTCTTTCTCTACTTTCTCTTTTTTCGAAAAATATCCTTTTCTTTTTGAAAACGTGCCTAGTTTACAATGCAGCACACAATTTGGAAAGCCCTTGTGACCTAAAAAGAGGTGAGACCTACGATCTAGGGCAATTTAAAGGGTAATCCTCCCATGTGGCTCTATTCACTCCCTCGCAAAGGCTACCAGAGCTAAATCTCTCTCATGATAACACCCACAACGATGGAATGCCATCTGGTGTGAGGTACCATAAAAGAGCATACTCTGGCTGAAACTTTCGTGAGAGCAGAAGGACATCGGTCCAATTGGCAGTCACTACTCGTTTCCACTCTCCTAGGTGTTTTTTTAGACCTTGGGTTTTAGGCCTCTCTCAAAGCACATAATCATAAGGGGGTGAGTGTGTGTGGTAAGGGCGTACCACTTAAAAACTACCCACATATATCCCCGCCTGCGAAGGAAAACCCAGAACAGTCCAGACAATAGCAAGCGATAACATGTTGTCTACACTAGGGTTCAATATCAAATAAGCTAGCCTAGGGTTTCAACAATAATCAAGTGCTTTGCTTACCTCAAGAAAGGGAGCCAAAAAAGAGGGGAACATAACAAGATGGGGGGGGGGAAAGCATTAAGGTACTAAGCACATAAGCAAAGACGAGGAAAAATAAACATGGAAGGAGAGAAAACAAATGCACATGCATACAACATGATAAGAAAAGCAAACCGAAAAGGGATAGAAGCAAACAAAGTATCCAAATCACATCGATAATACACTAAACCACACATTTAATTAGTTAGGCTTGACCCACTTAAAAAAAGAAAAGTCCCCAGTGGAGTCGCCAGCTGTTGCGCCCGAAAAAGTCCCTGAGGGAATCTTTCTTCGTTCACAACTTTTTGAAAATCAATGAAGTCGCCACCAATATTTTTTTATAAGGAAAATATTGAAGAAAAACCTTTTGGAAAGCGGATGGCCTTTTGGAAAACCGGAAGATTTGGGTTCGGGGGTCGGTTAGGCATGGGGAAGGTTTTAGCACCCCACGCCTCCTTTCTACCGAAAGGGAACCTTTAATTAAATGTATGGTTTTAAATGCTGATTTGGAAGATACTTAAATTTGCCCTTTTTTCGAAAAGAAAATGAAAAGACTTAATGAAAATTTTTATTTTTGGCAAAAGCGTTTGTTTCTTTTTAAGGAGAAAAAAAAATGTTTTTAGTTTATTGTGCTTGACGGAGGATATCCGCTCCTACGTATCTCCCGGTGCGATGGAGAATTCAAAGCTACGTAGTTCTGTTTTTTTTAAAAGGTTTTGTTTTTTAATCTTTTGGAGTTTTCGCAAAGGGGTTGAGCGTTCGCAGCGACCAAACAACAATGGTTTAGAGTGGTCGCACTACTAACTCTTATGAAAATGAATTATCATTAACGTCCAAACGGCAACGGCGCGAGTGATGATTAATGATAATCGGTTTTTATTTTGAGCATTGAAAAGGTTTTCGCAATTGAAGGAGAGCGTTTGTGAGGACCAAACAACAACGGTTTAGAATGGCCACACTACTAGCTCCCACAGGAATGAAATCATCACCCACAATCAAACGGCAACGGCGCGAGTGACCATTAGTGATAATTAATTTTGATTTCGACGTTTGAAAAGATTTGTTTTTGAAAAGTGTTTTCGTTGATTTCGACGTTTTGAAAATATTTGTTTTCGATGTCAGCAAATATTTATTTAGGGAAAGGAAATATATTTTTTTAAAAAGGAGAAACAGTGGATGCAATAGTAAAATGGGGGTGCAAATAAAAGGAGGGCTGTATTATTAAAAATGGGGTGTAAACAGCGAGAAGGGTTGCGTTTTAAAATAGGGGGTGCAGAAATTAGGAAATTATTCCGATGGGCTGTGTAAATGCTGGGCTCTTTCAGAGAGGGTTAAATTATCAAAATGGGGGGATGTGAAAAAGAAGCCCAGTTCGCATGGGAGGGCCCAGTTAGCGAAACTGGGCTTAAGTGACAAAAAGGGCCTTATGCTTGAGTCTGGGGGGTGTAAATAGCAGTTTACTTGTTTTTAAAAATGTTTTACTTACCACTCTTTTTTTTTACTAGGGAAAAGTTTTTTTGTTTTTTTCTTTTGTTAATTTCTGATTAAATAAAAATCGAATAAATAAATAAATAAAAGAAAAACATAAAAATCAGTTTATTTGTTTACTTAATAATAGTAAAAGAAATGGGTTAACTACCCCCTTTTTGTTAATTACCAGGAGATGTTTTTTTTTTGTTTTTGAAGTCAAAAGATCCTTCTTTGATATTAAAAAAAAATAAAAATCTTGATTAATAGGGACAGTGTTACTAAAAGAAAATTTGACATAAAGCAAGTGATTACTTTTTATAAGGTATTACTTTGGATCTTTCTTAAAAAAAAATGTTTGATTCTCATTATTACTATTTTGATGATGATGATTATTGTTGATAAGAAAATCCTTTAACTAACTATCATTACTCATGGTTATGCACATGATTTGTTTATTTAGGAAGGTATAGGGAAAAAAAAAAATTGAACGTGACATTCAAAATAAACTGAATCCTTTACAACTAAAAACATATTAAATAGTCTATGCATGCTCTTCTATTCTTTTACTCAAAAGAAAGATAATAGAACATTCCCTTTACAACTAAAAACATATTAAATAGTCTATGCATGCTCTTCTAATCTTTTACTCAAAAGAAAGATAATAGAACATTCAATCATCAAAAAAACCATATACATGAAGATGAACGGAATATCAAATAAAAGATTCAAAAAAATAAAATAAAAGAGTAAAAATATACAACAAACCTTGGACAAGGAATTCTCTTCTCAAATCTCACCAACAAGAATCATAAAAAATAAAAACTGTATGATAAATTTAGAAAAAGAAAAACGAAAATTTTCCCTCTCTCACTTTTTCACTCCAATATCTCCAGAACCCGTTTTTGCTCCTCTTGCTTCTGGATCTTCTTCAAGCTTTCGACCCCCCACACTCTTCTCTCTCCCAAAACCCCTCCCCTTCCACAAAACTATAACCCATATTTATACTAAAAAAAAGAACTTCCAATGGTGTGCTTTGTCTTTCGGTTTTTTCACCAAACCTTGTGTATATATCCGTTTGTGTGCTATCCTTGAGAAAAACGAGATGGAAAACATGTTTCCTTTGGATGGACCTACGAACTATGGAGAGATCACCAGCAACTTGTGTGTTGATGCCAAAAATGGCGATTTCGTGAGAGAGGAGAGAAAGGGGGGGCACCAAAAATGGTGATTCCGTGAGAGGTGGTGAAAGGAAACGTGAAAGGAAGAGAAGAGAGGGAGGGGACGGCTAGGGTTTGATGGGGATGATGGGAGTAGTGCTTTGGAGGTTGTGTGAGAGAAAAGAGATGGAGGGAGTGTATGAGAGAGAGAGAAAGGGGTCGTAGGAAGGGAGAGAGCCGTTGGGGAGGGAGTGATGTGAGGGTGGAGTGTATGGGGAAAGGAGATGTGGGGAAGTGGGAAGTGTGTGGGAAGAGTGAAGTTGCAAGTTCCAAGGAGGGAAAAGGGGGAAAGGTAGGGGCGGATTTCTAGGCTAGGATTTGGGGATGAATGTGGACATTTTTTGGGGCTACGGGGAGAGTGAATGTGGCCACATTTTAGGGTTAAGGGGGGGGGGGGGTGGCCGAATTTTTTAGGGTTTGGAAGGGGTGGAATTCGAATTAGGGTTTAGTTGGAGTGGGTTGGATGGAGTTGGGTGTTGGGTTAGGAAGGAGTTGGGTGTTGGGTTAGGAAGGAGTTGGATTGGGTTTGGTGGAGGAATGGGCTTTAAATGGCCCAATCTTGATTGCACCCCTATATTTTTTACAAACCCCCCCTATTTCCTCCTTTGCTTATTTTTGTTTCTTTATTTCTAATTATTATTTTTTCAGAGGTTAAAACTTGTAGCAAACTAAAATAAAATAATACATGACATGAACATAAAAATGAATATTATTTTTATTAAAAATAAATAAAATCTTTCATTTTTGATCGGACAAAATTAGGGTATTACAGGATCCCAGGCATGTCTTCTGCCGACCAAGCAAAGATGTCTTTGAAATCTTTAAGACATTGGGTTAAATCGGTCTTGACCTCTTCTGGAAGGTCGGTCCCTATTTTGACAGTTTGGGAGGGGTCTGATCCGAGCTGTATTTCGACGAACTTTCCATCAGGCTCTGGTCTTTTAATTTTTCGTTTGAGCTCTTTGGTTATCTCGTCAAGGTCTTTTTCATTTTTGTCTTTCGGATCGCAGCCGGTTTCTATGTTAGTGGTGGCGTTGACTTCAGTCGATCTATCTTTAGCTTGTTTGGGAGTCGACCGTTCTTCCGAAGAGGGAACCCCTTCTTGCTCCGAAGCTTTTCACTCGTTTTTCGTCCATAGGAAGAAACACCTGGAAGCAGACTTTAAGTCAGAGTTCAGAGTGATAACTCTGTTGCAGAGAGAGTGGAACTTCATTTTTAAGTGCGTGGTGGATGTAACCGCTCCGAGCCTGCCGAGGGTCGGTCTTCCTATGATACCGTTGTATATGGACTCACAAG
Source organism: Astragalus membranaceus (assembly GCA_039519185.1). Taxonomy (NCBI): domain Eukaryota; kingdom Viridiplantae; phylum Streptophyta; class Magnoliopsida; order Fabales; family Fabaceae; genus Astragalus; species Astragalus membranaceus. The sequence goes on from CM076847.1 coordinate 95,641,481, forward strand.
GTAAGACGAGGAATTTGGTCTTGACGGTTCGAACCATTGGTTCGGTTCCGTAAGTAACCATTAGCTCCAGATGCCCAAGGGGTTTGGTTCGAGATCCGTTAAAACCGGACAAAGTCGTTCCTCTATAAGGGGTGAGTTCCTCTTTGTCGATCCCCATTTTGTTTAGAAGATCGATAAAGAGGATGTCTGATGAGCTCCCTTGGTCGACCAAGATCCTACGTACCTTCTTATTGGCTATGACCGCCGAGATTAAGAGAGGTACGTGTTTGTTAGCTTTACCATCAATAAGGTCGTCATCGCTAAAAGATAATGGAGGTCGATTTGTCTTGATCGGGGTTGTCGACGTTGAAGCTACGCTTAACAGTTCCTTCCATTTTCTTTTCAATGATTTTCTTGATCCTTCATGATCAAATCCTCCGGTTATCATCATTATAATTGAGCGCCCTTTTGATCTTTTATTCAATTCATCGTGGTCTGGGTCGATCACTTCTTTTCCTTTTGCTCTAGGATCTTCATTTCTTTCCCTTCTGACATCGTCAGATCGTCCTCCCTCCCTTTTGACATAGGAAGATAGTTTTCCTCGCTTTATCAAATCTTCAATGTCATCCTTCAGGGCATTGCAATGGTTTGTGTCATGGTCATTGCTTCTGTGGTATCGGCAGTATTTGTTGGCCTTCTGTCCAGGTCAGATAGGTAGGGACCTGGGAGGTTTGACGTCTCTGAATTCGACGTTCCAACATTCCCCTAGCAATTGGGCGTTGGAGACATTGAGTTCAGTGTATACCTGGTGACGATTTTTCTTACCGGCGTTCCACGAAGTTTTACGAGGATCGGACTCAATGCGGTGTTTTGACGGTTCTGTATGTGACGATGCTTTGTCGATTTTGGAATTTTCTTCTTCATTGATAAAGCACTGGGATAGCTCAAGGAATTCTTGAAGGGTGTTAGGTTCCTAGGTGTTAATATGCTTTCGGAACGAGCTTCCAGGAAGCAGACCTTGGGCCATGAAGAAGATTCGAAAAGCGTCGTCTAATTGTCGAACCTGAAGAGCTTCGTTGTTGAATCGCTCTATGTATTCTCTGAGGGGCTCGTTTCCCCTCTGGACAATGGATGCTAAAACATTCTTGTTTTTGGGTTTGCTCTTGGAATGGGCAAAGTGCACCGAGAAGTGTTTCGCTAATTGGTCCCACGAGGAAATGGTGTTCGATCTTAATGTCCGAAACCATTCGGAAGCCAATTTGTCCAGGGTTAATGGGAATATTCGGCATTTCATTTCCATCGGTACGTTTCGGTACTGCATGGTCGTGTCAAACTGATCGAGATGCCTGTCGGGGTCGCCCGTTCCGTCGTAAGTCTTCAGTCCTCCCGGTGGTTTTTCGAGATATCGTGGGACTCGGAAATTATCGATTGCTTTTGTGAACGAACCTTTTCGCCCAGGTTGATTCCCCCGAGATTGTGGTTGGTGTCTGTAACGAGGATCAAGATGTCCGTATCGTCGCGGTTGATTGTTTTGAATGTTGTCACGGCTTCTTGAACGTCGTCTTGGCGAGGCCGAGTCCCTGTGTGGATGATGTTGAGGGGGGTTATTCGAGCCTTCAAGATCGTCGAAACGTCGAACCGGAGGAGAACGGGAACCATTCCCTCGGTGACGGCGTGGAGGAGGATGAGGATCGTCGAGATCGTCATATTGTCGAGCTGATGGAGAACGGGAACCATTCTCTTGGTGACGGCATGGGGAAGTATGAGGATCGTCGAGATCATTATATTGTCGAGCCGGAGGAGAACGAGAACCATTCCCTCGATGACGGCGTGGGGGAGAACGATGATTGAGCTTTCTCCTAGGGGGTGATCGACGAAAGAGTCTTCTTCGAGTTGGGTTTCTTTCTTCAAGGGAGTCCTGCCCAGACGATTGTTGGTCCGGAACGTTCCCACCTTGAAGCCTTGCTATTTCGGCTTCGAGGTTAGTGAAACAGTTGCTTCTTTCTTCGTTTACGGCTTCTTGTCGAGCCAGTAGCTGAACGAGCTGTTGAACCGCGTCGGTCAAAGCTGGAAGTAATTGAGGAGGAGGTGGTAAGCTCGCTTCATCTGTGCTCGAATGTACTCGGGGCGGTCCTGTGTTGGGATATCGGTTTCGAGCTTGTGATGAATTTGTGAGTTCCTGGACGTGGCCTTCAGGGGTTCATTGAGGACCAACCTCGGGTTCGGCCATGAGACTAGCCGGTCTTGAACGGCGTGTTGGTGCCATTTTTAAGATCAAGGAGATGGTGAGAAAAATAGGGTACTGATTCTCCCACTGTGGTCGCCAATGTTCCGTACTGTGCTTCCGATCTTAGTGATTGGTATTATGCATTTAGTAGATGTTTTATCCTTGATTCTATTTCTATCTTCAGGTCCTGGGATGTTCGATGTTGTTCGATCTTGAGATGTCCGATGTTGTTCGATCTTGAGATGTCCGATGTTGTTCCTGCAATAACACTCCGACGCTCAAGTCAGTATTTGAGTTAATAAGTATTGTGTTGGAAAAGTGCTTTCCATTTAATGAACATTGAATACTGTATTTATAGATTTTGAGTGGTGTTTGCTTTGGTTGATTTGGGCCGTCCGATCTTACAGAGTGATCTTGGCCATTGATGAATGGACCCTGTTTCTATATAATGGGCTTTTGAATAATTGGGCCTTGTAGGAGGTGTGAATAGCAGATTTTACCATAACAATAGTCATGGAATTTAAATGTGGATTTTTCAACAACATTTTCATAAAACATAAAGAGAGTATCACATCATGAAACTTAACGAGTGAATAGTTAAATTATTTAAACACCAGCAGAGTAGTCACGTCACATTTGTTTTAACCAATTGTTAAAAACAACATTTAAATATCCAGAGCGTGAGATTTAGCGGTTGAGGCTGAACCTCCCTTAACCATGGGTTGGGGGTTCGATCACCGCATTGGATACGGAACAGCGTTAAAACTCTGGGCCAGTTGTCCTGCCTCTCGATGCACCTACAATGAGCGAGGAATTATTCACTACTGTCCGTGTGGTGGATACCCAGGTTTAAAAAAAAAAACATTTAGATATAAATTCTCGAGGTGATAGCTGGATTATATTCGAAGAGAGATCAGTAATTTTGTCCACATATAAACATATGGATGTTATTAGGGTTGTCAACAGGTAGCAGTCTCTTGTTACTCGCCTCGTTGGGTAAAAATGCCCCCATACCCTACGCAATACTAGTACGATTTTTTGCTTGTACAAATTTTTACTGGTAATGTATGTCTGCACAAGGGGTATTTATTAAATTACTTAACAATAATTTTCTATAATACAAAAAAAAATTGGACACAATATTTACTTTTTTAATACTATTTTTATTATTCATATAAGAGAATTAGCAATTTATTTTATTAAATATTTAACGACTTATATTTGTTGATAAAAGAAGATGAAAGACATTTAAATATGGATAACTAGGTATCAACTAAAAAGATAATTAACTGATTTTAGCGGGTACGAGTATCTTATTACCCATCTCAGCCACATTAACAAACGAATAATGGCTCAGTGGTTAAGGTTTATCCTTCCAACGGGTCCCGCTGGGGGTTGACTGGGTATGCTCCCCAGTTCGATTCCCGGTTGGAGCAGATTTCCGTTGGCCACCTCGGTAGATTACTGGGGGGGCAGATTAGTCTTTCGTTGTCAGCGTTGGGACACTGCCCGGTTCTAGGGGTCTCGGGGGCTCGCCCCTTCCCTTCACCAAAAAAAAAACAAACGAATAATACAACCACCCATTTCTTTTTCCAACGGATAACCATTTAACTACCTATCTCATACCTATCAAAAGTTTTATTTGCGGTTGCCCATGGGTGCGGTTTTTTTGCCACTCATAGATGTTATAAAATTTCTAAAAGTCAACTATTAGAAGGCAAATAACCGGGTTTGGATCATCTCCAATTAATAGAGAATTTCATTTAAAAAGAGAGTGACACAATGATTATTATATTATTTTAAAAGTAACAATAAAACAATAAGTGAGTCACTCTCTCTCTCTCTCCATCTCCAAATGGATCTCTCCATTAAATTAAATGGAGAGGAACTTTACCCCAAATAACGTACGTCCAGGGTCAAAGCATGTAAAAGTTAACGTCCAAATAGATACGTTTTGGGCGAAACATGAAAATTCTATAGGAGGTGTTGTAGAAAAACAGAGGTGTTAGTACTAATCCCTATACTTTTTTTTATGTTGACGATGTTCAGCTTGACGAACTATGACTATTTTGAATTTGTGATGAAGTGAACAAATATTTTACAGGTCTTCATATCCTCACCCCCATTTCAATTTTTCCACCTCACCTCGATCTCGTCTAAAAAAATTAAAATGGCTCCAACACCTAAAATCCCTAACCCTTCTTCGTCACCACCATCTCCGACTCCACCAACCCCATGTCCCCGCCCTGCTTCCACCATATCATCCAATTCAACAGCCCATGACATGAATTTTTTCAAGGCGTATATTTTATATTTGGATAAATTATTATAGGTGGACATCGGTTCAATTAAAAGTTATAAATATAAAGTTTACATAGCATAAAACTCAAATGGTATTTTGAAAAGTTTCTTCAAGGAAATACTTCTTGCATAGTACTCTAACTTGAGTGTTTCCTTTTTTTACTGTTGGAGCTTTTTTGGGGGCGTTGAATCACCATTGCAATCATTGTTAGACAAGTAACAAGTTTTTTAATAAGTAAAGAGAATGAAGGGAGTTTCGTTAAAACTTTTGTTATAAATACTCTTTAGGAAAAAATCATCCAAAAAGAAAAAGAGAACTGCTGCTAACAAGTTTGTTGGATGACGAATGCTAGTTCTCAAAGTGCTTTTTCCATTGCTAGAGCTTCTTGAAGGTCATCCAACTTCAACCAGTAAGACTCACTTGTTCCATTGCTATATTTATTTAAAAATTTGTCTTTAAAATGGAAAATGATTATATATTGTCGGTAAAATTATTTTGAAATTTTATGTTTGTAATTGAGAAATGATTATATGTTGTCAATAAAATTATCTTTTTTTATTTATTTTGTCTTCATAATGTCTTTTTACATATTACATGTTGACGGTATAAATTTAGTGTCTTTAAACATTTATCAGATTTTACAATCACTAAAAAGATTCAAATAATTATTTATTTCTTTTAAATCTCGATGGGAAAATATTACATGATCTCCACATAATTTCGTTGTCTTTAAACACGTGCCAAACATTAAATGATTTATTACTTATAAATGATTATTTATCAAGCTCATTCCAATGAGTAGGTTTATACCTGATGATAACATACCCAACTGTGATTCTGTGAGTAAGGTTTAATATTGGCTAAGTGATGTTGCTTACACATACTCAAATTTTATGATAAGTCTTGTTAAAAGTCAACCAACACTGTTGGTATAGTGACTTAATCTATCTTGGGACATGAGGGATCGCCTTGGTCTTCTCGGATTTGATTCCTGTATTAGACAAACTCGGTGTTAGCCGGTGCAAAATTTGATCGTACACATGAGTAGAGACACTCAATCGGTAGCCAACAATAATCCAAACCAAAAATGTTTTACTACCAGACAAAAAAATCAAGTTGCTAACGAATTAATTGAGAGCATCTAGGGTTTATGCTCGTAATTATATTTTCTCTAGTATTATAACTTTTTTTTTGTAAACCAATGTATAGTCCATGGGGACTGTGGAGACTAATCCTTCGAGGTATCTGATATCCATTTAAGAGGTTGACCTCTCTCAACAAATGTTTTTCCATACACACCGGCCAAAGATCGAACCCAGGACCAAATGGTTAAGGGACTCAAGTATCTACTACTTGTGCCGATTATGTTGGTTGTATTATGACTTCTTTATTAAATGAAATGAGCTAAGTTTTTTTTGAAAGTAAAATGAGCCAAGTCTTTGTTTATAAAAAACCATAAAAATGATTATTTTCAAAAACCTTATACAAACACTATTAAAAATCTCAGAATTTTCTTACACAAAGGTGACTTTTACAAAAAAAATAACGATAACAAACGCAACTATAGGGCTGGACAAACGGTTGGGTGGTTTGGATTCGGTTTCGAAATCGCCCATCCAAATTAAACCAAAGTCAGAAAAACAACACCCATTTCCGACCATTCAAGATTCAGTTACAGTGGATGCGGTTTTTGGGGTTCTGTGGTTTTGTCGGGTGGGTTGGCTCGGTTTTAGTGGTTGTGTCGTGTGGGTGGTGGCGACTTAGAGGTGGAGGTGGTGACAAGAAGATGAGGTGTTTTAGCTCAGCTGAAATGTTATCAGTTACCACCATGGTTGTTTTAGAGAAGAAGAAGAACAACACAAGTAGAGAAAGAGAACACGTATAACTTTTTTTCCTATATTTATATTCTCTCTCCATCAATTAATTGTGATTTTAATATTAAAATATTAAGAGAACACTAACATGTATAACTCTTGACTCTTTGAATTCAACTTGCGTGTAACACTAACATGTATTAGTAGTCTAGTAGAGTACACTTTACTTTTACTTTAACTGTGTAGCAGAGATGCTTTAACAATGTGGCAGACTATTGGGACAATGTAATGCACTACTTGACAGCTATACTTAGTGCATCGGGTGGATTCGGATATGTATGGGTTAGACATCATCAGATCGATTTCGCCCAATTGAACCCTTTTTAAACCGATTTTTAACAACGGCCAACCCACATACCAAAGTAACCCGCCCGTGATAGCCCACATACCTCGGTTTTATCAGATTTGCGGTCGGGTAATTAAATTTGTCCAGCCCTACGCAACTATTGAAGATGACTTACTTGTTCTTAAACTTTGTCAATCTAGTAAGGGAAGGTGTTAGTTAACGGCCGGTTTTGTCAATCGAAGATGACAGTTAGATTCAATTTAGCATTAGCAATGCTTGGTTGTGATTTTGAGGCGGCTTTGACATTTTAAAACAGTTCAATCCACTGCTGTCTTACTCAGTACACAATTACACATTGACTCAATCTGGCTTACCACCACGTGATACATTTCATGGCCGACAATTATTTATGAGTTGAATCATCACCGGCCACCATCACAAAAGTCCCTTTTGCTTGTTTTTTGTCCATGTTAATTTCTAACCTATCTCTAGTTGACACATCGTGAATTTTGATCAAGTGACTTTAGGTTATTTTTAGATAGAGAAAAATGAGATAACCATCACAGGAAAAAACACTAGATAAGAGAAATGGACATTTTTTCGATAATTGAAAAGATTTTATTAATAGAACCTAACACAAGCAACATGTCAGACTAGGAAGAGATGGCTAGGGCCGGTTATCCACATGTGCAGGTCGTGCGGTAGCACAAGGCCCCAACCCAATATCATTTTTAGGGCAAAAAAAATTAGTGTTGAAAGCTGGGACTCGAAACCAGCACGTTGTGAGTTTTAATATGTAAGAGGAGTAACTCTGGATCATATAATATACTATCTCAACCACTAACCATTTAATCAATTGTATGAAATTTTCTGCAAAACTTGAAAGCTGGGACTCAAAACCAGCACGTTGGGCTAACCATGTAGTGCTCAATACCACAACACCACTATTGCTCTTGTTAGATAATTGCAAATATTTTAATAAATTACCTCTCATTTCAATATAAAAACAAACGGTCGCACCAATTCTTTTTTTTAAGAAAGAATTGTACCAATTTTTGGTACTCTATTATATTCTTATTTTAATAAAAATATCTTCTCTTTCTTATGAAAAGAACTAAATATATTAGTTTTTTATGAGTTTAATTTTAGTAAATTAAGTTTTACATTTATGAATTATTTAGGTCCTAGAAATGTGGATTTTTTTAATTGAGACCGTATCAATGGTCATGCGGTTCAACTACATACCCCTCAGTCCGACCCTTGACCCAGTGACCCGATACCTTCACTGAGTCGATCACCGGTCTGGTTCTTAAGACATTGTTTTAAAACTAAACATTAAGAAGCAACGCATTGAGTGTCGAACCTGAGACACCAAGCTACTTGACAAACTACTTACCGCGAAACCAAGGAATGAAACCTCGTTACATCACACGGAAAATATATAACTATTAATTTGGCCTCCTGGAGAAATATCCCAAGCTCCACCCGTGCCCATTCATTGTTTAAAAATTAGTATATTAAGTTTAAAGTTGTATTGAGATGCCACTTAAATTTGAAGTAAAGAAATTTGACTTTTTGGTGATTCATTTGATAAAAGTATAATTAGGGGCCCAATTTTTAAGATTTAAACAGAGCCTCCAAATTGTTTGACCCGGCCCTGGAGATCGCCAAAGCCAAGATACACCCACACCACAAAATAACAATAGCTACAAAACACCTCGTGGCCGAAGCCAAGGAACACCAGCACAAGCAAACAACGCTCACTACAAAATACCAAGAATATGATAAAAAAACACCTATAGCAATATTAAACATATATAGATACCCCTATACTTACACCAAGATAATCCCAACAAATAACAATACACCAAAACTAACACCAATATGATCACAAAATTAACATCTAAAGATAATCACTCCAAGCACCATAGATAACGAGAAGTGGGGAAGGCGAAGGGTGGTGAAGTTGGAGGGAAAGAGGTTGGAGACAGAAGGGGTCGAGAGAGATAGTGGGGGAAGGGTCGACCAGAAACAGCGAAGGAAAGGGGAACCGTGAAGGGGGGGGGGGAGGAAGATAATTAAAGACGAGGTGAGGGAAAGAAGGGGGCGAGACGGTTGAGGTGGAGAGAGGCGGAGGGGATGGGGGGTCCAATGGCAGCGAGAGAGGGGGAGCCCCCAGTGGTGTTTCTCCTGCAATTTATAGTTCACCTGAGAAATAGACATTAGATAGATAAAAAGACATGATACTTATAAAAAAAGGCAATTTTTTTTTGTACCACCCCCCCCCCCCCCATTGTACCCCATACCCCCCAAATTGACCAAACGGACCAAAATACCCCTAAAACATTCATTTCTCATTCCATCATATTTTCGGAAAAAGTAAGTTTTTTCCCCTAAACTTCTCGGAAATAGACGTATATCCAGAAAGCTTTTCGGAAATACCATTTTTTGAGGTATTTCCGGAAGGTTAATTTCCAGGGAATTCCGGAAATACTTCAAAAAATGGTATTTCTGGAATGTTTTTTTATTCAAATTTTGTCTTAATTAATTTTTTTTTTGCTTTTTCAGTGGCAACCAGAACAGGAAACATAGAGCGAGACGAGCATTCAAGAGCAGGACGAGGAGATGAGCAGAGTCTTTCTGGCAGTAGGAGCAGGTTCAGATTGAAGACTAGACAGGCCGGACATGCGTCTGAGCGTCAGAGGCGTGTCCGAGAGCGAGAGCAGGAGCAGGAGCATTATTATCACGAGCTTGCTGAGCCAGACGGCATGCATGTAGATGACCAGGCTGAGGCTGAGGTTGCTCAGCATGATGATGAGGCTGCTGAGCAGGTTTTATTACACCGGTTGCATGTCCTCTGCGTCCACAGACTACTACAGACGGGACAGGTAATACTTTTGTTTACTTTTTAACAATTAATTACTTTTATTTTTTTACAAGACCGGGGTAAGATTAAAGTTGCTTCTCATGGGGGAAGATACTGAAGATGAGACCTCAGCAGCACCACCCACATATAGCAGGATGGTTGCAGCAGGCCCATCTGTTTGAGCTGGACATCACACCTCTCGGCAACACCAACCACGAGCTCATATCAGCTTTTGTGGAGAGGTGGCACTCTGAGACCAGCTCATTCCACATGCTCTGGGGGGAGATGACGGTGGCGTTGGACGACGTGTCTGCGTTGCTCCATTTGCCGCTCACCGGCACACCGTTGGCGCATCGGCCACATTTTGACACTGCTGATGCTATTCGGGCTGGAGTTGACCTGCTGGGCATAAACCACACAGTCTGCTGGGCAGAGTGTCAGTTCAACAGGGGACCGGCATTCCGATTTTCTTTCTTGATGGCCGTATACACACAGAACATGGAGCGCGGCCATCTTGATCAGGCGGCACGGTGCTATCTGCTACACTTGTTGGGCAACACCATTTTTGCCGACAAGAGTCACACATCTGTCCCTGTCAAGTGGGTGACTATTATTTCTGACTTTGACCTGTGTGGCCAGTGGGCTTGGGGTCCAGCTGCTCTAGCTATTCTCTACGAGCAGCTGAATGATGCTTGTTACTGGGAGACGTCGCAGATTGGCGGATATGCTTCTCTGCTGCAGGTAAATAAATAATTAATTATTTTTATTTCTTTTTAATTACTTTTATTTATATAATTACTTGTTTTTTTTTATTATTTTAGTGCCGGATATATGAGTATTTCCCCACCATCGTGGTGCGGAAAGACTTCGGTGCCAGTGAACTTCCACGTTGCAGCAGGTGGGCGAACAAGAAGTGCGATAGTATCAAGCTTCCGGAGTTTCTGCAGCTGCTGGATGACTTGTAGAGGGAGCAGGTCATATGGAGCCCCTGGGACGACCACAGACAGTACCTCCGATTTCACAACATTTCATTATTCAGAGGTTGGCTGCTGTGGGGGGATGTGGCTGTGCCTTAATTATATGCCAGACAGGGTCCGTTGGCAGTTTGGATATGTCCAGCAGATTCCTAATCCACCTATTTCGAGCCCACATCCATCTCCGGAGTTCATAGTACAGCAGCTGATGTTCTATCAGTCTCCAGCGCGGGCTTTCAGGGACAGCGGTCGACGAACACCCGTCCTGGGTAGAGCTGGCAAAATGGGCCGGGCCCAGTTAGCCCAAAAAATGGGAGGGTTTGGGCCGAAGGAATTGAGCATGTTTTTACATCCGGGTTTTTTAGCCCATCCCGTAAAAGCCCGAGCCCGTGTCGGGCTAACCCGACCGGGCCATGGGTAGCCCGCAAGCCCGTGAATAAGCAACTTGTTTCTCACGATACAAAGAGTAGTATTTATAGATAGTGTCGCTAAATTCAACAAAGTTAAGGGAAGAGTGGTCATTGATTTCGCTATTCTCATCTGTACAATTATGTATTCAATATCTCATCGGCCAGCAACCATATTATCTCATCTGTGTATAAATTATAAATTATAAATTATGACACACAAATGCACTTGATTACCTGTGATGCGAGTTACTGATGATGCGCCTCGTTGTGTTACCAGCCAAAGAAAAAAAATTGCATAGCACAATTCTGAGGTTATATATCTATATATCGGCAGTAACATTTTCTCCGGTTACATGATAGTGTCGCTAAAAAATCGTGCATAATGCGGGGTAGCCCGAAAAGCCCGCAGCCCGCATAGGACCGGACTTGGGCCATAAAGAGTGAGCCCGAATTTCAACCCGGGCTTTTAAGCCCGGCCCTTAAAAGCCCGAGCCCGTAGCGGGTCGGCCCGATATGGGCCGGGTAGCCCGTTTTTCCCGCTCTAGTCCAGGGTGCTTGTGATGACGAGTACCTACCATGGTACTTGCAGGTGTCCATTCCCCGCCTGACTCCGGCTCCTCTTCACCTCCAGCTCCGCCTTCGCCTCCAGAGGATGTTGGTCCACTTCCCTTAGAGTCCAGGATGGAGAGAGCAGCTAGTCATGTCCAGGATGTCTATGATAGTTTTTTGGCAGTCGACGGCATTTCTGGGGATGTCTATGATAGTCTGTTGGCTGCTTTACAGCTTTTGGACATTTAGTTGTATTATTTTTTGTATTTTTACTGTATTGACCGTAGGATGTAGTATAAAAATTCATCAACGGTTGAGATTTAATACTAGTTGATTCAATCATAACCACTCATAGCATTTTACAAATAGAAATTATTGACGGTGTGAAACGAATTGTGAGAAAATCACTCACAATTGCATAACAGCTGCACGCATGTGGTGTTATGCAGTGCAATTTTAGTGTTTTTCGTACGTTTCTGACAAATATTTTCGTACCATATATTGCTGCTGTTTTACATAATATCCTACGGTCAATTTTAGTGGTTGATCGGTGAAGAATTTGATTTGATTCCTCACCCCAGAAACACCGTATATAGCTACTTGTTGAAGACATGAATTATACGGTTAAAATTATTTGCAAAGCACGCGTCACTTTTTTTTACAAGGAAAATGATATTTATGGGAGTACAAGGAATATTTCTGCTATAAAGCATGCGTTACTTATACATACACATACTTTGTCAATATTTTTCTTATAATATTTTTGGGGCTGAGTTGACATTGAGATTGCTTATTGCATTGTATTTTTTATGTATATAATAATAATAATAATAATAACAATAATAATAATAATAGTAATAATAATAATAATATAGCCAAATCATACTTTTTAAATAAGACGTGCTTATGTTATTCCTCCCTTCTTTTTAATTTTAAAATATAACGGATAACAGAATAGTTTGGCATAAACTAATGTACATATATCAACAACACCCAGATATATCGATCCCATATTAAAAATAAACAATGAAGTGTCAAACAACCAAAAGTTTGATATATCATATATATACATTGCAAATCAGATTCCAGCTGCGTCCTCTTTATAATATATTTAGTTTATTTTTTATAAAAATAAAAAGGCCAAACTGCATTTTTGGTCTTTATCTTTGACCAAAATGTCAATTTGGTACTTTGTTATTTTCTGTTACTTTGGTTATTTATCTTTCAAATTTGTGTCAAAGTGATCATTTATGTTTGATATGTTTCAGTTTGGTTCTTCAAGTTGTATATATGATATGTTTTAGTTTGGTCATTGAAGTTTTATCTTTTGTTTATCGTATGAAAGATCAAACTGAAACATATCATAGCACTTGAAGGACCAAACCGAAACATATCAAACTTAAAGGGCCATTTTGATACATATTTAAAAGATAAATGACCAATATGAGGAAAAATAGATAAAGGACCAAACTGATATTTTGGTCAAAAAAATGAACCAAAAATGCAGTTTGGCCAAATAAAAATAGAAAGAACACCATAATTGCTTAGTCATCTGAATATGAACTTAAACTATATAAACATTAGTATTTGTTTGGGTATGTAAGACTATATATTTTTCTACAATCAATTTCAACCTTAAACTCGTTTATGGATTCCAAGAGAAAGGACCACATTATTGGGAAAAACCAAAGTCCCACATTGACTAGAGATATGGTCTCAAAAGAGCTTATAAGTGGGAGGCAACCCTCACCTTACAAGCCGATTTTGTGGGGTTGAGTTAGGCCTTAACCACATAAGATGGTATCAAAGCCTATCCTAGATCCTTCGGGCCACCCACCATTATAATCCACGCACCAAGCCCAATAGTGCTGGGCATGAGGGGTGTATTGGGAAAAACCCAAGTCCCACATTGACTAGAAAATGGCTGGGAACTCAAGCGATAGAACCACCATTACCCCCTAATTAAGCAACCTAAACACTAAATACCAAATACGAGACAAAACATCACGCCCAAGGAAAAGAAGACTCTCAACTTGTAGGGAGGCTCCACAAAAAAACACAAGATGTGTCGTGGGGCTCAATTAGCAACCCCTCTATAATTGGTTTGCTATAGATGAGAGCCTATTCAAAACTAAGCGCCAAGCAAATTAAAGTCACAACCAGAACACCACTTTTCCATTACTCCTCTAGGAAAAATGTCTGTTATTTCGAAATTGTTTTTGAAAATCAAACCGAAGAGATTATTGAGATGAGTCGCGTACTAGGTCATTCTCATTAAGACGTTTTGTGGCACTGGTGTCAAAGCCATGGTTCGGCTTGATGGGGGAGTAGGAAGTGGATTCTGGTTTTGATCAAATCTAGCGATGTGGGTGACTCACACTTGAGGGAGAGATTGTTGGGAATTCAAGTGTGAGTGGTACTAGTTAGCACCACACCAGCTAGGAAAGAGCTAAATGGAGGATATATATATATATATATATATATATATATATATATATATATATATATATATATAAGAGGGGACCCATATACCTAATGCCTTAAGGTTTTGGGTGGAGATGTGGCGTCCAAGTCTCTTGGTGGTCTGGTTCATTAGCTCTATGTTGCTCCCGGTGCTCCCCCAGATCCCAACATTGCGACATTGTCATTTTACAGTGTTTATGTATGTTTACTAAACCGGTTCCCATGTTGATTACCGGCCTGGATCTTTGAGCATTTCTAGGGTTAACAGTTTTCGGGACGAAGTGTATTGACTTTGTATATGATGAAAATCAGCCACGGGTTCATCATCCCATTTAGGAAAGCACTTGATCAGCTTGCTCTTGAGGAGGTTACCTGGGACCCATACACCCAGCACAGACATGGCCAGCCGCTGTCCTTGTTCAGGAAGTTTGTACGTCATGCTGGGTGCATAATGTCATACATGCCAGACCGAGTCGTCAAAGAGTTTGGCTACGTACATGGGATCCCAGCTAACCACGGATCTTCTAGGAGGACGCCTGTGACTCAAGAGAATGTTGACTGCATGTGGGAAGAGTTCACTGACCACCTTATACATCAGAGTCATCATATCAAATAGAGCTTCCCAGACATCGTCAACAGGTACTTTGACTTGTTTAGGAGGGTCTTGCACCCATACCTAATTCCGGTCAATTACCATGCACCGGATGAGTCAGATGCTATTCAGGTATGTGTTTTACATGTATTGTTTTATTTTATTAAGCGTGATCTTATTTTAATACTTTTTCTGTCTCACAGCTAATGCTTGAGATACTGGGTTTGGTTACTGATTTTGGAGCAGAAGCTGGTGTGAATATCTTGTACTACAGGTAACTTATATTGCAGGTTATGTTTTGATGATGAAAAAGACAAAGCCATAGTTGATGGTCAAAGTTGATGAAAGTGACAAAATATCAAAGTCACAATCCAAGACAATCAAGACTAAAGAATCATGTCTCAAGAAATAAGGGTAGTCCTTAGGGTTTGGGGATTGTCTTAGGAAAAAGTGTAAGCTCTTCCGAGGGTCAGCTCATCTCTCAAAGTGTCACATCTTCACTAACTTTTCAAAATGCATGCATGCACACGTAAACATAAAAAGCATTTTTAGAAAACCATAAAATCGATTCACATCATTTTTATCTAAACATCAAAATCGATTTCCTACTTCAATTTAAAGTGCATAATCGATTTTCCCTATAGTATAATAAAGCATAAAATCGATTTGCATCTTATTCTCAAACAAGATATAATCGATTTTACTCCTACACTTTAATCAGGCAAAGAATTGATTCTTCCTTTAATATACTCAAAAATAAAATCGATTTCCTTCCTGCTCTTAAGCAATAAATCGATTGACATCTTATTTCAAACAAACATATAATCGATTTCTCATCCTAGATCTACTTAGGCATGAAATCGATTCTCACTTTTAGTTTATTCAGGCAAACAATCGATTGTGTCATTTCCAAAATTGTTTCAACGGTAATATTTTTCTCATAGCCTATAAATAGAGGCTTCATACTCTTCATTTCTCACAACCCATTTTCACGATTCAAAGCATAATTTAGAAAAACTCTTCACACTTTCATTTCTGCTCTTCTCGCACCGTTGGTCCGTCAGAGCTGATCTCTCGCAAGAGTTAGTCGGGGTTGGAATCTTCAAATTGTAATATCTACCTACATTAGAGGTAGTTTGGTCTTTATTTTTGTAATTGTTTATTTGTGGTAATTTGTACTAGGGAGTGGAGTATCTCTCTAGGGTAGCTGTTTGTACTAGGAAGTGGGATATCTTTCTAGGGCAGCTGGTTGTAACAGGGGTGGGGTATCTCTTGTTACTGTTGTAATAGATTTGAGGGCTCTTCATAGGTGGGGTATCCTAGGAGAAGAGTGCCTGAGTCTGTAAAGGTTTCCAAGGCACCCGTAAGCGTTGTTGTGTTAGTGGAAAATCTCACAAGGGTGTGAGGACTGGACGTAGGTCACTGGGAGGTGACCGAACCAGTATAAATCTGCTGTGTTCTTTATTGCTTTATTTTCTAATCCCTTCGCTTCCACTTAACCTGCGCGAAAATTAATCTAAGTCATTGAAAAGGGGAAAAAGTTTTCAAAAATTTTTAAATCTCAATTCACCCCCCTCTTGAGACTGAAGCCACTTGGCAACAAGTGGTATCAGAGCTAGACTCTTGTATAAAGGGCCTAGTAGCTTCAAGAGTATTGGCTTCAGGTTGGTCGACGCAAGAGGGTGCTTCTCTTACCCGTCCTCCGGGATTCAACGGGAAAGATTACGCATATTGGAAAGAAAGAATGAGAATATTTATTGAAGGGGTAGACTTAGATGTTTGGGATGCTGTAGAAAAGGACCCTATGTCCCAACGCATATGGTAAATGGTATTCTTACGATTAAAGGGAGAAATGAATGGTCTGATGAGGAAAAGAGAAAAGTTCAACATAGTCTGCGGGCTAAAATCATAATTACTTCTGCTTTGAGTCCTGGTGAATTTTTTAGAGTTTCAAACTGTAAATCTGCTCAAGAAATGTGGGATAATCTTCAAGTAGCTCATGAGGGTACTAGTGAGGTTAAAAGAGCAAGAACCAACACCCTTATCAAAGAGTACGAGCTGTTCAGAATGAATACAGGTGAAACAATACCGGAAATGCAAAAGAGGTTCACTCACATAGTGAATCAACTAAGCTTGTTAGGAAAGTCATTCCCTGCTGAGGATCTAATCAACAAAGTTCTGAGATGTTTGAATTGAGAATGGCAACCCAAGGTAACTGCTATAGCTGAATCGAGAAATTTAGCTACCATGTCACTTGCCACTCTATTTGGAAACCTTCAAGAGCATAAACTAGAGCTCACCCAGCTGGCTGAGCACGAAAATAATGACAAGAAAAAGAAAAGCTTGGCACTGAAAGCATCTAGTTCAAGTCGACATTGTGACAGTGATAACTCAGAAAGTGAGGATGATGAAAACAAAGAGAGCATGGCTCTCATGGTTCGAAAGTTCAAAAAGCTTATGAGAAAGAAAAAATTTTCTAAAAATTTTTCTCCAAAAAGGTTCTCGAGTAAAGAAAGTTCACCCGGTCCTCCAACATGCTATGAATGTGGAAAACCTGGTCACATGAGGATGGAATGCCCAAATCTACAGAAAAAGGGATCCAAATTCGAAAAGAAGACATTCAAAGAAAACAAAAGAAGGAAAGCCTACGTAGCTTGGGAAGACAATGCCACAAGTAGTTCAGATGGCTCAGAAAGTGAAGAAGCTCATGTTGCTCTTTTGGCCGATCATGACAGTGAAAGTGAATCCGAAAATGAGGTAAGCTCTAAACCCGAAACTTTACAAGATGTTTATGATGAATTATATGAAGCATTTACTGAATTGCATGATGATTCCGTAAAACTAGCTAAAGCATTAAGTAAATCTAAGAAAGTCATCTCTCATCTACAAAATGAAGTTATTGCTTTAACTAAAGAAAAACTAGAGCTTAGAAAAGAAAATGATAGTCTTGCATGTTCTAAGGCCAATTATGTGTGTGATAAATGTGTTGAATTTGAAAAGAAAATTCATGAACTTGAATGGCTAGTAGGAAAGATGTCTAACTCACAACATGTGCATCCTAGGGCTCCAAGAAATAATTTTGCGAAAAGGCATGTGCATCATAAACCAAAATTTTCCAATAGACCATATATTAAATGTTACTATTGTGATAAACCTGGACATACAGCTTCTGTATGCAGGGCAAGAGGTAAACAAAATATGAAAAAGGTGTGGGTTCCCAAAGGAACCATACCAAACACTAACCCACAAGGACCCAAAGAGATTTGGGTACCTAGAACCCTGTTTTAAATCACTGCAGGTATGCTTCAAGGTATGGGGGACAGATTGGTACCTTGACAGCAAAAACACAAAGCGCATGACTGGAGAAGCAAAGCCCTTAAACACTCACCCCAGGTCAAGCAGTCATGTGACTTATGGTAAGAACAAAAAATCTTCGGTGAAGTATTATACAGAGTGAGTTTGAAATGTCAATGATGGGAGAACTCAACTTCTTCCTTGGGCTTCAAATAAAACAAACCAACAATGGCATCTTCATCTCTCAATCAAAATATTGCAAAGAACTACTTAAGAGATTCGAAATGGACAAAGCAAAGGAAGTGTCCACTCCAATGAGCACTTCATGCTACTAAGACAAAGATGAAGAAGGTAAACCGGTAGAACTAAGCAAATATCGATGTATGATTGGCTCTCTTCTCTATTTAACTGCTAGTAGACCGGATATCATGTTTAGTGTTTACATGTGTGCTAGATATCAAGCAAATCCAATAGAGTCGCATTTAGTAGCTGTCAAAAGAATAATGAGATATCTTGTAGGCACTCAAAATGTTGGTCTGTGGTACCCCAAAGGCGCCACATGCAGCCTTATAGGATATTCAGGCTCTGATTTTGTAGGTTGTAAGTTGGATAGAAAAAGCACTAGTGGAACATGTCACATAGTAGGTAGTGCATTAGTCTCTTGGGATAGTAAGAAACAAGTCAGTGTCGCACTGTCAACTGCTGAAGTAGAATATGTTGCAGCAGGAAGTTGCTGCGCACAAATCCTTTGGATGAAGCAACAACTTCTTGACTATGGCGTAGAACTAGATCACATTCCAATAAAATGCGACAACACCAGCGCTATCAATCTTACAAAGAACCCCGTTCAGCACTCTAGGACCAAGCATATAGAGATTAGACATCATTTTCTTAGAGATCATGTCCAAAAAGGCGATTGTGTGATTGAATTTGTTGAATCGTCAAAACAACTAGCTGTTTTTTCACGAAACCTTTACAAAAAGAAAGCTTCTTTTTCATTCAAAGAGAACTTGGAATCATTGATTCCTCTTCCATTTGAATGAAACAAATGCTGTTTAGATTCGCAAAATTTATCATATGTCGACCCTTTTGATCATGACAAAAAGGGGGAGAAATATAGTGTTGCATGAAGCATATAATATTGTCATATTAAACATATAGGGGGAGAAATATTGTCACTTTGCATATAGTAAAAGAAACAGGGGGAGCATCAAGTAAGGGGGAGTATAATCACATATATATATATATATATGTATGCATTATTTTGTTTGATGAACTAACCTCCCACCTTAAGATGAGTAAAGTTTTGTCATCATCAAAAAGGGGGACAATGTGGATATCTTGTACTGCAGGTAACTTATATTGCAGGTTAGGTTTTGATGATGAAAAAGACAAAGCCATAGTTGATAAAAGTGACAAAACATCAAAGTCACAATCCAAGACAATCAAGACTAAAGAATCATGTCTCAAGAAATAAGGGTAGTCCTTAGGGTTTGGGGATTGTCTTAGGAAAAAGTGTAAGCTCTTCCGTGGGTCAGCTCATCTCTCAAAGTCTCACATCTTCACTAGCTTTTCAAAATGCATGCATGCACACGTAAACATAAAAAAGCATTTTTAGAAAACCATAAAATCGATTCACTTCATTTTTATCTAAACATCAAAATCGATTTCCTACTTCAATTTAAAGTGCATAATCGATTTTCCCTATAGTATAATAAAGCATAAAATCAATTTGCATCTTATTCTCAAACAAGATATAATCGATTTTACTCCTACACTTTAATCAGGCAAAGAATCGATTCTTCCTTTAATATACTCAAGAATAAAATCGATTTCCTTCCTGCTCTTAAGCAATAAATCGATTGACATCTTATTTCAAACAAACACATAATCGATTTCTCATCCTAGATCTACTTAGGCATGAAATCGATTCTCACTTTTAGTTTATTCAGGCAAACAATCGATTGTGTCATTTCCAAAATTGTTTCAACGGTAATATTTTTCTCATAGCCTATAAATAGAGGCTTCATACTCTTCATTTCTCACAACCCATTTTCACGATTCAAAGCATAATTTAGAAAAACTCTTCACACTTTCATTTCTGCTCTTCTCGCACC
This sequence comes from Astragalus membranaceus, assembly GCA_039519185.1. Classification (NCBI taxonomy): domain Eukaryota; kingdom Viridiplantae; phylum Streptophyta; class Magnoliopsida; order Fabales; family Fabaceae; genus Astragalus; species Astragalus membranaceus. The sequence goes on from CM076847.1 coordinate 95,661,414, forward strand.
GTTGGTCCGTCAGAGCTGGTCTCTCGCAAGAGTTAGTCGGGGCTGGAATCTTCAAGTTGTAATATCTGCCTACATTAGAGGTATTTTTGTCTTTATTTTTGTAATTGTTTATTTGTGGTAATTTGTACTAGGGAGTGGGGTATCTCTCTAGGGTAGCTGTTTGTCCTAGGAAGTGGGATATCTTTCTAGGGCAGCTGGTTGTAACAGGGGTGGGGTATCTCTTGTTACTGTTGTAATAGATTTGAGGGCTCTTCATAGGTGGGGTATCCTAGGAGAAGAGTGCCTGAGTCTGTAAAGGTTTCCAAGGCACCCGTAAGCCTGTTGTGTTAGTGGAAAATTTCACAAGGGTGTGAGGACTGGACGTAGGTCACTGGGAGGTGACCGAACCAGTATAAATCTGCTGTGTTCTTTATTGCTTTATTTTCTAATTCTTTCGCTTCCACTTAACCTGTGCGAAAATTAATCTAAGTCATAGAAAAGGGGAAAATGTTTTCAAAAATTTTTAGATCTCAATTCACCCCCCCTCTTGAGACTGAAGCCACTTGGCAACAGCTGGATGGAAATGTTCCCCGACAGACGTGTGCTTGGGGCATACTCGAGCGGCCGAAAGCTGTGGTGAGGCTATTCTCCCGATTTAAAGGGTGTGTCTACCAGCGGATACATAGGCGAGGCGGGCGGCAGACACATTAGTTTTTTTTTAGGATTTTTCTTTTTTACGGATTTTTACTTTGTATGGATTATTTGTAACTCGTTTACTTTTGGAGTCTATTTTTATTTTATAATGGTTTTTTATTCATCAAGTGCATAATCGTACATCACAAAACAAAGATAACGAACTACAGAATTAACAAACAACTGATTACAATTATTTTAAAGTCTCAGTCGCAAAAAGAAAAATTATCTCGTCCAGAGTCTGTATGGTTTTTACATACAGCTTCAACAGACCGGCTCTTAAAAATTGGGCATGTATTTCCATCATGGCGCACACGTCGTCGTCGATCCGAATATTCATCGCTGAATAGCGAATACTACCGTAATCTCCATAATTGGGAAGTCCGAGGAATGCAAAGTCCTTTTTCATCCTTCCTCTCGAACCTCCCTAACCTTCCTCTCTGCTTTTTCCTTGAACTCCGAGAATGCGAAGGCAGGAACAGGACATTGAAACCAAACATCAATTTCATTCATGGTGATACTTCCACGGTGATGGAGGACAGTCAGGAAGGAGTCCATTGAGAACTGGGTTGATGTGAACTCAATTAATTTCAGAGTGGGCCTTTGTGAATAAGAAGGGATGTTGGTAGAGGTTGGTGTAAAAGAAATAGGATCTACTGATAGCCTATTTATAATGGATGTCGTCGAATGTGAGCCGCTGATCATTAGAATTTTGGATGATAAATCTAAACTGTTGAAATTCTATCCATTGAGACACGTTTACCATAGCAAATATAACCCACTCATTTTTCTGACACATTTGACTAGTTGTAGGTCGCTGATCAAAAGTGTCGGTGAAATCTGAGTCGTTGAAACATAGAAAATTTATGTTAAAAAATTCTGCTGAATTGTATAATTTTTAATTGGTACGGCACTATGACACTGTACCTATGAATTGCAGAACTTACAGAGTATGACACTATGATACCGTATCGGTTCAATCCAAGGTAATCAAAACCGGACCGGACATTGAACCGGAAGAGGTGGCGGTTCAGGGGTTCTTGGGTTCAACCGGTTGAACCGGGGGTTCAACCGGAATTAATTAAATATATTATTTAATATTTTTATTACAATATATAAAGGATAAAAAACCATAATACCCAAAATTTCACACCACAAACAATTAAATTATGCTTAACTTAGGCTCAACAATATAATATCCAAGTCATTAGTTAAAGTTACACATAAAATTGGTAGGTATAAAAAAACTCAAAGTTTGACATGTTTAAAATATATATATTTTAATGCATTATTTAGAAAGAATCTAATGTCGCTTTATTTAGAAAAGATCACATCATGTAAGAAAATTGCAAACAATGAAGCTAATGTTGTTGAAAGGTGAATATCTAGTCCCACATCGGATGGCAAATAAGAAGAATGAGCTGTATTTCTCTATAAATAGAGCTAGAGTGTGCACAGCAAAATATAAGTGAGATTCTTGACTTTCATAATATATAAAATATATAAATAGAGCCCTGACACTCATTTTGTTTTACAAAAAATAGTTTAAATTTTTTTATTTCAGTTAAAAAAAATAAAAAAAAATAAAAAAAAATAAAAAAAGTCATTTCTCAGAACCGGTTTCTGGCCGGTTCTTGACCGGTTCTGGCCGGTTTTGCCGGTTCTTGACCGGTTTTCCGGTTTTTCAACCGGTTCTTTGGCCATCCGGTTCTGTCCGGTCCGGTTTTGATTACCTTGGTTCAATCTCATAGTGCCGTACCCATTAAAAGTCATGGAATGGGGGGGGGGGGAGTGTATGCTTGAAAGTTTTTTATTTATTAAGAATATTTTGGTGATTTTATAGGATTTGAGGGTATGTGTTGAGTAGCTGGAAGTGTTTAAAAGGTGTGGGACTTTATGATTGTATCGTTATTCGTTTGCTTTTAAGACCCTCAAACGGATCTATTCCCTGAAGTTTGTAGTGTTTTGTTTTTGTTGGTTTGCTTTAACCACCCAAAAATATAAATTAAGCTATGTTCCATAAAATTAGAAGTGATTCGTTTCTTCTTTTTTTTTTTTGACAAAAGTAGTGATTCGTTTTTGTTTGTTTGCTTTGACCACTTAAATATAAATTAAGTTAATTAGGATTATCAACAAAACCAAATACGTGGATATTTAACATAATTATAATACTGCAAAAAATTTAATTAGCTAGCAGTAGCTAGGACTATCAACCGAAACCAAATGCATAGATAGATACTCCTAAATACGTCTACAGAAATAGGTCATTTTTTATTTTTGTGGTAGTGTCAATAATGAATATTTCAAAATATTCCATCTGTTTTCGTCAGAAAAGTTGCTATCCAAAGTCAAACCAATAAAAATAATTAAAGTTTGCGAAACATGGCAAAAATGTGTAAATATAAAAGCAAAGTCAGCAATATTTTAGATAAGATAGAGATGTCTTCAACTAGTTTAATTTTGTATTTTTATGATATAGTATCTATAAGTGTACCAAAAATCGATGAAATAAAAAGAACAGAAAATCAACACGCTATTGGTCAAAATTTTGGTGACAACTGGGATATGCAATGCAAGTAAGCATGTCGGGAGTGAAAGTTGAGCGTTGAGGTAGCTACAATAAAATAAGACAGCGTGGGCCACTCCTTTCCTTTTAATTTTATTTTTATTTTTATTTTTATTTTTATTTTGGGTGGATGAATGAATTGTATTTCTCAACAAATTATTGAAAAATTCCAGTACTATCGCTTCTTTCCGTTGCATTGCATCCACATATTTTAAATGTCGGCGTCAAACCCCAACGTTTATTGTTAACATAAACCTGCGTGAGTTGGGGGAAAGAGAACCAATGCACTCTAAGGAGAAAGTCAAAGGGGGTTAAATAATCTCAAATACCAGTAACCTACAAAACCTGTGTGCTCTACATTTCTCTTAACTCCATTTTATTTTACTTTTTGTCGGTTGGATTTAATTTTTATAAATGTAAAAGATAAGATTATTGCAGCCTATGAAGTCCGGATACGGGATACGATATGGGATACGATACGATACGGATACGGGGATAAGGGAAAATTTTGAAAACCAAGATACGACACGACTGGGATATTTTAATAAAAAATTAAATTAAAATTTAAATATATATAAAAACATAAGAGAAAAAATAAAATAGAAAAAAACAAAGATGACAAACTGAAATATTACATTTTATAGATATGAAAAAAAACCTGCCTAAATAGATAAAAAAAATCAAACAGAAAATATACGGATGAAAGGAAGAGGACAATCGACACACCTATGTATGAGTGACTAGTCATAAAAAGTAAGGGTGGACAAGTAACTGGGACCACCCGAAATCGTATAATCTGAATAGTCAGTGGCAAAAATAGATGACTTTTTATAGACTAAGATATTCATATATATTAGTACGTAGTTGCTCAATAAAACATAATCATATTATTATTCAATATATAATTATCATATTGTAGAAATAAATACATGAAATAAATAGCAGTAACCTACAAAACCTGTGTGCTCTACATTTCTCTTAACTCCATTTTATTTTACTTTTTGTCGGTTGGATTTAATTTTTATAAATGTTAAAGAAAAGATTGTTGCAGGAAGTGTTGTATTTAATTGAGAAGCGTAAGTACTGTCAAAAAAAAATTGAGGAGCTAAGCATTAATACATTTTACATTCTCTATGGTGAATCACTAGTTAAATCGCATTACTCGACCATTACTAAAAATAATGTCATTTTGCAATAAAAAAAGAAAATTTACACTCAAACCCACCCTGTCAATCATTCAACCTCCAATATCGATCGAGTTATTAGTGTGACCACAAAACTCATCGGATCATACTGGGTCACATGCATATCTGATCTAATTACTCGCCTAGATCATTCATAGTTTATACCACCGATTCTTGGTTGGGCTAGTCGGATTGAGTGGTCGGATCTAAGGTTTTTTTTATTAATGATCAGATCTGAGGTTAATAACACTTGGTGGAAACTCATTTCCTAAAATAGAAGATCCACTCAAATTTTAACTAATAAGAGAATGCATGTTCTAAAGAGTATTATGTGTTGTTTTATAATACTCTAATAGCATAGTATAGTAGTAAAACACAAGTAATAAATGGCGACTTGCAAAAACCCTAGTCGCCTCTCTCAATTTTCTCTCTGCTCTCTTCTTCTTCCTTGCTTACCCACCAGAAGGGGGTGATTTTAGGTCAGTTTTTGGTCTGGAATCACTCTTCTAGATTTTTTACTACCTGTTTTAATCTAAATAAGTGGTTACCACATAGATCTAGTTTTTATTTCGTATTTTTACTTAATTTCATTGTCTGGGTGCGGCGTTATTGTAGGTGGTCGTCTTAGTGCGGTGTTTTTGATTTCCCATTTTGTTGCAGTGTTCGTTTAGTTCATATCGAGAAATCAATTTGCATCCATGCATCGATCGCAAGTTCAACCAATGACTAGGGGCTCAAAGTTACAGATCCGTAAGCATGGGTTCACCCGATGACTTTTATTTTGTCACATTTGTAGGCATTTTGTCGTTTTATGCTATTAACTTGAGTGTTGTGAGTTTGTTCGCGGATTCATCCTTTATATTTTTAACAATACTGAATTTGTATTATTATCGATGCAATCTATCAATTTGAATGAATATCCCTTTTGTAAAAAAGAACAGTAAAACACAAGTAAATATTATTGCTCCATTTTGATCCCTCCTGTTCTCACTTCCAATAGTTTGTACCAAGAAAAAAAAAACCCTTTTTGCCTTCTTGAAGTTCATGCATATTCTTCACCTGACTAGGCAAATTTGGACATACTTGATCCCTTCCAAACCCTAAAGTCAAAAAAAAGTTCATGTACTAGTATATTCTTCACCTGACTAGGCAAATTTGGACATTCTTGATCCCTTCCAAAGATCCCTTGGAAAAGTCATTACTATCCCTCTATCTCTGTTTTGGGAAGGAATAACTAATAAGGAGGCTCATTTTTCCGTGTGTTGACTTTCCTCAATTTGAACACGGATACGCTATAAATAACAACATCTTCACCCTTCTCTCTCATAAATCAACCCTCCCTTCTCTTCTCTCTCATAAATCAACCCTCCCTTCTCTTCTCTCAACTGCACCCAAAAAAGTATTCAAAGTCCATATTATCTGCTACCTTCTTCAGAACCTGCAATGGATCAAGACATAGAAGTCCCTCCATTCTTCCTTTGTCCCATTTCACTAGAAATCATGAAAGATCCCGTAACTGTTTCCACAGGAATAACCTACGACAGAGAAAGCATCGAAAAATGGCTTTTTTCATCATCGTCAGAAAACAAAAACAACAACACATGTCCAGTTACCAAACAACCCTTAACAAACGATCTCATTATTCTCACACCAAACCACACCTTACGTAGACTCATACAATCTTGGTGCACTATCAATGCTTCTCATGGTATCCAAAGAATCCCAACACCTAAACCACCAGTTACCAAAACCATCATTCAGAAACTTCTCAAAGATGCTTCTGATTCAGATTCTCCTCAGTTACTTATTCAGTCTCTCAAATCCCTCAAATCATTAGCTTCTGAAAGTGAAACTAATAGACGTTGCATTGAGTCTTCTGGTACGGTTGACTTTTTAGCATCAATTGTTACAACCAACACAAACTCTTCATCTTATTCTTCACTTGATGATGATGATATTGAAAAGTTTGACTTCAAAACAGGTGTAGAAGACGAAGCTTTAAATATCCTCCACACTCTTCATTTATCAGAAATCGGTTTGAAAACTCTCTTAGCTTACAAAAACGGAGAGTTTCTTCATTCCTTAGTGAAAATAATGCAAAAGGGTATCTATGATTCAAGAACTTACGCAGTTTTGTTATTGAAATCTATGTCAGAAGTAGCCAACCACGTGCAACTAGTGAATCTAAGAACTGAATTCTTTATTGAACTAGTTCAAGTTCTTAAAGATCAGATTTCACAGAAGACTTCAAAGGCAACATTGCAAACACTTATTCAACTTGTTCCATGGGGAAGGAATAGAATAAGAGTAGTGGAAGCAGGTGCAGTTTCTGTCTTGATAGAACTATTGCTTGATTGTAAAGAAAGAAAGCCTTGTGAGATGATGCTTGTGGTTTTGGAGATGTTGTGTCAAAGTGCTGATGGACGTGCTGAGCTTCTGAACCATGCAGCTGGTTTGGCTATTGTTTCTAAGAAGATTCTAAGGGTTTCTACTATGGCTAATGATAGAGCTGTGAGGATTCTTTTGTCTGTTTCTAGATTCTCTGCAACGCCTACTGTGGTTCAAGAAATGTTGCAGCTTGGTGTTGTTGCTAAACTTTGTTTGGTTATTCAAGTTGATAGTGGTAATAAGGCTAAGGAGAAGGCAAAGGAGATACTCAAATTGCATGCTAAGACATGGAGGAATTCTCATTGCATACCTAGTAATTTACTTGCTTCTTACCCAACAAGTGGGTGAAAATTGAGATCTTCAGTTTTCACTTTTGATTTAGTTTTCAATTTTTTGTGTACAGAATTAATTATTTGAAGAACCATGGGAATATGGGATTGGTATGGACATAAAATATTGTCCATATTGAAGAATAAGGTCAGGAAACAACTTGGGGATGGTTAATTGTTTATTATGAGTGAGTACACCATATAATTAATGAAATACTGACACAACACAGTTTACATATATCATCATACCCATTTTTGTTGCTTGTTTTAATTTTGATGTAAATACAATTGCTTGAAAGTGAATCGTATTAAGGTTGTGTTAGTAATATAGTTGTTGGCCAAAACGAATACTAGTTATTATCTTTACTATTATAAGTGGTACGTGTGGATCCGTTGTTGGAAGAAGTATTAGTAGAAAGTAGTCTTTAGCTAGCTAGGTTCCTTCCTTGTGAGAGGCGTTTTAAACTTGAGTAATCTCATTTAGCCAAAATGTTACAGCCAAAAATAGCTAAAAACCAAGTTACAACACCAATTAACCAAGTTTTATAAGCCATTAACCAACCTGCTTTTTCACAGTTTTCTAGGCCATTGACTAAAAACTGTGAAAAAACATATTGGTTAATGGCCTATAAAATTTGGTTAGTTGGTGTTGTAACTTGGTTTTAATTTTGGCTATTTTTGGCTTGAACGTTTTGGCTAAATAACATTACTCTTTAAACTTTTAATTATGGTATTGGTAAGTTAATCATGTTGATTGTACTAGTAGGAAGTACGGGAAGTTATCCTCTCACGTGACAGAAGTGAAATCCTAACCATTCATTTAAGGGAGAGAAAAATTGGGTTTACCAATAAATGAGAGAGAAGAGCTTTAATGGCGAGATTTGTATCACTTTATTTCCTCATGTTTTTTCCCACTTGAGAGGATCCATTTCCAGGAGGTAAGTAGCTCTTGCGGCCGAGGGTATTTTGTTTTGTTTGCTATGTTTCATCGGGGTGTTGCTTTTCCTACAAGAATGTTTTATGATATGATTATCAATTGTTTTTCTAACACCAAAATATTAATATATAACAGCACTGCTATTTGGAACGAAACTAATAGTACGAAATAGCCGAATAACACAACACATGTTCAGTCAGAAGAGGTGTGAACATGAGATAATACAAGGTTCGAACTCTTCGTTTCCGTACAAAAAAACATTTCTCTATATATAATATATGTGTATTAAGGAACATAAAAACTTGTATACAGAGTATCCTTTCACACTCAATGAAGGACCAAAATCGAAGACAAAACTGTATGCAATGTAATATCAGTCACTCAAGGGAAAACCAAAACTGAACACCAAAAATATATCTCTCTTTTCAAAAAAAATTGTGATTCCCCCAAGCTAGGTTTTCTTGCATGACCAAATTTTTTCTATTTAGTGCCCCATTAAGAGATCTAAAAACTTTGGTCATGGTAGAAACTGATTTAATACTGGTTTTTAAAAGCAATCGTTAAATCGTCCACTAAATTTGAAAAATTGTTTTTGAAATGGTACATTTGCAACCAACTGTCTGTATACTTTTCACACTACAAAAAAATTGCCCATTAGCGAGGGATTTTTCCCTCGCTAATGGCCTCAAATCGGTCGCTAATATATCCCTCGCTAGTTGTCTCCTCGCTAATAGGATTAGCGAGGGAATTTGAATCCCTCGCTAATTAGCGAGGGAATGTTCCGTCGCTAATTCTCTCGCTAATTAGCGGGGGATTCAAATTCTGTCACTAAATTTGACAGCCTCGTTTTTTTTTTATTCAGCCAATTTTTTCTTTTTATTTTTTTTGACAATATCACCCTTTTTATATTATTATTATTATTATTATTATTATTATTATTATTATTATTATGGTGTGGTGGTGGTGTGGTGGTGGTGGTGGTGGTGGGGAAGGGTATTAGGGTAGAGAGAGAAGGAGAAGACTAAGGGAGAAGGAGAGAAAGATAGAGAGAAATGAGTGGTGGTGGTGGTGGTGATGGGTATTATGGTAGAGAGAGAAGGAGAATAGTAAGGGAGAAGGAGAGAAACGAGTGGTGGTGGTGGTGGTGAAGGGTATTATGGTAGAGAGAGAAGGAGAATAGTAAGGGAGAAGGAGATAAAGAGAGGGAGAAACAAGTGAGGGTGGTGGTGGTGTGGTGATGGTGGTGTGGTGGTGGAAGAGTGAAGAGAGAAGAAGAGTGTGAGAATAGGTGGTGGTGTGGTGGTGGAAGAGTGAAGAGAGAAGAAGAGTGTGAGGAGAGAAGAAGAGAGAAGAGTGTGAGGAGAGTAGGAGAGAAGAGTGGGAGTGAGAGGATAAATAAGCTGAAAATTCAAAAAATTAGCGACGGAATTAGCGAGGGACTGCAAATTCCATCGCTAAACACCTGCACGGAGTCCTATCATCTAAAAACTGTCAGAAATTAGCGAGGGAATTACCGAGGGACTGAATTTCCGTCGCTAAATACCTGCACTGAGTCTTATCATCTGAAAACTATCAGAAATTAGCGAGGGACTGAAATTCCGTCGCTAATTTTCAAAATTTCCGTCGCTAATGTCTGAAATTCCGTCGCTAATTCTCAAAAATACGACAGCCCCTATTCCCTCGCAAATTCCGCCGCTAATTCCAGCTTTTGCGAGAGAACATTTGCCCCTCGCTAATTTCCGTCGCTAATGGGCATTTTTTTGTAGTGTCAATTAGTCGCTAAATTGGTCCCTAGATATTAGCAACTGGTGGTTTAGAGACTTTCTCAAGTCGGGTGTTAAATCGATTGCAAAACCAGTTAGCGACCAATTTAGTGAATTTCGTCCTCACATAAAGCCTCAATTGTTTGTTCCTTTATATGGTCCTTTTGGCACACAAAACAAAATTGTTTTTGATTAGTGGTAAGAGCTAGCCATCTATACTTAACTAGTATGTAACCCGTGCGATGCACGGGAAACGAATTCGTTTTAAAATATCAAAATTAAACAAAACTCTAGGGAAAACAAATAGGATGACCAAATGAAAAACGTAATATTGATTATATGTAAATTGTTAAAATATGATATGAAATAGTTATTTTAAAATCAATATGGTTAGTTCTTTATGTTGTAAGCAAAAAAAAATCAGTATTAATGCCAACTTTTTATAGGTTAATAATGTATATGGAGACTATACATAATGTCTTATCAGTGATTCAATACGGTAATTTAACGACAAAAACGATAATTTTTATATTGCAACTTGTAGCTAAGAATTTCAACAACCAACAAAATAGATGTACATTTTGCACAAAGACAAATCTTCTACATTTAGAATCCACTCCGACCTCTCGATCGTTTCTCCTGCCGCCTTTCTTTATAACCTTCATGAATAGATGTTTAGAATCCAGAAAATTATCGAATGAGACATCCACATCATGGTGCATATGTCATTCTACCTTCATACTCCGATATAAAAAAATATCAGCTATTATAAACATACATATAACTGTTTACCGGTGGTGTTATGTTTTATCGTTAATTTTGAACTCAATTGGAGAATAACGATTATATTGCTCAATTTTAAACTAAAATATATATTTAATATATAAGTATAAAGATGACTTAGTCAAAGGAACTATCATGAATTGCCATAGTGGTTATATAAATTGATGTTAATTTAATAATTGTAAAGACGTGTTTTTTTTAGGTGAGAAGTTAACGAAAATTTTATCAATTTATGTTTTTTAGGTGATTTATCAATTTTTGTTTGCATCCAGGTAAAGTTTTTATTTTTGTTTTTATTCTGTATTGATTTTGACATACTTTCATTCTATACTAATAGGGCATTATATTAAATATTAAATATGCAATATAATATCTATTTTTGTCATATGTTTGCATTTCAGATTCAATAGCTATGGCTCGAATCATTTCGATAATTGTCTATTATCAAAGAGCCAAGTGATTCATCTATATGTTGAACTTTGTTAAAAGCATAAAGAACCTATGAAAATCAAATTTTAGAGAATAGATAATTACCCGCAAGTAGCAACAGCTTCAGCAATGGTAGTCAGCACGATGAAACTACAATTCTGTTCATAGACGAAAACGATGGATTAGGGATAGGAGTAGCCAAAAGTACTAAATACATTAAACAAAAAAGGATTTATACATCATTTTGATGATGATTGAGAGCAGATAGTGTTATGTTATCATTGAAAACAAAAACTCATCAATTTCGCATTCCATGAAACCCACAGTGATCAATAAATATATGACGCAATTAAATGGGCGACGTTTTGTGTGTTTTAGCATTAGGAGTGACTATATTTATAGTTAAAAATAGGGTTAATATAAGAGGGAAATCGAAATTTGAATTGAAAATTGAACTTTTAAAAAATGGTAGGAATTTGTATTTCAAATTGTAAATTGAACTTTTTAAAATTGAATTTGTATTTCAACTTTAAATTTGAATTGAAATTTGAATCCTAATTTGGTGGGTGCTACGTTGAATATTATGGAATACATTTACTATAGATGCCTAAATATATATGGAATGTGTTTACTATGAATTACTTAATTTCTATGGTATAAATCCAACGGATGAGAGATATATATAATAAGATCCAATGGTCTTATTTAATTCATCTTTTTTAATTTCATAGTGGACCAATTGTAAAATGCCATGTAGGATGACAATTTAACATGAGCATTAAAAATGTTTCCCACAAAACGTGGTGGTGATGACACCTAGGAAAGAGGTGCTTTGAGGCACCTATGAATTTGTATTTTAAATAGATACAACTTGTAAATATCCATCTAGTTATAGTTTGTGTATAGTTAACTAGAGTTAGCTCTATAGAGTAGATAGAGTTAAGTTAATCTAACCGGTTGTGGTTAGTATTCTCTGTTAGAGTTGTAACAGAATTCGTTAGGATAATCACATTGTATATAAGCCGAGTACCGTGTAATTCCTAAGTTAATCAATGAAAGATGAATTTCCTCCCAATTTTTTTTAGAAATTTTTTTGTGAGGTTCTTGAACATGTTAAAAGGCCTAGGTTATCATGGAATTGGTTCATCTATAGGCAAAGTAATAAAACAAAGCTACTCTTTTTCGACTGGTGTCCTCACCCTATGGGTTGCGTACTTGCTCGCTTTCTTTTTGATATATTGGGTTGGGAGTATCCCTCATGATACTCTTTATTTTTAGTCATGTCTACCAAAATATATTTTTAGTTATTCTCAAAGATCATACAAGCAATGCGAGCCGGACCGAAGATCTTGTAAAATTGTAAGTTTAAATAACATATAAACAAAGTGTCTATCTAGTTCGAGTGCATATAGTCATATAGAGCCTTTGTTTCGGGATGTTTTGTTGAATATGAAGTCGTAGATAGATTTTGGAATCATTATTTTTTAACACATCAACTTATTCAACACTTCATTTTTTTTCTTCTTATCACATCTATTATATTAGTCTCTATTGTTTTTTCTCTCTTGGTGTTGGATGTATGGAGTGTTCAAGAATTAGTTTTCTAGATTTTGATAAGTATGGCAGGGCATACTCCAATGTCAAAACAGTGAATATTGGTGACCATTGACCAAGGTTGGTATGAACATAAACAAATCCGAGGGTCTAGGCTCTAGCTAGGTGAACATGATCAAACCGGTATCGTTGGAGAATCCTTAATTTACTAAAGTAATTTCCTCCAATGGTCGAACAGGTCATCATACTCTTATGGCTCCAACCAGCATATGGAAGAAGGAAGTAGAATCATGTATAACAATATATGTTGCTTTAATTGCGCCACTAATTATAATCTTTTATATAACCTCCTTTGCATTTGATATGAATCATTCTTATATATAGCTTCAATCACATCAAGTAACTTGTTTATATATTTATTATTGTACGTCGTTGTTGTTAACCTTCTGAATTCTGATGCCTACTAAGTGTCATTACTATTTAAAAATGTTTCTCTCAAATCATTCACACTAAATATCAAAGCTGTAGGTTTGTTTGTGATTTGCTTGAATCTTATAATATAACAAACTCATATATATGTGAACATGACGACAACAGTTAGAATAGGCAATATTTTATTGTATAGCTCACTTCGATGAGTTTTGTATAGTTGCTAGTTAGTTAGTCTTAGTAACTGGCCCAGCTTCCTTTAACTGATTCGGTTATGTACATTGTAGTATATATATGGATTGATCTCTCATTCAATAAACAAGTTCAGTTTTACATTCTAACATGGTATCAGAAGAAGAAAAAATGCTGAACTTCACTCTCTGAGTCACGAGTCTCTCTGGAATTTTTTTTTCCTTTCTCTCTCTCGCGACTCTCCTTCTCCCTCGCGAGTCTCTCTCAAAACCAGTAACCGTCTCTCTCACAAAAACACCATAACTCATCCGTTCACCATCTCCATTCCCTCGGCGTTTTTCCAGTTCTCCTCTTCACGGAACGGAAAACGCCACCGATCTGGTTTTTTTTTCTCGCGAGGCCTCTCTCAGAAAAGCCACACAGCTTTTCTCCCTTCTTCATCACACTGTTGAAGCGATGCTTTCTCTAAATCGTGACCTGCTTCGGATTGGCGCTTCAAAACGCAGCTTCTATCTTCTTTGGATCTCGGTCTAGTTTCTCCTTTTCTCAGATTCTTGATCTGAATCTTGATCAGTTTTTTTTCTTCTCCTCTTAATCGACTTTGCTGTGTCTCTTCCGATTCTGGCTTATGACCTAGATCGGTTCTCTTCTTTGCAATTTCGATTCCCTCTCCTCTGTTTCTGAAACTGAAAATCGTTCTTATTAGTGTTCTTGATCTGTTTCTGTTTTAGATTTGCAATTGCAATTTCAGATTCTTGAGTTTTTTTTCCCTAAATTGATTCCGTTATTGATCGATTTTGATTCAGTTCTTGTTTTACGCCTTGAACTGCTGAATCGTTGCAATTCATGGACCTTCTCTTTGATTTACAATCTCGTTCTTGTTTCGAATAGCATTTTGTTCAGTTTTCTCTGTTGTCCATTGGATTCAAGTTCCCTGCTCTTGATTCGTTCCACGCTTCCTGTTCTCACGTTTTCCGTTCTCACTGTGAATTGTTTTCGTCTGTCTTCACCAATTCTCACATTCAATTTCTTGTTTCGCATCTGGCTTTCGCAATTAGGTCACAAATTCTCTGCTTCTTCTCAAATTCTTGTGCAATCAGTTGTCTCCTCTCAGGTTCTGTTTTTCTACTTGTTCCCTGCTTCTGTTGCTAGTTGGTTTCTGGTCTGATTGCCTCTGGATTATTGTTACTGGATTTCTGGTTTATTATCACTGCTTATTTTTGTTACTGGATTCTTGTCAGCACTTAGCATTTTTTTGGGTGATTTGCCTCTTCATTTGCATCGTGCTTTTGGTTGCACATAGTTCATGCCTCAGATGCTCCAATTTTGGAGGAGGCTTGCTTGGGTCTATTGTTGCTTTAGGAGCAGCAGCTGGTTTTGAAGGAGGCGCGGCATTTACAGTCTGCACTTCAGATATGTTGCTGGTGTGTGCTTTATGCTTTTGTGACTGTTATTTGCAATCTTGCTGGTTTTTAGCTGGTTTGATGGATAGAAGCTGCAGCCTCTGGTGTTTGTTTTTTGGCCAAGTATCTCAAGTGCAGGACATGCTGCTATGCTTTGCCTGACTGTCTGAGCTTCATCGCGTTTTTAGTTGGCTGCTGTATTTTCTTGTTCTATTAGGAATATGCAATATTTTTTCTCTTATGTACCTCTTTAGCTTTTGTTCCTAGTTTTTTTTACTCTTCTCTTCAAGCTGCACATGATTGTTACTCATGATCCAGCTTGACGGGGGCTGTTAGAATAGGCAATATTTTATTGTATAGCTCACTTAGATGAGTTTTGTATAGTTGCTAGTTTGTTAGTCTTAGTAACTGGCCCAACTTCCTTTAACTGATTCGGTTATGTACATTGTAGTACATATAGGAATTGATCCCTCAACAAGTTCACTTTTATATTCTAACAACATCTATTTAGAATGTGTCTTAGTATATTGTGCACCTTTTCATTCTTCGACATAAAACTCATGGAGTAACTTTCTTTTCAACGACTATTTAAATGTTTAAATATAAATCTGATTTGATAGTACTATTTTTTATTTTTCTCCACAACTAAGGTCTCCTTCAACATATTAATTACTCTCTCCAATCCTAAACTTTGGTATTTTTAACTTTTTATAAATAAAAAAAAACTTTTTATTGTTGTGCACCTATTTAGAATGAGTGTGTTAGTATATGTAACAACAGTACTAGCAATAAATGAAATGAAGCTTGATTTCAAGTAGTATTAAGGTACTGAATACAAACAAACCTCTGGCTCAACGTCAATTACAAGTACAAAAGGGAAATAAGGCTAATAAGGAAAATAAGGAAAGGAAGGACTGAGATAGAAAAGGAGTGAGGTCAGAGAAGAAGGAATTCATCACACATCAATTGCCTTCCTTGGATTCTTCTCTCTCCCTATATTCTTACTTTCTAACCAAGTGGTCCCACCTTGGGTGCACACCCTTCTTACGGTTACTCACCCTTCTCCCATGTGCATCTAGTGACTTGGCATCCACCACATCACTCATTACATTTCCACCTCAGCATGCTGACTCATGACATTACCCTCCCCATCAAAATCAACCTTGTCCTCAAGGTTGTAGTCAAAATGATGGTGTTCACTGAGAGTGGAAGCTCTCCAAGTAACCTCTAAATTTAATATGCCTTCCCCATGAATCAAAGAACATTCGCCTGGATCCCATAGTTTGAATTGTAAGGACCCTGTTGTAAGGAAAAAGTATGCATCGCCACCCGGATCCCATTCCTCGAAGTGTCCAGTAAGAACACAGACATGAGTACCAGCTAGATTAATAATTGAACAACTGTCCCACAATCCAAGCACCCCAAGAATCTTAACATTTGTAGCAGCCAGCATCTTTGCAAGATTGGAACTTAGGAATTGTACTAATGCAACAAAAACACTATCCATGATAGAATGGTCATGGACCATCAAGATAACACTTAGTCCAACCTTTGACCTGATTATTCCATCAATTTGAAATTCCCAATCCTTGATATAGGCATCGTTTGTCACTATAGCTATCATCCCAAGTCGCTTACGGCTCCAACTATCTTGAAAATGAAATATCCCCAGTGTTCCTTCTAGCTCACAAACACTCCAGAAAGCAACAAACCAATTGCAAGCGGCATAACTATGGTTTATTATGACACAATCACCCACAGTGGCAATAACAATTGTTTGAGCAATAAATAAGAGGATTTCAGTAAGTGTTGTACCAACAAGTTTTGTCAAAATTGGACTCATCCAATTATGAGAATCTAATAAAATACCCATGAGAACAATTTGGACATGCTTGCAACCTGCTGCCAACAATACCTCAAACAAACCAATTTTCTTTAAAGCTACAATCCCCATATGCCGATAAAAGTCTTTTTGAGCCATAGAAAATAGAATTGTAACCTTCTCAAGATCAAAAGAGAGATCCAACACCACTGTAAACAAAGCTTTAAGGAAAAGGTAGACATTGCTTGAGGAATTGGTTCCGAATATTGTTAAACCAGAGGTGATGATGCCTTTTTTCATTAGCCTCAAGTCACCGTGAACAGTGTTACACCCACAAATCCATCTCCAGATAACAAAACCTCCATATACCCATTGCTTAAGCACAACAACACAGCATTTATAGATAACCTGGTCTGACCTAAGAGTGCAGCACTTGTGTACCCAAGTCATTTCTCTTGTGGATGCATTGATAATGGCAGCTTCAATGACTATCCCAACGGAGACACCATCGATGACGAATACACCACATATCACCAAGACCATATTCTGCATGTTTGCATAGAGCTGTCTAATCAACAAGTCTTGAACACCATGAACAACAAAATCACCACAATCACAACAAAATCTCTCAACAACAAATTTCAAAAACCAAACAATTATTTCAATGGAATAACTAGAAGAATGGGTAGCATTTGATGCACTCATATTCATCAACATGAATAAGCCCCTGTAAAGTTGTTGGAGTGAACCATTTTGTGACAAAGCCATGTCCTGCAATTTATACTTCTCAGTTTGAGAAACCGAAACACCGTCAATCATCTTAAGCATTTTGTCAACCACCTGTTGTACAGCCTCCACATCACCAATTTTGGAGTACAAATCACCATAGGCTAGTTGTTCATGTGTTGAAATAACAGTAATAAAACTCATTTCATGAACTTGCCCTTTAATTACTACACCCCTCAACTGATCTTGAAATACATTATAAGCATGTACATCATTTTCTTGTAAGACAGAGGCTCCATCTGATAGGTTACACAATATTTCCCTTGAACCCCATTTAACAATTTCAACAGCCCCTTTGCAACCCGTTTTCACAACATACATATCAATAATAACAAGAGAGGGAGCATAATGTCGAAGAATACGCAGAAATATTAAAAGAGAATTCATGTATTCATGACTCACTATTCTGCTAGTAACATGTGCGGAAAATGGAGTCATCCTGGTTTGCGGTTTTGGTGGCGGCAGAAGCATGGTAGGTTCCTCCGTGGTTCTGAACCCCACAATCGTCTTCTGAAAACTACGATCCGGTGGTTGTGGCGGCGGTGACGGCGGTGGCCGCGTTTGGTAGTGTTGTCGAACATCAGAAATATACTTCCACCCCAATGTTGCTCGCAGCGGTTCTAGTGTACACCACCATCCTGAAAACGAAACCTCGTGCATTAGCTCCGGTCGTGCAATCGCAACCCTTGTACATGAAATTGGGGATTTCTTCGCCATCGTTACCTCCAAACCAAATTGGGAAGGATGCGCATCCTTCTTTGTCGGTGGTTCACAGGCCGCCGATGACT
Source organism: Astragalus membranaceus (assembly GCA_039519185.1). Lineage (NCBI taxonomy): Eukaryota > Viridiplantae > Streptophyta > Magnoliopsida > Fabales > Fabaceae > Astragalus > Astragalus membranaceus. The sequence continues at coordinate 95,679,439 of CM076847.1, forward strand.
CATCACCCTCATGCTGTTCCGAGAAAACAGTGGTCATCGGTGTTGAATAATGGTCCTCCGGGTCGCTAACAACATCTGATCCCACACACCCATCCAGATCCGTGTTGAACACAGAATCTGAGACTGGGTCAACAATGGAATTACCATTTCCAGAAGAAGCTTCCGGAGAATTCAGTGACTCTGATTTTGGTAAGGTCTCGTCAAACGGTAGCAGCGTTGAGGTGACGACATCAGAACCATCATCGGTTTCAGAGGGATCATCCACTGAGTTCGCCGCACCATGGAGAGAGCTCAACGATACATTGTATGTTTGACAGAAAGCTTCCAATAATGCATCCCATCGAGCAAATAGCTTGTTTTGGCGTTCTTCCATTTCATCGTATCGGTCTTGCCATGTTTGCTCTGCCATGGTGACAATGAAAGCACCAATGTAACAACAGTACTAGCAATAAATGAAATGAAGCTTGATTTCAAGTAGTATTAAGGTACTGAATACAAACAAACCTCTGGCTCAACGTCAATTACAAGTACAAAAGGGAAATAAGGCTAATAAGGAAAATAAGGAAAGGAAGGACTGAGATAGAAAAGGAGTGAGGTCAGAGAAGAAGGAATTCATCACACATCAATTGCCTTCCTTGGATTCTTCTCTCTCCCTATATTCTTACTTTCTAACCAAGTGGTCCCACCTTGGGTGCACACCCTTCTTACGGTTACTCACCCTTCTCCCATGTGCATCTAGTGACTTGGCATCCACCACATCACTCATTACATTTCCACCTCAGCATGCTGACTCATGACAGTATATTGTGCACCTTTTCAATCTTCGACACAAAACTCATAACTTTCTCTTCAACGACTATTTAAATGTTTGAATATATATAGTATTATTTTTTATTTTTCTCCACAACTAAGGTCTCCTTCCGCATATATATTAATTACTCTCTCCAATCCTAAACATTAGTATTTTTAACTTTTTACCAAAAAAAAACTTTTTATTCTTGTTTCAAAACAATATTTCTTTTAAAAACTCAATTATAATTGATCAATTTTTTTCAAATATACACTTTTATATATAGGCTCAATTGCACTTTTGGTCTTCATGTAATATTTGATCCACGAGTTGGTCCCCAAGTTTTTTCTTCCGCGATTTTGGTTCCCCTCTTATTTCAATTTCTAAAATACTTGCCCCTGTCCAAATTGGTAAAACATGAGACTGGCTCGGTACTTACTTAAATGACACGGCATGCCACGTTTGACTGCCACATGAACTTTTAAATTAAAAAAATAATAATAAATTTTAAGTTAAGTTCAAAGTTTCCAAAAATCCATCTTCATCAAGACCCAAATATGGTTTTTCTTCATTTTCAACAACATCGACAGACTGTTTGTCCACCGCCATAGTTTTCATGCCGACTGTCACTCATCCTTATGAACTCTTCGCCTCATTTCCCATATTTCACTTACAACCACCGTTTTTAATCAATGTTATCAGACCCAGGCCGGTTATCGACCCGGTCAAGGCATTGGGTCACCGGGTCTTTGGTTTGACTGGTGGGTATTTGGTCGGACCGCATGACCCCGACACTATTAAAGTAGTAAAAATAGACATGATATGTATAAATTTATACATTACAAAGCCATCAAAAAATTGTATTATACCTTAAAAATCTCCAAAAAAAATCTCACCACAAAACTTTTAATATTTATTGGTATTGAATTGAAAATTTTAATGAAAATGCCGCATAAAAAAGGATATGGTTTAATCATTAATGTAATTGCATAAGGTATTAAAGATATAATCTACAAGAAAAGCCTGTTTTAGTTACCAACATTTGCGACAGAGTTTAATCCGTCAATCGTTTGCCACGGATTTGCGACGGCATATATAAAAAGTAAGAGGCGCGAAATTTCCCACTGGAGTTTGCCACGGATTTTGAAAACGGTCGCAATTTGCGACGGAGATCCCGTCACAAGCCCGTCGCAAATGATCTTCACTTAAAACACTAAATACGCGTTCATATCATCAGTTTTCTTCTTCTTTCTATTTCACTCTCTGAACTTCCCTCACGCTGCCCCCTCCCTCTCCCTCTCACCTAGCAAAGGCATCCCTACCTTTGTGGTAAATCCTCACTTGACTTACCACTCTCTAGAAGTGTGACATCTTCCTCTATTTCTATCATTTTCCATCTTTTCAATTTTTTGTTTTTTACTTGTTCTACGGTGTTTATATGCAACAATAGATTTGGGTGTGTGGGGGTTTACCTATGGAGAAACAATGGTGGTCAATGTAATAGTAGAGTTTGGAAAAGGTAACACAATTGGGGGATGTAAAGAGCTAGAGAGAGTAATCTATGAGCAGACAACACATTGAAAATGCGACAAACCTAAAATAGCCCACGATTTGGGTTGTGACCACCAATAGCAAGCAGTAAAAATTGCTCAAACAAAGGTGAGGGAGAAAACCCGAACAAAGAAACTTAGGGGAAAATATTTCATTTGAATGTAATCAGTTAAAGTAGCTCATTTTCCTCTCCATTAATTTATTCTTATCTTTCAAACATAGCCTCAGGTCCCCCGTTTGAGATGGTTGACAGTTTTTTTTTTCAAATGTATTTGAAAACTTAAAACTAAAGCTCGTCACTTTAGTATTTCTTTTCAGGTTTGTGTGGTAATAGCACCGGTTAAAACATTTAGATGATGTGCGAGTTAAATTGGTTATTAAGATCATTGGTTTGATTTAGAGAATGCAAAAGAGCGGTGTTATTAAGATCATTATCCGGTATTCTTCCACATACAAATTTAATTGTTTTTAAATAAAATGGAAAGGGCCCTACAAACTTTCTAAATGTGGAAGCTTGTGTGTATAGATTGCTTGAGTACTTGAATATTTCTTGATAGCTTGTATACACGTTTAAGTTTTGTTAGTTGCTGCAAGTATTGTTGCACGTCTTTTATAGAGATTTATAAATTATAGTTGTTGATATATTACGTGAGATAGAAACCTATCCATTGAAATTAGGGTTTCTTATTGGAGACAATCTGTTTACCGTGATTTTTGGTAAACACCGCTAGTTACACGTGTGTGTTGCTTGCGAGATCAACTAGAAACATCTCAGAACATTTGTGAATTAAAGCTTTATTAAGAATTATTGATGTTTATGATGATAACTATTTTAATGGAGTAAAACAATGAAGAAATGCATGTGTTTAAGAAGAAATGCAGAAATGTAGTGAAGTGCAGAAAAATGCAGGAAATGTAGATAAAGAAAAGAAGATTAAAAACAGTAAAAAGGCAGGAATTCGTAAAGGAAACAAATAAACTGCAGAAATCTTTAAAAGAATAATAAATACATTACTGAATTTAAAGGTTGGTACGCAGATTCATACATTGAATTCCTTTGACTCTGTTTTCTCTGATGCGGAAGTAAGAGTTTTGCGGAAGTTTATGTAGAAATGAAATATGCGACCTGTTTCTCTACAAGAAAACTCCTATTTATAATAAAAGAAAAACAATAACCGCTCAACGGTTTTTTTCTAAATAAAACAACTGCTATTTCGTCTAGATAAGATTAGACAACCGCTCCATCTTTCGACCACATCACTGCTGTCCTCTTCTACCAGCATTCTTTGACTTAACCTGTTATCTGAATGTTGCTCATTTCTCTGTCGAAACTGCTAACTTCAGCTTTACAATTTTCGCTAAGTTATGTGTTATGTTGATTCTCCCTGTACACAGCTTCTTGTTGTCGAAATATCAAGTCTTCTTCCTGACTGCAACTAGTCAAACCTTGTTTACATGTAAATGTCCGTACTTTCGACAACAACACTGTCTTGTCTTCGACTAAACTTTTTGACGTCTTTCTTGTCGAAATCTGTCTTTAAGCTCTCAATTTCATTAAACCTTAGACATAGTCGAAATTACTCTTCACAACACCTTTCTCAATGCCACATATTAGCATCTCTTCTTTAAAATGACAAGTCATCAATATTGACTGCATTTAATTGAGCTTGTCGAAAATGTAGGCTAACAAATTGCCCCCCAAAAAGACGTTTTCGACTGAATTCTTGAATGAAGATAGAAAATGACTTTTTGAAACTTCTTTCGACTATCCCATGAAATCTTATGTTATCATTTCATATCTTTTTTCAGAATATGAGGGGACATTTCTGGGCAAAAACAGAGCTTGCTGGTGCCTTCTTCCAACGAGAGTGCGCCACGTATGCACAGTTAATTGTTTAGATTTTCCAAAATCTCACGTTTCCCACTAAAGCCACGATTACCAACGTATTTTAATATTATTATTTTTATTCAAACGTGGTAAAACGGCTATAAAAAGGAAGTTGTACCCTTTCATTTCTTTTTTCAGAACCTTCAACTTCTTCTCTGCGAAAAACCCCATTAAAGCTTCTTCTGAGTACTGCGTTTCTTTCTCCTTCTTCACCTTACAAAGCAAAACTTCTGTTTTTTAACAATGGCATCTTCTTCTACCATAAAATCTCATACTGTAACCCTTGGGAAGAAAACCCTTGTTTCTGAACCTGCTCTCACTTTGGAGGAAACTCAAATTTACCGGTCTCAGGTACTTATCCCCTTCTCTAAACCTTCAAAGCATGCATTTTTAGGCCCTCTTCCTCTCGCTGATGATGATTCCTCTAAGATTAGGGACATTTTCCCTAGCTACCATAGACTCAGCCCTAGGGTTTTCAGCGAAGGTCCACACGTAATGGATTTCATGAGTAACCCGAATAGGGTTTTTCGGTCTTCGCCACCAACTGAGAAAAACACGCCCTATATCGACTGGCTCAACAAAATTGAGTCGAAGAAAGGAGATATCTGGAAGAGTCAGGGAATTTTCGACCTGATCCAAATCTCAAGGTATGGGCCTAAGTATCGAAGTGTGGCATGCTTGCCCCTAAATTTTTGGGATATCACTACTAATAGCCTTCATTTAAAGTGTGGCATGCTTGCCCCTACTCTTCTTGATGTGGCAGCTATAACAGGTTTAAAGCCCTTAGGGGAAATTTTCGACCCTGCTATCCATACTGATTTCGATTTTGACTTCAAAAAAGCCAGCTTTAAAGGTTATATTGAAGAAAAACACATTACCGGGTCGAAGGATGTTTCTGATGAAGAGCATATTGCTTTTCTCACCTTCTGGTTATCCTTCTATGTCTTCTGTTCTTCGTCACTTCAAGTGGCTAAGATGTATATCCCCCCTGGCCATTCAATTACATCAACGTCGAAAAATCAACTTGGCCACCCTTATTTTAGGGTCTCTTTTCGACAATTTGAAACAAGGGGCTATTTATTTGAAAGGACTCAAACCAGAAGGGAAATATTTGGTCTCTGGACCAATTTGGCTGTTTCAATTGTGGCTTATTGCCACTTTCAATTCGAAATTGATAATGTACACTCCTGATGAATATCTTGATGTAATTTCTAACAAAGGGGTCGAAGGTGTACGACTTGCTTTGTTGAAACCTAAACAAATAGGAGTATCTGTCGAAGATCTCTTTTCACAAGCTTTCAACATGTTTCTGAATTGTACAGAATTTTCTCCTTCCATGGCCCCTTTTGCTGGAAGAAATTATGGACCACATTGGTTCACTAGGGAATTCCCTGCTAACAACCCTGATGAGGAACAAGAAACTAATCAAATTTGGAAAGCATTTTTAACTCCTCAACTGTTATCGTCCCGAATTTCTCCTGGGAAGTCATCAAACCAATTTGGTTTATTCTCATATCATCCAAGTTTATATGCACGACAATTTGGGTTGTGTCAACTTCGACCCAGCCCTTTTTTCCGGTCTAAAAGGGAACTGTTAGTTCCTGAGAATGAGGAGGAATGGATAAATCGTCTCAATGATTTTCCTGCTGATTCTTTTCGTCTTACTCCCCTCCCTTTTGAACCAACTTTCTCTTGTACCCACAAATTTTCTCAGTGGTGGACAGAGTATATCAACAGGAAATTCACTGGTGTCGAAGAGGCTACTCTATTGGTCAAACTAATATCTGCTTTTCCTTCTTCGCAGAAAAAGAAGACCAAGTCGAAAGGTATACATATTCAAGAAATTCGAGCATTTCAACAATATTTCGAAACTGTATATGATCCGACTAATCTTCGTCGAACTGTTTCTCAAGCTGCAAAGGTTTTCCACCTTATGTACCCGATAAATACTTTTTTGTTTTAACACAAAACAAAATTAGATTTCCACCTTTACCAACCAGTGAACTGGCTCTGGCATTTTGGTCACCCATTCCAGAATGGTTTGTATGTGGTTCGACTAAGGCGCTATTTGATTTTTCGAATAAAACAGCTGAGAAAGTAGTTTCGACTAAGTAGGACATATACACTTTTGAGGGTCATCTTCATTTAGATATTCAACATATTCGAATCTTGTCCTCCATTAGAGAAGGTGATTCACAAGACTTCTTAGGAAAAATAAATTTCCCTTTTATGTATTTCGTATTAACACTTGTTTGTCGAATATTTGTAGCTGTTCCTATCACATCGTCTTCGACAGATGGCGCAGCAGCAAAGACGAAGAAAAAAGATGTTGAGGCTTCATCAACAAGAAAACAACTTCTTCAAGAAGAAAAACAAAAAGTGAGTACTTAACTTTACTCTTTGTATCATCTTCTTATACTCTTTGACTAATCAGTCATCCGTTTTGCAGAGTCGAAAAAGAACAAGTAGCTCTTTAACGTCCAATCCAAAGAAGACAAGAAATGTTAAACCAAGAGTTGTGAGCGATTTAGAGGTCGAAGTTCTCAAAACCTTGCCTATTTATATTTGTTTTCTTTTTCTTATTTATGCTTATATGATTGTTGTGTTTTTCAGTCTGATGAGACACCACTGCTCAGGACTAAACCTATCAAGGTTCAAGTTTCTGAAACAGAAAGAGAGAGAAAGACAAAACATTCTCAAGATGCCTCTAAAACTGTTTCTCAACAAGCTTCTGTCGAAAGACAACAAAAAGAAGAGAAAGTTCCGAAAAGGCTTATCAAGAAAATCCAGAGTGCACACTCTTTAGTTGAGAATATCAGAACTAAGGTGATTGATTGAAGCCTATATTTTTCGAAAATCCGAAAACTTTATTTATGTGATAATACTCACTTTGCTTCATTTTTTAGGGAACTGAAGTCCCAACAAAACAGGCTACGCCTTCCTCCACTCATTCCCCTTCAAAAATAAATGTTTCTAGAGAAGGTGTCGAAGAAAAAGATTTGCATCAACATACACCTGTTATCGAAGATACACTGTTGGTCAAAAAGACTCTTCTTGCTGAAACTGCCAAGGAAATTCCTGCTCATGGCCCAGGGCCTGCTGCTATGGACGTTGATGAAAATCCTGATGTTGGCCACAGTGGAGCTGAGATCAGTATGTCTTCTTCTCCAAACATGGAAGAGCAAGGGTACAACGAAGAGGAGAGTGAAGACGACGGTAACAATGAAAGGAGTGAATCTCTTGAGATAGCCAATTCTCCACGCTCTGTGCCTTCAACACATGACACCGCTCTTAGCCCTCAAGAACAAGAACTTTTGGACCTAAAACGCAAAGACCCTCTTGAGGCTTTCAAACGAATGGTGAGTGGTTTATCCTCAACAGAAAGTAAGCCAAGTGCTTCGACTGCCTCTATTGGCAATTCCTCTGGAGGTCCTAAAGAAGACCTGATTCGAGAACTTCAAGCAACCCTCTTTGAGATAGATCTATTCAAGGCTATCGAAACAGATCATATGCTCTATTACAAACTCAAATCTTTGCTCAATAAACTTAATAACTCTGGCTCCAGTGACTCTCTTTTATGCTTTATTGTTGAATTTGAGCCTTTACTAGAGCAGATTTCCAGAGATATACAGAAAAAGAAGAGTACTATTGTGAACAAAGAGCACGAGCTTGAACTTCTGACAAAGGAAAGTGTTGCCGTCGAAGCCTCGAAAAGCAAGATTTCGGCCTTGGAAATTCAAGCAGCAACTAATTCCAAGGAAATAGATGACTGTGATGCGAACATTTCGACATACCAGGCTCAAATCAAGGAGTTGCAGTCGAAGATTGAAGCGGAAGAAAAGAAGAAAATTTCTGTTCAACAGAGGTCTTCAATTTCTGTAGAGAACGCACTTCGATTTGAGGCAACCTTGGCTATCGAACACTTGGAGAGGGTTCAGAAACATGACGAAGCAGTTAAGAGGCTAACTGAAGAAGAAACCCTTTTAGATACTAGATTGAGGCATGCCAGAGCAGCCTTTGAGAGGCTTAAAGCTTCTTTTGTAATTTAATTTTCCTTCCGTATTCTGACAGCATTTTGCTCGATCTCTATTTTGACAATCTTCCTTGGCATGAGTGCCATGTTTATATCTTCTCATTCTCTTAATTTTGCGATATTTTAATTTCTTGCAACATTGGCTTATATCTTTTTAAATACTTGCCATTTATACGCAAAATTCGATTATCAGCACTTAACTCTTCGACTTCATAAGCACCGTTTGAGAAAACTCGTAAAATTTTAAATGGCCCTTCCCAATTTGGTGACCATTTACCTAAGGCTCTATCTTTTTTGTCCATAGGTAGTATAACTTTCCACACAAAGTCCCCAATGACAAAAGTTTTTGATTTAACCTTTTTGTTGTAGGCTTTAGCTACTCTTTCTTTCTGCCTTGTAAGGATATCTAATGCAAATAACCTTTCTTCGTCCAAATCAACCAATTCGTCTAAAATCATGTCCCAATAATGATCTAATGGGATCTTAAATTGCCTTTGAATTCTGGTTGACTGTAGATGTATTTTGACAGGTAATACTGCATCATGCCCAAATGTAAGTTTAAATGGAGTAGTGTTAATTGATTCCCTAGGAGAATTTCGACAAGCCCATAATGCTTGATCAAGAGTTTTGTGCCAATTTTTAGGCTTTTTCCCAATATGTTTTTTAATCAGGTTAATGATAATTTTATTGGCTGCTTCGACTTGACCATTTGCTTGGGCATAATATGGCGTCGAACTTAATAACTTAAATCCATTTTCAGAGGCAAAATTCACTACTTTTCGACCAGTAAAAACCGATCCTTGATCTGTGGTAATGGTTTCTGGTATCCCAAGCCTATATAAAATATGGTTTTGAATAAAGTCCATTACTGCCTCTTGGTCTACCTTAACTAAGGGAATAGCTTTGACCCATTTAGTGAAGTAATCAATACCCACTAATATATAACGGTGGCCTCTCGACGACGTTGGTTTAATTTCACCAATTATGTCTAATGCCCAACCTCTAAACGGCCAAGGCTTTACTATTGAATGTAATTCGCTTGCAGGTACGTGTTGTACTCCTGCGTGTTTTTGACACTCTTGGCATCCTTTAGCAAAATCTATGCAATCTTTTAGCATAGTTGGCCAATATACTCCTTGTCGAGACAAGAGCCATTTCATTTTGTGGCCTACTTGGTGAGACCCACAAGCTCCACTATGAGTATTGGATGTTGCTAAGTACGCTTCATTTTCACTAAGGCATTTGAGCAAAACCCCTTCAGGAGTTTTCTTGAACAACTCGTTTCCAATAATTACGTAGCTTAAAGCCCTATACTTAGTTTTTCGATTTGTTGTTCCTGTTGGGTTTTCCAAGTATTCGACAATTGGTTTTCGCCAATCATCATTCGACATATTGTCAATGGCAAAAATTTCGCCATTTTCACTTGGAGGAAATAATAATTCTGACTTGTCTGCCCCCCCAAGTTTTGGCATTGACAATTCATCTTCAGAACAATCTGACGAAATTAATTTCTTCTTGATCTCTATTAATTCACTAAATTTTGTTGGAGAAACTTTGTAACTTGAAGCAATCTGTGCCAAGTCGTTTGCTTCGTGATTTTCAAGTCGAGGTATATGCTCAATGTTCACATAATCGAAGCGTTTCAACAAAGCATTGGCAGTGACGAAGTATAGGATTAAATTTTCTTTAATGCATTTGTACTCCTTAGTTAATTGCTTCACCACTAATTCAGAGTCACCTCTAATTTCGACGGACTTTGCCCCCAGCTCTAGCAAAACTTCTAAACCTGTTATTAAGGCTTCATATTCAGCCTCATTATTGGAACAAAGTTCTTTAATTTTAAATCTATATTTCGTTGGTATTTTTGTTGGCGAAATAATTAATATTCCAATTCCAGAACCATTTTTATGGCTTGACCCATCGAAATATAGTGTCCAAGGTCGAATATTCATATGATTAATTGTTACTTCGACCAATGAATGGTCAACAATAAAGTCTGCAACAATTTGTCCTTTAATAGCTTTCAAAGGTTGATACGTTAATGAATATTCAGAAAGAGCTAAAGCCCATTTACCAATTCGACTGTGCAATATAGGTTTCGACAGCATATGTTTAATGATATCAAAATGAGAATAAACACACACATCAACTGGCTTTATATATTGCTTTAATTTAGTACAAGAGAAATACAAACAAAGGCACAATTCCTCCGTTGGATGATATCTAGTTTCAGCATCATTTAAAACTCTACTAAGGTAATATATGGCTCTTTCGACACCATTATCATCCTCTTGTGCCAACATGCTACCTATTGTTAGCTCTGATGCTGCTATATACAATTTCATCACCTTATTTCTGATAGGTGGTAACAAAATAGGTGGTTTAACTAGATAAGCTTTAATCTCGTCGAAGGCCTCTTGGTGTTCTGGATCCCATTTGAACATGTCTTCTTTCTTCAGTCGAAGCAATGGCGAGAAAACTTGAGTTTTGCCACTTAGGTTTGAGATGAACCTTCTTAGGAAATTGATCTTTCCTAATAATGACTGGAGCTCTTTTTTGGTCGAAGGAGCCTTCGTTTCCATGATTGCTTTCGTCTTGTTTTGGTTTATTTCAATGCCTTTTTTGTGGACCACAAATCCCAAGAAGTCACCTGCACGTACACAGAAGGCACATTTTATTGGATTCATTTTCAATCCATATTTTCTCATTCTTTCGAATGACTGTCGAAGATGGTCTATATGACCATTTTCTGTCAAAGATTTAACAACAATATCATCTATGTATACTTGCATAAAATTTTCAATAAAATCATGAAACATAGAATTCATTGCTCTTTGGTACGTTGTGCCAGCATTTTTTAAACCAAAAGGCATCACTACCCATTCATAAACACCTAAAGCTCCTGGGCATCGAAATGCTGTTTTCGACACATCTTCTTCGACAATAAAAATTTGATTGTACCCTGAGTATCCATCTAACATACTGAGGTATTCAAATCCTGCTGCCGAATCAATTAGCATTTCTGCCACAGGCATAGGGTATTGATCTTTGGGTGTAGCATTATTTAGATCTCTAAAATCTATACAGACTCTTAATGTTCCGTTTTTCTTAATAACGGGAACAATATTAGCTAACCAATCAACATACCTGGCAGTTCTGATGAAGTTACTTTTGAGTAGTCTTTCGATTTCCTCTTTTATCTTCGACAGAATCTGCGGTGCAAATCTTCTTGGAGTTTGCTTCACTGGTTTCCTATCTGGTCGAATGGGCAGCTTCAATTCCACCACTTCTCGACGCAGTCCAGGCATTTCATTATAGTCCCAGGCGAAGCAATCCTTGTATTCTTTTAAAAGCTTAATGGTTCGATCTCTTAATCCCTTGTCAATTTTGGCACTGATGAATGTTGGCCTTTTTGTAAAGCCATCTCCCAAATCAATTTCCTCTAAAGGATCTTGAGCCTGAATCCTCTTGGTCGAGCCCATTGGGTCTTTTTCAAAACCTTAAGGCTCGTCATCATAGACGCAGTCAAGCCTTTGGCCTTCGACCATATTATCTTCCAAGTTAACTTCATTGTTAACTTCAGTGGTTTGATTAACCTATCATTGGTTCTTTTGTGGTTTTTTTAACCATCATTCGTTCCATTTCGGCTTCTAACACCGCATTTTGTTTATTTTCGGCCACATAGGCCGTAATTCTATCCCATATGTTGGGTGTAGACATCATCACCATTTATGGACCGTCCCATCCTGTAGGCTTACAGAAGCCTCTTGGACGAGTTAATTCTTCAATCACTTCCCTCTCCCAAATAAAGTCGTGAGTAGGGTGTAGATGAAGAGAAGCATATATATTGTCCTGAGGGACATATGCTGTGTCAGAGGGAGTACATGGCGCTATGTTCGCCAGTTGTTTGTCAAAAGTATGTTTGGTGATATGGTCGACTTCAGCTAAGAAGTAACTTTGGTCCCCTTCCACGTTTTCGACAAGGCCATCCTCTCTCCAGATGGAAATCCTCTGATGAAGTGTTGAGGGGACTGCCCCAACTCCGTGGATCCATTCTCGACCAAGCAACAAATTGAAGTTGGCCTTGGTAGGAATAACCATAAACATGGTTAATCTCTTGACACTTCCCACCACCAATTCCACCTCTATGGCTCCCAAAGAGTAGCCAGATTTTCCCTCATAATTTGTGAGAACAATGTTGTGTGGCCTCAGATCGGTATCTGATTTACCGATTTTTGCCAACATATGTTGAGGCATTAAGTTCACCGCAGCTCCTCCGTCGACGAGAACTTTATTAACACCTACATTATTAACTTTGGCCTGAATAAACAAAGGCTTTAAATGGTATTTCATGCCTCCATTTGGGTGTTCAAACACTGCGCTTTGTTCTTCCATGCAGCCATTGTTGAGTACATAGTAGCAAATTGGCTTATGCTTAGCCATATCTTGGTCGAAATCTTGTTCGACTTCGTTGACTTCCGATATCACATCGAACTCAATAGGAAGTATTGAGACGACACATATGACGTCGAAATCAGGCTCTGAGTCTGAAAAGTCAGATCCCATCTCTTCGTCATCCAGGTTAAGGCCTTCTTCTGAGTTGAGGCCTTCTTTGACAACCCTAAGAGGAGGAAAAATCCTCTCTGTAGCAGGCTTTCTTTGCACTTCGACAGACGAAGCTATTTGCTTTCCTTTGTTGGTGGCTGGATTTCCACTTCTTTCAGCAGCAATAAATTTCATCTGGCGTTGATGTCTCCGCCATTGAGTTTTTGTCATGGGATTTTTCCCTTTGTAATTTTTATTATAGACATATTTGCTTGAATCATATGTCTTATTTTGGGTCATGGCACTCGAGCTTCCCTACACCATTTTTAAAGAATACCCTGCATCCTTTCCTCCTGAATGCACCCATCTCTCGACAGGTGATTTTGTGGGTAGTACAAAGGTTTTCGCCCCCTTATGAGTTGGAGGTGTCACTTTGAAGGGAATGCCTCTTTGATTAAAACTGAATTTTGGCCTATTATCAACCCACGCATTCTTTCTCTTCTGTTGATGAGTAGAATGTTCAAGGCTTTTCGCAGCCTCCTTATCAAAAACCGAACTGCATCTAGGGCACAGCATCACTTTAGTATTGTTGATTTTGCATCTATTGAGGAAATCAATTAATTCCTCTTCGGCTTTTGGATACACCACCTGCATATGATCTTCCTGTTGGTCTTTAGTGACCATTTTGACCATTGTTTCAGCCCTCTCAGCACTTTTCGACAAACTGGTGTTTCCAGCAATGTCTTGACTAGCTTCGACAACGAGAATATCAACTTCAGTATAGTTTGTTTCTGCAGTTGGTAAAGGATTGCTGTCGATTTGCATTGAAGGTTTTGACTTATCGTCAAACTTGAGTCTCCCTTCACTTAGTGCTTTCTGAACCAAGTCCCTGAAAAGAACACATCGAGAAGTGTTATGGCCTAAAAAATTATGATATTTGCAATATCCTCTTTTCTTTTGTTGTTCTAATGGTGGTATTTTTAGGCCTTTTGGCACTAAAATCTGACCATCAGAAACCAACAAATCAAATATTTGGTCACACTTGGTGACGTCGAAGGTATATGTTTTTGCAATATATTTATCATTTTTTGGTTCGACAGGATTTTTCCCGTCAGAAGGCCTCAATAATTTACAAGTATATGGAGGTCCGGGCTTTAATTCTGCCATATTAACCTCTTCTTCGACTTCTTCATATGATATGTCGAAGTCTTGGTCACTATCGTTAGTATTAACATAAGCAACCTTTTCCTTTTTATTAAATCGATTAGTCCTCGCCTTCTCATCTTTAAGCCTTTCGACTTGTCGAACTCTGTCAGCCAATTGAGCCATGTCTCTCAGGTGTAAAGTGTCTAACTTTTTCCTAATAGAATAATCTAAGCCACCAGCAGCCATTTCGACTAACTCATGCTCGGGTATCTGAGTAAAGCATCTAGCTTTGAGAAGTCTAAATCTATTGAGATAATCATCAATAGATTCTGGCATTTTGCGTCGAACACTTGCCAATTCTTTAAGGCTAGTCTTACATTGGCCCATGTAGAATTGTTCATGAAACGCTTTTTCCAGTTGATTCCAATTAAACATGGAATGTGGGGGTAATGTAGTGAACCATGTGAATGCATTTTTTGTTAAAGAATTTGGGAAATATTTCATTCTTAAATTCTCATTTTGCGCTATGTCACCAGCCTCAGTCAGATATCGCGCAATATGTTCGACAGTGGATTCGTTGATTTCTCCAGCAAATTTTGTGAACTTAGGAATTTTCCATCCCCTAGGCAAATCTGTCTGTATCACATATTCCGACAGGGGAGATACAAAATTAGGTCTATGCAAGCCTAAGTTAAGACCATTTTTGGGCTAAAATTGTTTCGACAAGATTTGCCAAATTATTTTGATTACCAAAGTTGTTTTGCTGAACATGTCTTACTACTTCGTCAGCATCTTGGTTTCTATTAACTAATACCATTTCAGGCACAGGTTCTTCGATAGCCATTACTTGTCTTTAATTTGATCGACAGGAATTGTATAGTTGGGCCTTTCGACAGGTAATTCTACAGGCCTAACATTTTGGACTTGGGGAATTCGCTGGTTGTGCGTTGGTGGAGTGCCAAAGAAATCAGCAATTTGACCCATTTGTGTAGCTAACATTTGGTAACTGTCATTTGTGTTCTGAATTAATGGGTTAAACACTGTACCAATTTGTTGTGTTAGCATATTAACCATATCGTGGTTACTATCATCCATCTGTTGCCTTAATGCCAACAAAGACGAGGTAGTTATCGAAGGCTGTGGGTTTCGACTATAAATATTTTCTGGGGAATTATTTATAGGTGAAAAACTTGAGGCTAAGTTTTCTGCATACGTAGATGCATTTGTTTGAAGCCCTGCCATCATGGCTGTTGGCATGCCATATGGGTAATTTCGACCATTCATGAAATTGAATGGCATATTCCCCATCATGGAGTTTGCCATAAAGGGCATTGTCGGATTTAAATTAGGTGATACAGGGACCATATTCGACAAAGGGTTAATAGTAGGAGCAGTTGTTGCAGTTACACTTA
Organism: Astragalus membranaceus; assembly: GCA_039519185.1. Classification (NCBI taxonomy): domain Eukaryota; kingdom Viridiplantae; phylum Streptophyta; class Magnoliopsida; order Fabales; family Fabaceae; genus Astragalus; species Astragalus membranaceus. Next base: position 95,694,804 of record CM076847.1, read on the forward strand.
CAATTGTCAGAGAAGGAATCGGAGCGGTTACTCCTGGAGCGGTTACTCCTGGAGCGATTACTCCTGGAGCGGTTACTCCTATAATGGTTGGAGAAGATGCAGGAGCAGTTACTCCTGACATATTTGCAGCGTTTGTATTGTTAACTGACGCTTGAGAATGAGCGTTTGATGTAGAAGCATCATTCATATTTGAGCGTGGCATTTCAATAGTACGCCTACCACTTCTTAACTGCATGCAAAGTGTAAATTGCTGATTTTATGTTTGATAAAAACCCAGAATTACTTAGTAAAACTTTAATAATTAGCACAAATGTCCCACTGGGCGTGCCAATTTGTTTACCGTGATTTTTGGTAAACACCGCTAGTTACACGTGTGTGTTGCTTGCGAGATCAACTAGAAACATCTCAGAACATTTGTGAATTAAAGCTTTATTAAGAATTATTGATGTTTATGATGATAACTATTTTAATGGAGTAAAACAATGAAGAAATGCATGCGTTTAAGAAGAAATGCAGAAATGTAGTGAAGTGCAGAAAAATGCAGGAAATGTAGATAAAGAAAAGAAGATTAAAAACAGTAAAAAGGCAGGAATTCGTAAAGGAAACAAATAAACTGCAGAAATCTTTAAAGGAATAATAAATACATTACTGAATTTAAAGGTTGGTACGCAGATTCATACATTGAATTCCTTTGACTCTGTTTTCTCTGATGCGGAAGTAAGAGTTTTGCGGAAGTTTATGTAGAAATGAAATATGCGACCTGTTTCTCTACAAGAAAACTCCTATTTATAATAAAAGAAAAACAATAACCGCTCAGCGGTTTTTTTCTAAATAAAACAACTGCTATTTCGTCTAGATAAGATTAAACAACCGCTCCATCTTTCGACCACATCACTGCTGTCCTCTTCTACCAGCATTCTTTGACTTAACCTGTTATCTGAATGTTGCTCATTTCTCTGTCGAAACTGCTAACTTCAGCTTTACAATTTTCGCTAAGTTATGTGTTATGTTGATTCTTCCTGTACACAGCTTCTTGTTGTCGAAATATCAAGTCTTCTTCCTGACTGCAACTAGTCAAACCTTGTTTACATGTAAATGTCCGTACTTTCGACAACAACATTGTCTTGTCTTCGACTAAACTTTTTGACGTCTTTCTTGTCGAAATCTGTCTTTAAGCTCTCAATTTCATTAAACCTTAGACATAGTCGAAATTACTCTTCACAACACCTTTCTCAATGCCACATATTAGCATCTCTTCTTTAAAATGACAAGTCATCAATATTGACTGTATTTAATTGAGCTTGTCGAAAATGTAGGCTAACACAATCGTAATAAATGCAATCATGTCGTACAGTCAGTCTCACTAAAAATTTGCTTTATCCAGACACTACTAGAGCCGTTGATGTGTACTAGGGTGGTCCAAACCCCGACTTATCTTTCTTGTCGCTTTGTGAAATTTTCTCTGCAATTCCTTTAACTTGGTCCTTGATACCTTGTACTCAAATATCTATTTCAAATACCATTTGATATCTCATTAAATGAGCCGTAGCCTTTTGGTATTGAAATCAAATGAGGGCAAGAACGAAAGCTTGATGAAATAACTTGAACTAAACAGATGCTGAGATGAACATACGTCTTGTGCTGAGCAGTTGCACTCAGATAGTTAATCTTGTGAATATATGTTTCTTAGGAACAGACGAAACATGTGTTGAACAGATGATAGATGATGTCTTGTGAGAGCAGATGATAGCGCTGTCAATCATGAGTGTAGAGAATATATCTTCTTCTATCATATAACTATTTTTGGCTAAAGTGCTCCCGGGGTCCCTTTTCTTTATTTAAAGTAACGATTTGGTCATTTATCTTTTTTTTGTCCCAAATCAGTCCTTTATGTTTTAAATTTTTGACACATAAATCCTTTTCTGTCCCAAATCAGTCCTTTATGTTTCAAATTTTTAACACATAAATCCTTTTTTTTTGACACATAAATCAGCACTGTTAACGGAAAAGGATTTATGTGTCAAAAATTTGAAAGATAAAGGACTTATTTGGGACAAAAAAAACATAAAGGACTAATTCGTTACTTTAAATAAAGATAAGGGACCCCGGGAGCACTTTAGCCACTATTTTTCCATATATATTGAGCATTTCCTGCACACTTGAAAAAGATATTAGAGTAAAATTGTCCTCTTGTGATATTTGTCATCTCCAAAATCAACTACGCGTCATTATTTTTGAATCCACTTGGTTCCAACAATTTTGATGATAAGACGATACTAATTCAATTTACACATTCAATGATATATCTAATCTTAAACAATAAAAATGTTTCCTTGAAAATGTGTTATATAATTTGGGTACGAGTATCAGTATGAGTTTGGGTATGAGTATATTCTCATAATTAATGCGAGTACGACGACCAGTACTGTAGTTAGAAGCGTCATCTTTAGTTAAATCTCTCTAGCGACAATAGTACCTCCAGGTCGTTCCACCTTAGCTGACTCGAGTTGCCCACCCAATAATTATGTCAAGCTACATCCCTCACTATAATACGTCACTCTCCGCCTCCGCCTCCACCAGCCTCCACCCCTGTCGTTGCTCAGCCGGTCCTTCGCTTCTCACCACCACCATTTCGTCTTCCCCTCTTCAACCACAGTTCATCTCCACCACTGAAAAGCAGAATCGTTCCTCCTCACCGCCAATCCGAACCATAACCAGCAAATGGCTTAATTCTTCTTCTTCCTCAGGCGCTATCTCTCTCGCTTCCCTCTCTCAGTCGCGAAAACAGTGAATCACAGAATCGGTCCCCAATTTCTTAGTGAATCGCGAGCTTTCTTCTTCAGTTCTTCTTCTTCTTCTTCTCAGGTTAGTTTCTTCTTCTCTTCTTTGATGGTTGTTTGATTTGGGGAAAATTGTTCAATTTCTGCATGAATTGAAAACCTTAATTTCTGATTTTTTTTAATTTGGAATCCTTGATTTTTGCTTATGATTAACTGATTTCGGTGTTAATTTGATTGTTTAATTGTTTAATTTCTGATTGTTGCTTCTGATTTGGAATGGGTGTTTAATTCGTGTCTACTTGTCGTTTCGCTTCATTTCGAATTTAATTCGGAATTCTAGTGAGTTCTTCGAATTCTTGCTCTAGTTTTCTGAAAAATATGTGGTTGATGATGATTGGATTGTTATTGTGATTAGTTATACGAAATTTGGTGTCAAATTGAGTGATTTTGATGTTAAACTCACTTTTTTTGGGAATTCTGGACATAGGTTCGGTCTTTTTGAAACTGGTAGTGTTCTGTTAATCCAAAAATTATGAGGCTTAGTGCTTTAGAAACTAGACTTAATTCTGGTCATTTTGGCACCGGTTTGGTTGAATGTGGAGTTGTGTAGCTCGATTTATAGGTCTCATAAGTTAGGGTAAAATTCTGGGCTAAATTTGGATATAGGTTCAGTATTTCGGTTGTGGTGTTTTCAATTCAACTCCGTTTCGAACGATTCTTATTCCATTGTAAACTAGACATAGTTTTCTTCAGTTTTAGCTCAGGTCCCGTATTATTTGGTTAAGGTTTGGTCAATTTAGGTCTGCTCGAAGTTGAAGGACAGAAACTGTCAAACCTGAGAACCAATCTGTTTGTTTCTTTAATACTGTACTAATTGGACTATTGTTTTGTAAATCTAAAAGCATAGTCAGAAACTAGACATCATAAGCTTTCTAATGAGTGGTCAATTGTAATTTTTCGACATCGTTTGATATGTCAAATATTTTCTCAAAATTTGAGTAAGATTGTTGGAAATCGGATTGTTTGAGATGGGTGATTTTAAAGCTAATTGTGTTTCTTATTAAATGTTGGATTAGAACCCTAATTTTGTTGTTAAATTACTGTTTTGAGTTGTTGGGATAAGACGGTGTAGCCTAGGTTTCGAACGGAAGCAATCGGAAGTGAAACGGGACACGAAACTGTGTTTTCGGGTGTGCCTCTGCCGTGGAGCGCACGGACAGTGCTAAAGTTGCTGGAGGGACTTTCGAAAATGCTTCGTTCGCATTCCGATTCGACTCCTACGTGTTTCCGGTCCTCTATTAGGCTACCCTAACTTATTCTACCTATGGTTTGACCTATTTTATATATGCCTATGTTATGAGAAGTACATGGATACCCTTCAGTGGCGGACCTAGCATGTAAACAGGGGGTTCAGTTGAACCCCTTGGAATTTTTTTTTGCACTAAACACCCTATATAAATAGCCTAAATCTCCTGAAATTTTAATTTTGACACCCCTGAAAATTTGAAATTGTACTAGTAGACCAAGTTCTGCACCCATTTGACACCGGCCTTAAAAAATTTGACACCCCTGACCCCGGGGTCCTGGGTCCGCCACTGATACCCTTATGTTAGATAGTCAATTCATGAATAGATTTACATTCTTATGAACGGAATTGTGCCCAGGCGTGGTCTGGGAGATCGGGTTCCCTTAAAGGTGTACGAGTGGCTTTTATATTATGTAAGTCCACTTCGTTAGGAGGGTTATACTCTAGGCTTAAATAATTAAAATCGAACTACGAGAGATATATTATGGTAAGGGAGTCACGAGAACTCACTGAGCCTTCTGCATCACGTTTGATGGACATGTTGATTGGGTTGAGTTTGATAACACTGATTTAAAGCAATCATTATTTTATGTTACTGTGCATACAATTAAAGACGCCTCTCACTAGGTGGGGCCAACTCTTCGTGTTATTGCATTGCCTAAGGTTTGTTTTTTATGTCAAGCTACTCTGTACTCTGTTAAATTTGTAGTTTGAATAGCGAACTTGTTGCTCTGATTACTAATGAATATAAGTGTAATTATCATTTGCAATACATTGATAGATTTATCAAATGGCACTATCTTTTTGCTTCATAGATTTTTCATCTTTCTTCCCTACATCTGCCTATTTCTTGACATTTTGGTGATCAATGTAGTTTATGCAAGTATTTGATGGTGGCGTCAGGTAGAGCATCTGTTTTCATTCAACTTGCAAAGGAGAAGACCATTATAAAGGTAGCACATCAATTTTTACTTTATAATTGGATGGATATACTTTTTTTTCCTTTTAACTTGGGCCTTGTGTAGGCTTGGGACCATGCCGTTGGCATGATATGCGTTCATGAAGCAGTTGGTAAGGTATGAGTTTTTCTATATGTAACTTCCTTTTCGGTCCATATAATTAAACTGTTTTCTTAATTTACATATGGTATTATTGTAATTGTAATGTGGATGTGGTGAATTGTGCACTCTGATTAGAATTGTTTATTTCTTTTGTTCTGTTACCTTTCAAAATGTGTTTCCTTCCTTCTTATGATCATTTTTCATCAGTGTTTTTTTTTCTCTCTAGAAAATTGTTGCATTTGAGTTGTTCAATTTGATCAGGTAACAGACTGGAAAAGGCAGAGTGATAGATCTCGCAGCGGATCAAACTGGCCGGCGGATTATATTCCCCTCTGGTGGTGTCCTTGTTACCAACGGCAATTTACATGATCAGATTCTACTGATTATCTCTCAGACTTCAAAAATTTGATGTTGTGGGGAGCGTTCATTTACGCATTATTTCGAAAAGTAATTATACTGTTTGATAATTCATTTGTATCTTTGTCACATTTAATCTCATATCTTCATGGAAAATGCTAAACCTCACGAAATTGTAGATCACGAGAGAGTTGCAAAAGCTATGTGTGTTAGTTGTTGAAATATTTCCAACACTTAAATTGTAAGATCCAATGAGTTAGTAGTTTTCCCTTTGCACTTTTTGCTGCCCCTGAGAGTTTGGATGATGTTCTCAAAAGTATATATACAAGGTTGACCTGTTGCTCAAGTGAAACAGTCTCCTTAACTTTTAGTGTTGAATTTCAATCTGTTATTGCTACATGGCAGCAGAATTTAGAATGTATGAATGATTGGTTTTCCATCTTTTGCAGATTTTTAAACAACTATGTTTCTAGGCTATTGACACAATCTAGAATTGCAGCTTAATTCTACAATATCTGGTGCTGCCATCAGGTCAAACTTACCTTTCCTCACATATTCCATCTTTTCCTCATGCCTTTATAAAATGATGATCAGATAAAATGTCTACTAATTTATATTTTCAGTTATTTACAATCAAGCCATAACTCTTTCAATGCTAAAATGTTTTTGTAGCTGGTGGTATTGAGCTTCTATCAGGTAAAAGCTAACTTTGAAAATAACCATAGGTAAATCTCAAACTTCTTTGAGGTGTGAATATTTACTGAATTTTCTGATGCTAATTTTCTGTTGTTATTATCGGTTTTGAATAGCTAATTTGATTTTTTTGTTGTTATTATTGCAACTTGAGTTTGTTCAAGAAGCCGGTGTTACTGCCAATCTAGGATGGTTGTTGTGATCTTTGATGCAGTTGCGCCTTGATCAGCGGTCGTACGCAGGTCAAAATAATTAAAAAGAGTAAATATAGTATCAAGGTAAGAGACCTTGGTCGTCTCTCGAGGACGTCTAAATAATGAAATTACCAAAATCAAGAACAAAAATAAATAATAAAAGGGGGTTTTTTTAGGAAAAGAGTTTGATGTTTAATGAAGAAAAATAATTAAAGATAAACAATCAATCCATTGGTTTCAGGTGCGTTTCTTGGATTTCTCATCGGTTCTAAAATAAAGATAATTCTTGATTGATAATAAACTAAGTGAACAAGGGCCAGTCAGTTTATACGAATTCACAGCATTTTAAAGCAAGCATCAAAACAGTGTGTTCAATAAATCGTGATAGCGAACAAGTGCCAGTATCACAATTAACATCATACCTGAATTCTATCAATCCTATAAACAAGCGTCATAGACTCTATCAATTCCTATCCAAACTAAATTAAACAAGCGATAAAATAGTTTGCATAATGGAAGTTGCAAAACAGAATCATGATTAAGTGATTAAGCAAAACTGAATCATAAAACGAATCACATAAGCAAATCAGAGTTTGAGTAATTAAGCAAAACACAAACCGAATTTGCAGCAAGAATTACAGAGATGAAATTGATAGAGAAAGAATTAAAACCATAAAAACAAAGTAAACATTAAGCACTGAACCTCAAAATCCTTACAGCAACACCCTTCATCAATAGATTGATCTAGGGCTTTAAGCTTCCATGGAGGTTAGCGCACAAAACGTAAAATTGAAAGTAGGAATGAGTAAGAGAGCCAAGGAGGATCTAAAAAAGTGTATTTAGTCTTAAACAAAATGAAAAACCTAAATCCCTAAACGGGTTCTATGATAAAAGCCCGATAAAAATAGTAAATTGTCCCGTAAACCCGTTTTACACAGTACTACTTCAGTATTTCGCAGTTTGAACCTATCAGACTTCTGAATTGGATTTCGAGCTCAATAGAAGCATTGTAGCTCTGTTCCTTAGCTTTCCAATGTATGCTTGCACGCCTCAATCAGATAAGCACAACCAAAGTTGTGGCCTACAGAGTAGACAGGGGTCAATATGCAATAAAAACAAGAATTAATCAAGAAATTGCTATATTGCTCAATTAAGACCCAAAGTCTACAAACGTGCTAAGACTTAAATATTAGGCACAAAGCACAATTAAAATCACCAAGTAAAAAGCTATAAATAGTGCATTAAAATACACTGATCAAATTCCCCCACACTTAAGCTTTTGCACTCCGGGCAAAACACACAAAACAAGACACGAAAACAATGCATGAGTTTCCAATGAACCCAAAGAATGCAAAGTCATAAGAGAAATACTTTTCCTAGGCTTCAAGGAGAATGACAATCAAAGATAGTACTTAATTACAATCAAGACAAATAAGAGGGTAGAGCACTAGAAAGTGAATCATAAGTGAAGAGTCCTCACAGGATATGTATAAGTAATGCTCTCAATCACTCAAGTGTCTAGGCTTGTGTTTACTCTCATATATATAATAAGCACATCAATGAAAGTTAGCACTACCATATGCTTGACAAACTTCTAACATCCACACTTAAGAACACATGCACAGAAGATCAAAAGGTCTTTACAAGGGTTGTAATGGGGCCAAGGTCAATGTGGGATAATCCTAAGGGGAACTAGGGTAAATAGAATCATAGAGGATAAAGAAGCAATGAAAATCAATTGTAAAGTGAGCATGAGAGGATCCAACTTCAACAAGGTATGATGAATTTCTCTATTTTGATATACTTCTCCACATAACTCTCTCTACACACTTTCATTCTTCTTGAAACAAAAATTACAAGAATGCACACTTGTTTTCTTTTTCTTTTTGTTTTCTTTTGACTTTTTTTTCTTTTTTTTTCTTTTTCTTTTTCTCTTATTTTTGGGGAATATTTTTATTTACAAATGTACTTGTCAAACTTTTCATTGAGAACCCAAGAATTAACCCAAGTCACAATTGCAACAATTTGGACACCCCCACACTTATTGATTGACAATTTTCAAATCAAAGCTCCTTCACCCTCTAAGATTGGGTAATATCATTGTTTTTCACTTTTAGGCTTGTAATGAGCTATAAAACAAAGAATGGGATAAAAGGCTCAAAGGGGCTTACAGAAAGGGATAAATTCATGGTAGGCTTATTTGGCTAGTAGCTAAGAAAAGAACAAAATTGCCTAGATCATTTCAAACATGCACGTGAACAAGTTTTTCAACAAGAATCAAGTTAAGTTCTAGAGTAAATAACAAACATGAGTGGGTCACACACAAGAACGGGGAGAATGGCAAAAGATTAGTCCATCCAATATAAGGATAAATTCTCACCAGGGACAATGACTATCACAAATGATGCAAAATTTAGTGCTCAAATCCAACTTATTATACCAAGAGCAACAAGAAATCAATCAAGTCATGTCATAACACCTATGATCCTAGAATAGTGAAATCACTCACAACTTATGCAGTCTAAGAATTCATGGAAAAAACATGCAAAAATAACAATTTTTTTCTTTTTTTATAGTTAAGAATTAGAAACATAAATACTAAAACACACACCCCCACACTTAAATCACACATTTTCCTCGATGTAAGAAACAAGTATAACTTAAGGATAAGAAAAGAAAACTCTCTCTTGAAGGTGGAGAATTTGAAGCTTGAAGGTGGATGGTATTTGTCATAGAAACCTCTTTTATGGTTACTGCACATGTGTTTGGTCACCTTCTTCTTCCACACTTCCAGAATAAGGGGATTAATTTGTTGCTGTGTTTGCCACACTTTCTTACTATGAATGTCCGCCGGGGTCCATCCAACACCTTTCTTATGTTCCCTTAGAATTGGCGGTAGCTTTTCCTGTTCAGAGTCAAGGTTAGCTGAAATAATCATAGGAAAATTTTCACTTCCCTTTAAATAAGTGCATTTAGAGTTTTCAGGGAGTTGTTTAAGCTCTACAACATGTTCCAGTTCAATGGCAGCAGCAAGCACATCCACAACATCAGCTATGTAAAGTGTATCAACCTGCAAGGTATTTTCAATCTTAGCACAAACAGAAAGATTATCAGAACATGTATAATCAACCAAACCATCAGGCAATTCCATTTTACAGAGAGAATTCTCTTCCATGGGGTGTTTTTCAGTCATCACCTCTCTTTGAGGGAAAGGGAGTGGTGGTGTGTACTGCTCATCACCAACGTGTTCAACAACCTTGTAATTTTCCATAGCAATAGATTTAGGTACCTCTGGAGTTTCAACAAGAGTAACTGCACTCACAATGGCAGGATTTGGGAGTTGGGACATTAGGATTCACTACTTCCTGGGCAGGCAATTGGTTTGATCTTTGTACCTGTATTTGATTAACTGCAGTGGTTAACTGTCCAACTATTATCTCCAATTTCTTAAGTGTGGAATCCGTTGTTTGTTGGAATTGGAGATTTTGAATAGCCATCTGTTTAATAAGGTCCTCCAGTGAAGGTTCATAAACAACAACCATGTTTTAGTCAACAGAATCAGGATTAGAGTTAGAATCAAAGAAGTTATGCTAAAATTAAGGCAAAAAATAAAAAATGAATCAAAGCTAATCTAAAAATTATAAAAACTACACTAAAAATCTAACAAAATCAAAAGAAGATTATGCAATTTTTTTTTGGATCTTTTTGACAATGAGAAAAATTTAAAAAATTAAAACGAAAATGTAAAAGAGGAAATTTCAGATTTTTCGGCCTCAGCTCCCTTATGGGTGTTCTACTCGTTGATTTTTTTCTGATTTACTGACCAATTTTCGTAAAAATCTGACAAGCTCACCCGAAAAACCGATTTTTTTCACCTAATTTGAGCCAAAATCGAACGAAGTCGAAATCGACAGAACCTGTAAAGAAGCAAAACTAAAAAAAACGAAGGTTAGTAGTTAGTGGAGTTCTTGAAGTTGGAAATCCCTAATTAGAGGTCCCCGGCAACGGCGCCAATTTGATCAGCAGTCGTACGCGAGTCAAAATAATTAAAAAGAGTAAATATAGTATCAAGGTAAGAGACCTTGGTCGTCTCTCGAGGACCTCTAAATAATGAAATTACCAAAAATTAAGAACCAAAATAAATAATAATATTAAGGGGGGGGGGGGGTTAGGCAAAGAGTTTGATGTTTAATGAAGAAAAATAATTAAAGATAAACAATCAATCCATTGGTTTCAGGTGCGTTTTTTGGATTTCTCATCGGTTCTAAAATAAAGATTTGTGCAAGGTTTGATAATTCTCGATTGATCATAAACTAAGTGAACAATGGCCAGTCAGTTTATACGAATTCACATCATTTTAAAGCAAGCGTCAAAACAGTGTGTTCAATCAATCGTGATAGCGAACAAGTGCCAGTATCACAATTAACATCATAACTAAATTCTGTCAATCCTATAAACAAGCGTCATAGACTCTATCAATTCCTATCCAAACTAAATTAAACAAATGAAAAAATAGTTTGTATAATGGAAGTTGCAAAACAGAATCATGATTAAGTGATTAAGCAAAACTGAATCATAAAACGAATCGCAAAAGCAAATCAGAGTTTTAGTAATTAAGCAAAACACAAACCGAATTTGCAGCAAGAATTACAGAGATGAAATTGATACAGAAAGAATTAAAACCATAAAAGAAAAATAAATATTAAGCACTAAACCTCAAAATCCTTACAGCAACACCCTTCACCAATAGATTGATCTAGGGCTTTAAGCTTCCATGGAGGTTAGGGCACAAAACGTAAAATTGAAAGTAGGAATGAGTAAGAGAGCCAAGACGGATCTGAAAAGTGTATTTAGTCTTAAAGAAAACGAAAAAACTAAATCCCTAAACGGGCTTTATGATAAAAGCCCTATAAAAATAGTAAATTGTCCCGTAAACCCGTTTTACATAGTACTACTTCAGTATTTCACAGTTTGAACCTCTCAGACTTCAGAATTGGATTTCGAGCTCAATAGAAGCATTGTAGCTCTGTTCCTTAGCTTTCCAACGCATGCTTGCACCCCTCAATCAGATAAGCACAACAAAAGTTATGGCCTATAGAGTAGACAGGGATCAATATGCAATAAAAACAAGAATTAATCAAGAAATTGCTATATTGCTCAATTAAGACCCAAAGTCTAGAAACGTGCTAAGACTTAAATATTAGGCACAAAGCACAATTAAAATCACCAAGTGAAAAGCTATAAATAGTGCATTAAAATACACTGATCACGCCTATATGCTATGCTCACCTGGCTGCAACCCTGATGGGACAATTCACGAAATTTGATGATAAGTCAGAGACCTCTTCGAGTCATGGTGGAAGTGGAATTAACGCTTCTCCAGTCCCACAGCTTCCCAAGTTGGAGGAGAAAGTGTGCAACTCTATGTTCTTCTGTTGAGGCTGGTGGCCCCTGTTAAACTCTTTTATGTTTGTTAGACTTTAAGCTTACTGGGTTCGTAGAAAGAACTGGCGGAAGCCTTTTGCACTTTCCTTCACATGTTTAATATTTGGTTTGTAGAAAGAACTGGCAGAAGCCTTTTGCAATTTGGTTCACATGTTTAATATTTTTGATGTGTTTTGCTGGTGGCCTTACTGTGCCAATCTTCAAGAGGGGAAATTGATTGATTTTGATCATAGAGTCTATGTTAATTTCATGTTTTAGTACTGATTAGTTGAGTCAGATTATGGATATAACTATTAAATAGTATGTATTAGTACTGATTAGTATGTATAGATATAACTATTAAATAGTATTTTGGATGTATAATATAATTTTTTTACATTTTTTTTTAAAATTTCCGACGGATTTGCGACGAAAATGTGTCAGATTGCGACGACTTTGCCACGGATATTTGCGATGGACTTGCGACGAGTTTGCGACGGATTATTTGCGACGGAGAGTTTCGTCGCAAACGCTTTGCGACGAGCTGTTTTGCCACGACGATTCGTTTGTCGCAACTTCCGTCGGAAAGTCAAATTTTCCATGGAAAAAGGTTCATTTGCGACGGAAATTGCCGTCGCAAATGAGCGATTTTTTTGTAGTATATAAGCAAGTTATTTTCAACAATTACAATGTGGTGCAGTGGTAGCTCATGGGAATAATCACCTTTAATTATGGGATTCGACTCCTGTTCCGTGCTTTCTAAATAATAAAAATGTTGATTCAATGGAACCTGGTCAAGCTGCACAAAGTAATCAGGTTTGTCATCCGCCTGGCTGAGTCATCCGGGTCGAGTGCATATTCGGTTCTGCACGCAGTTCAGGTCGATGAAGCCATCGGGTCTCGATCGGACCGATTCGACCTGCCAGTCCTGTCCGGGTCTTTAACTCCAAACAAGCCTGGTTTTGAGTTTTGTATTTAACCATTTTCAACCTTGTGAGAGTTTTGTTCTGGAATACTAGAAACAACGAAGGAATTCATATGGTTGCATTGGATTTGAGATGTTAGAAATAGAGAACCTGACACATAATACACTGCAAAAGGGGATGATTTAGGGTTCTTCTGAGTCTCGATAAAGAAAAATGATGGGGATGGACTTTTGGGAGTTTTGAATTTAACATAGTTATTTTAATTTAAAAAACATGTGGCGTGGAATGCCACGTCATTTATTTGAGTACCATATTAGCCTCAAATTTGACAAATTTAATTTGGTAGGGGAAAACATATTATAAAATGGAATAATAGGAGACCAAAATTGTGGAAAAAAAAACTTGGGAGACCAAAATCGTTGAAATATATGGGGGCATTTGTCCCCACCCAAAAAAAATCATGTTCAAATACATAATAAACTATTATTTCCCCATCAATAAAATGGTTTTGTCCCCGTTAATATCTAATTACCCAATTCCAAGTAAAAAATGGGCTTTGTCTTTGGCATACCATGGTTGAAAGATGTATTTCTATATTGAGTTTTATGAAGAAGTGGGGTTGCCCAATCATAAGAGATCAATAGTTGAATACTTCTTTGGTTATATATACTGAGAAAGATTTTTTTGATAATATTGACAATGAAAATATCATAAAAAAAATTAGAATATAAAAATGCATTATGCATAGATAATAAATATAATTAGTAGAAGCTTAGATATCTTTTTTAGAGTATTTCCTCACCTACGTGATTGTGTACTTTCTAAAAACTACTAGTATTTTCCTTGTATGAAATCCTACAGATAAATTATTTGCTTTCCCCCCGTTGAAAAAACTTTTTGGATTCGCCACTAATAGAGGGACCAAAGTGTAATTAAGCCTTATATTTATTGAGTGCTTTATTTTATTTTTTTGTCTATAAACAGAGTGACAAGTGCGTACCACCAGAAGTGGGTGTTTTAGAGACCCTACATATGAAGTAATTTGCCTCTTGTCTCAGGGCCCTTTTATTTCGACTTCGATAATCCCAAGATTGTTATATAAATTGATTGTGTTCCATTTCCAAACCATTGGTGGGGGAGGTTCCCACACTACTATACGTCTGTCTTGGCTTCTTATCCTCCAGCTCTTGAATTCGTTTAAATTGTAGATGAGTTCTCCAGACTATAAGGGAGGCTTCAACACCATCCTTTGATCCAAAACCCAACTTTTAATTTAATCAAGAATTGCAACTTTCTCCAATCCGTCTTCTCAATATGTAATGCAATTTTGTTCCTCATGTCCCAAAAGGACCAGAATGATGCATAATATTAAAGATAATTGTGTTAATACTTTGTTAGTAGTTATTTTAGAGTTAGCTATGCTAGTTATCCTTGTTAGTTGCTATTTTCTTCATTTCCATATAGACTTATATGTATAATTAGGTTCATTGTATTCATGGTAATCTTGATCAACTATCGATAATATTGGTTCATTGCATTTCTCTACTTTCCCCTCAAACGAGTTCTATCAAAAATTGTAATTCTAATACATAACATAAGCACATCTAAACCTTTTGCTAAAATCCCTCTTTTACGGCCTCTTTCCCAGTATTTTAACTATTGCAAGTGAGTAAGTGTCGTAGGTAAATGGAGCCCCGCCATTTTAGTAAGTACATCCATGTTTTCCATTGTTAACCTGCATTTTCGACAGGTTCAATTAAATGCAGTCAACGAGGTTTGACTTGCTAATTTCAAGAGGAAAATTGTTGATTTCGACAGTGAGAAGGTTTTCCAAGAAGGTTCGACGCAGTGCTTAACTTAGTGGAAATTGAAGAATTGAAGCCAATGGTTCGACACGAGAAAAAAGTTAGTGATAGATCAGAAGTCAAGTGCTCATTGTTGAAAAAACATAGCAGTTATTGTGGTCGAAGACATGGCAGTTACCATTTTTTAAATTCTATGTACATTTAGTTAGTTATTGTGTCTCCCTCCTTGTATAAATAGTAGTTTTTCATAGGAAAAAGGGTCACAAACTCACATACAGAATTCTGAAACTCAAACTTCCAACATCACAGAGAAAACGAGTCAGAGAACATTGTATGAACTTGTGCACCATTCTCTTTACAATTAATGCAATTTTACTTTTACTTTCTTAAGTTTTCTGCATTTTATTGGTTTTCTCTTCACCTCCTACTCAGAATTCTCCCTTCTGGAGATAACTTCGACGGTTATCTTCATACTTTCAAGTTTAAACCGCAAGAACACTCATAATTTCTGGAAAAACTTTAACACAAATGTTCTAGGATTTTCTAGTTGATCCTGCAAGCAACATTAATTTGTAACTAGCGATGTTTACCAAAAAAACACGGTAAACAAATTGGCACGCCCAGTGGGACATTTGTGCTAATTTTTAAAGTTTTTTCATTGAAATCTTAAAACTTGTGATTTAATCTGTGCATGCGTTTGAGGAGTGGTAAACATCTTTCAAAGATGGCGCGCTCTAATGTAAACAATACTTCTGCATCAAATGCACAAAGTTCACAAGAACAAGCGTCAGTTAGTGACGCTAACGCTACGAATGTCGTGGGAGTAACCGCTTCCATGCCTTCTTCGACAGTTATGGGCGTAACCACTGTAACTGCTCCTGTAATTACTCCTGTGTCGATGATGACAACAACAGCATTGATACAGACTAACGCGATGGCTTCTGTGCCACAAATATTAGGACCAACAGGTCCTTTAATGGCTAATCCAATGATTGGAAATATGCCATTTAATTTGCCTATGAACAGTAGGAGTTATCCATATGGCATGCCAACAGCATTGATGGCAGGCCTTCAGACAAATTCGTCTACGTATGCAGACAATGCAATTACAGGATTTGCGCCTACACATAGTTCATTAGAGAACATTTTTAGTCTAAATGTTCAACCTTCATTGACCACATCATCTTTGCTGGCATTAAGGCAACAAATGGATGATAGTAATCATAATATGGTTAATATGTTAACACAACAAATTGGTACAGTGTTTAACCCTCTAATACAAAACACAAACAATAGTTACCAATTGTTAGCAACACAAATGGGAAGAATTGCTGATTTCTTTGGCACTCCACCGGTGCATAACCAGCAAATTCCTCAAATTCAGAATGTTAGGCCTGTTGAAATCCAGATAGAAAGGCCCAACAATACAGTTCCCATCAATCAAGGGCAACAACTTGTTGTCGAAGAGCCTGTTCCTAATGTTGTGTTAGTCAATAGGAACCAAAATGCTGATGAAGTGGTTAGGCAAGTCCAACAAAATAATTTTGGAATCCAAAACAATTTGGCTAATCTTGTCGAAAATATTCTAGCCCAAAATGGTCTTAATTTAGGCCTACATAGGCCTAATTTTGTGTCACCTTTGTCGGATTATATATTGCAAACAGAATTGCTTAGGGGATGGAAAATCCCTAAGTTCACAAAATTCGCTGGGGAAACTAGCGAATCTACTGTCGAACACGTTGCCCGTTATTTAACTGAGGCTGGTGACATAGCACACAATGAGAATTTAAGAATGAAATACTTTCCAAATTCTCTAACTAAAAATGTTTTTACTTAGTTCACTACTTTACCTCCACATTCCATTTTTAATTGGAATCAGTTAGAAAAGGCTTTCCATGAGCAATTCTATATGGGCCAATGCAAGATTAGCCTTAAGGAATTGGCTAGCGTTCGACGTAAAGTGGCGGAGTCTATTGATGACTATCTCAATAGATTTAGACTTCTCAAGGCAAGGTGCTTTACTCAAGTGCCTGAACACGAGTTAGTCGAAATGGCTGTTGGTGGCCTAGACTATTCTGTAAGAAAGAAATTAGATACTCTGCACTTAAGAGATATGGCACAATTGGCTGATAGAGTTCGATAGGTCGAAAGGCTTAAAGTTGAAAAGGTTAGGACTAGTAGGTTCAATAATAAAAAAGAAAAAGTCGCATATGTCGACACTAATGACAGCGACCAGGAATTCGACATATCGTATGAGGATGTCGAAGAAGAGGTTAATATCGCAGAATTAAAACCTGGGCCTCCTTATACATGTAAAGTGTTAAAGCCATCAGATGGGAAAAATCCTGTCGAGCCTAAATATGATAAGTTTGTTACAAAAACATACACCTTTGATGTTTCTAAATGTGATGAAATATTTGATCTTTTGGTTACTGATGGTCAAATTTTGGTGCCTAAAGGCCTAAGAATACCACCATTGGAACAAAGAAAGAAAAGGGGTTTTTGTAAATTCCATAACTTTTTAGGCCATAACACTTCTCGTTGTGTTATTTTCAGGGATTTGGTCCAAAAAGCTCTCAATGAAGGTAGGCTGAAATTTGGTGACAAATCAACGCCTCCAATGCAAATCGACACTGATCCTCTTCCAATAGCAGAGGCAATGTATGCTGAAGTCGACATCGTGGTTGTCGAAGCCACTGGAGTTGTTGCTGGAAATGATAATTTGACAAAAGATACTGAAGTTTCTAAGGCTAATGTCGAAATGGTCACTGAAGACCAATATGCTGAGAAAATGAAAATTGCTTACCCAAAAGAAGAAGAGGAATTAATTGATTTCCTTAATCGTTGCAAGATAATCAACACAGAAGTGATGCTATGTCCAAGATGCAGTTCTGTCTTTGACAAAGAGGCTGCAAAGAGCCTTGAAGGTTATCGACCTCAATTGAAGCAGAAAGGAAAATGGGTCGACAAAAGGCCAAAGTTTAGTTTCAACAAAAGAGGGATACCATACAAAGTTACTTCGACAAAGCATACTCAGAAAGAGCAACTTAAGACTTATGTTGCATCAACAAAGTCTCCTGTAGTGAAATGGGTGTACTCCGGTGGAAAGAGTACTGGATACTTACCCGTGAATTATGGTGGGAAAAGTGTTAGGTATCAACCAAAATCCATAAAAATGGTCAAGGGCAGCACCAGTACTACTGGCCAAAACAAGGCCCTGGAATGTAACAAGTATGCCAATAACAACAATTACAAGGGGAAGAATCCCATGACTAGAACTCAATGGCGCAGACACCAACGCCAAAAGAAAGCTATTAGTGCAGGACAAGTAGAGAGTTCTAACAAAAAACAAGGTGAGCAAGTGGATGTCGAAGTGGCTAGAAAGCCAGCTACAGAGAGGATATTTCCTCCACTCTTAGCAATCAAAGAAGGCCTTGACTTAGACGAAGAAATGGATTCTGATTTTGTTGATTCTGGGTCAGAATTTGATGTCTTATGCAATGTGGTCTCAATTCTACCAATTGAGTATGATGTAGTTTCCGAAGTTAATGATGTCGAGGAAGATTTCGACGAAGAGACTACTTATAAACCAATTTGTTACTATGTGCTGAAGAATGGTTGTGTCGAGGAACAACATGCTGTATTTGAGAAACCAGATTGTGGAATGATGAACCATCTCAAACCTTTGTTCAGTCAAGCTAAAGTGAACAACATAGGTGTCAACAAGATTTTGGTCGACGGTGGTGCTGTTGTAAACTTGATGCCACAACATTTGTTGAGGAAAAGTGGTAAATGTGATACTGATTTGAGGCCACACAACGTGATACTCACAAATTATGAAGGCAAAACTGGCCACTCACTTGGGGCCATTGAAGTCGAGTTAGCTGTGGGTAGCATCAAAAGATCAACGTTGTTTCTTGTAGTTCCTTCAAAGGCTAACTACAACTTGTTGCTAGGAAGAGAGTGGATACATGGTGTGGGGGCAATACCATCAACTGTTCACCAAAGGCTCATTATTTGGAGAGAAGATGGTTTGGTCGAAAACATTGAAGGTGATTAGAGTTACTTCAAAGCGGAGGTAAATACTATCACTAAGAAAATTTTCGACAAACAATTGGCGAACATTGCGCCATGTTCTTCTTCTGATCTTGGTTATGTACACCAAGATAATGTGTTTTCCTCAGTTACTCTTCACCCAAACTATGGATTTATTTGGGATAGGGAGGTTATGGATAAGGATAATCACCCAAGAGGCTTTTGCAAGCCTACTGGGTGGGATGGACCATAAATAGTTTATTTATGTCTAAGCCCAATGCATGGGATAGAATTACGGCCTATGTGGCCGAAAACAAAGAAAAAGCGGCTTTAGAAACCGAGTTACAACAACAAATGGTTGTTGAAGCCAGTGACAGTAATAGTAAGGAAGACTTGGTCAAAGACCAAAGGCTTGAGTGTGTATATGATGATGAGTCTTTAGGTTTTGAAAAGGACCCAATGGGTTCGACCAAGAAAATACAAGAACGAGATCCCCTGGAAGAAATTGACTTGGGTGATGGCTCTGAAAAAAGGCCAACATATATTAGTGCAAAGATTGACAAAGCTTTCAGGGTGCAAACTGTCGAACTTTTGAAGGAATTTAAAGACTGTTTTGCTTGGGACTACAATGAGATGCCAGGTTTGAGTCGAGAAGTAGTCGAGAAGTAGTGGATTGACAAAGCTTTCAGGGTGCAAACTGTCATACTTTTGAAGGAATTGAGTCCAGGGGCATTAGGTGTTTATGAATGGTTGGTGATGCCTTTTGGCTTAAAAAATGCTAGTGCTACAAACCAAAGAGCTATGAATTCTATGTTTCATGATTTTATAGAAAATTTTATGCAAGTGTACATAGATGACATAGTTGTTAAGTCTTCATCAGAAAGTGGTCATTGTTGCGCCCGAAAAAGTCCCCGAGGGAGAACCTTCCTCGTTCACAACTTTTCTTAAGACAATGAAGCCGCCACCAATATTTATTAAGGAAAATATTAGGAAAACCTTTTTTGGAAAGCGATTGGTCTTGCGAAACTAGAGAATAGGGTTCGGGGGTCGGTTACGCGCAGGGAAGGTGTTAGCACCCCACACGTCCTCTCTACTGAGAGGGAACCTTTAATTAAATGTGTGGTTTTAAATGTTGATTTGAAAAATATCTAATTTGCCTCTTTATTTCCTATTGAAAATGAATTAAAGAACTTAATAAAATTTTTATTTTTGGAGAGAAAGGAAAAAAAAGGGTTTTTAGAAAGAAGTGCTTGACGGGACATGGCCCGCTCCTACGTATCTCCCGGTGTGATGGAGAATTCAAAGCTACGTAGTTCTTGTGTGTAGAAAATGTTTGTGGGTTGGTGTTTTATAATGTAGGGGTTTTAGGATTGTGTGATCTGTGTTGAAGGACCACCGGGGGTCTGAAGGGCCGCTGGGGGCTGAAAGAGCGCTGGGGCTCTGAAGGACCACAATTCACTTATCCTAAAACGATGATTAACCCGGCCGTACGACCGACTTAATCCCTTACTTTGAAAATAAGATTTTTGATTTTTGAAAGAGATGTGTTTGTATTTTTTATTTAGAAATTATTTATTTTTGCGCTTGACAGGGGCGTGGCCCTGCTCCTACGTATCTCCGGGTGGAGAATCAAAGGCGACGTAGTTCTAGATTCTTTTGAAAATAATTGTTGAAAACTTATTGTGAAAATGATTTTTATTTGTTATGCTTGACGGGATGTGACCCGCTCCTACGTATCTCCCGGTGCGATGGAGAATTCAAAGCTACGTAGTTCTTCTGTAGAAAACGGTTTTTGTTTTTTATCTTGTTTAATTGTGAAAATTGAGCTTTCATGATGATCAATTGAGCAAGGGCTCCAAGTGATCACTACTAGCACTCCATTGTTAATAATCATGCAAGCAGAGGCTTCACAAGACCACAAACAAAGTTTTTTGATTTAATGGAAACCTTTAGGAAAACTTAGGCATTCATGATGATCAATTGAGCAAAGGCTCCAAGTGATCGCCACTGGTACCTCATTGTTAATAATCATGCAAGCAAAGGCTTCGCAAGACTATTAACAAAGTTTTTGATTTATGAAAAATTATTTTGTCTTGAAGAGAATTAAATTAAATTAAATTAAAAAAACGAGAAAGGGGATGAAATGGTAAAATAGGGAGTTATTAGTCGCAAGGGGTTGTATAATTAAAACCGGGGTGCAGGAAACAGGCTCAGTTTGTTTTTTTGTTTCTTTTTTAGTTTGGGCGTCTGTCAACGTGAATGGGCCTAAGACAGGGGAGGCGCATGAATTAAAAACGGGGGTGGTGTATGAAGTACACGTTGGGTGTAAATAGTTTCAGGGGTGTTGTATTATAAACAAAAGAGGGTGGAGTTACAGACCCCAGTTCAGTTTCATAATTTTTGGGCTTTTAAATCGATTCAGCGAGTTGGGCTTAGCAGGGGTGGTGTAATGATAAAACGCAGGGTTACTAGTAGCATACTGAAGTGAAAATAAAGAATTAAAATAAATAGTAATTAAATGGAGTATATACATGTTTTAAAATGGAACCCTAATACTCATTCACTACACCAGCGCCGCACAGGTTCTTTTGTGGAGAGAGAGAGAAATTTGCGGAGAGAGAGAGAGAGAGAAATTTGCGGAGAGAGAGAGAGAGATTTGCGGAGGGCGATGCAGAGAGGGACCGGCCGGAAGGGGCGACTACGCGAGGCACCACGGCGTTGCCGGCGATGGGTTCACGGCGAGAGGGAGAGCTTCGCGAGAGAGAGGATGAAGGGAGGAACAAGAGGGAGAAGAAGAGGATAGCTGTGACGATGGGATAGTACTGACCGGCCGTCCCGTGGCCGGCGACGGTGGCGCTGTGACGCTGTGACGCTGCTGTATTCGTGGTGACGACCAACCGCGTGGGAGGGCGACAACGGTGTAGTTGGGGAGCACGAAAGGGAACGCTGGCGGAGCTATTGTGTTTCGCCACGGCGGATTTGGGTGACGACGGCGCGCTTTGGGGAAACGACCACCGTCTACGGTGGTCGGAATTAAAAGGGTGAGTTCCGATTCCATTGTTGTTTTTTTTTTCTTTTTCTTGTTCTCCTCCCTGCATCCTACTCCGTTCTTCCTTTTTTTTTTTTATATTTTTCATAACAGTTTCGTTTTATGTTTCTTCTTTCCCTACTGCTTGCTCTAAAAAAACTAATTTCCTAAAACTTAACTAATGACTTAACTTCATTTTTGAGCCAGACTAGTTCTAGCTATTTGCGACATAAGTATATTTACGGTATCAATATTCAACCTATTATATTCTTAGTCTGTCCCTAATTTAATTCGTTCATGATGCTAATATTTACGGGCCTGACAAATCTAACTCATCATCTACACAAAAACTCCTAACTCCATCTATTTTTATAAGTTATGGACTGATTACATGTTTTAAAAAAAATTAGCAAACTAATACTATATTATTGAAGTACCGACCTTTATTCCGGCTTCTGAGATCTGCCTTTTGCTATTACTGGTACTTTTAAACCTTTGATGCTGCCTCTCGAACCAACCCCTACTGCTTCTGTTTCTGGATTTGTAGTGTTTTGTGATTAGGGTTTCCGCGTGAAACCCTAATTTTTGCTATGGTTTTCTTTGAATTTTTCGTCCCCCTTTTCTGTCTGTGGATTGTTGATTTTATAGGCATTTTTAGGTTTTTTGCATTAAAATCCTTATTCTGATTTGATCCTATTTCCTGTTTCAGGTACCGGGCTTGCTGAGAAGCCTTGGGGAGCAAGAACAGCCCAATTTGAAGCTGTCGATGCTGCTCTGATTATTTTTGTATTTTTTGTTTTCCTATTTTTTTGTATTTTTGGATGATTATTATTTTTTGTATTTTTTGGATTTTTGGATAATTGTAATATTATTTTTGTAAATAAAAACAAATAGCAATTTTTGACATTTTTAGACTATATATATTACTCAAAATAAATGAATAGGCAGAGTAAAAATAATAAAAGAAATTGGGCCAAATACAAAAGTGATATCAGACCCAACTAGACAAGTGCGTGAGAACGAGGCCCAAATAGAATAAATAAGCCCGTTGACCATTAAACGCTAACATTATCTCAGAATCGCGTTCTTAAGCCCAAATTGAAACGACAAGCCCAATCGCGAGAAAAATGACTTTGTTAGTCTCAATTAGGTTCGACTAAATCCAAATACGACGATTAAATTGAAGAACGCACGAAAAGATCGATCATTCGCGTGCATGCCTAATTTAAAACAACGGTATTTCGATTTAGTTGAACAGGGTAATTGAGATTGGCTAGGATTAGTAACTGAGACGCCATATTGATAATTCTCGTAATCACGCGACTTCAAAACACGATTTACAAAAAATAAACGACTAAAACTAGAAAAAGAAGACGGACAAAATTGGGGTATAACAGCTGCCCCTCTTTATTTGGATTTTGACAAGGAATATGAATTGGCCGAAACATATTCCGAGGCAAAATGGAAATAAAGAATTCAGAAATTATACCAATTTTGTCTATCTAGAGAAACCTGAAGCAAAAAAGGTAAAACGGGCACTTGGCGTGCAGAAAGCGGTAAACGGGCACTTGGCGTGCAGAAAAGCGGTAAATGGGCACTTGGCGTGCAGAAAGCGGTAAATGGGCACTTGGCGTGCAGAAAGCGGTAAATTGCCCAGGCTGCCTAAAACCTGTAATCCTTAAACGGACTCTTGACGAATCCGAGTTTGCACGTGGCTTTGAGGAGCACGCTTCCTGTTGGCCTTTTCGAGCGACCGGGGGGATCGTCATCAGCTCCGGAACTGATATACTGATCAATGCACGGCGTCCACTGTATCTTAGGCTGATACAACTATTCCGTTGAACCTCACATGGGGCTGCGGTCCATCGCGTTGCTCGTACGCGACGTGAGACCTGGGCAGAAGGGAGCGATGATCTCTGTGCTCCAATCCGCAATGCGCGCTTGAGCGCTCTCTTTTCTTTTCTCTCTTTTCTTTTTTCTTTCTGAACTCCCAACTTGGGGGAACATTTTCTGGAATCTGGGGGCGAGGGCTAACACCGAAGTGCTCATCCTCTCTTTGTACCTGTAGCTGAAAATGAACAAATGCATGCAATGCAAATGCCATGATTGCTGTTTTTCTTTTTTCTTATGATGAATGATGAGTTTCTTATTTCCTTTGTCTATGTCGGATGAATGCATGATCTTCTACTGTTCCTATATGCTTGATGGATGCAATGATTTTCCTTTTCTTCTCTTGTCTGTACGCAATGCATGATTTTTCTTTTTCTTTCGCTTATGAATGCATGATTTTCTACTGTTCTTATATGCTTGATGAATGCAATGCCTGACTTTATCTGTTCTTTTGCTTTTCTCCTCTTCTTTTCTTTTGCTCTTTTTATGAAGTGCAGGTATGCGAATGCAACATTTTGGTGTTTGATGATATGTAATGAAATGGCAGATGACATGCAACGGAAAACTCTTTCTTCTTTGCCTTTTTTCTATGAAGTGTGAATATTGCTGATGAATAACATGAAATGATGAATGACATGGGATGCTTTAGCTTTCTTTTCTTCTATGAGATGCAAGTATGATGTGATGCAACTGTATTGCTTTGATGTTTGAATGCAGATGTATGCGGTGATTGATGCTTTGATGAATGAAATGCTCCTGTTCTAACTTCTGTTTGTTTCTTTTTGCTTCTTCTATGAAATGCAAACATTAATATGATGCAATGCTCTGATGTTTGATGCAATGATTCTTGTTCTTTTTCTTTTATGGAAATGCTAACGTTAATATGATGCATATGCACTGCTTTAATGTTTGATGATTGAATGACAAAGGAATGCTTTGTGAAATGATGAATGACATGGAATGCTGGATGACAGGGAATGTTTTTGTGTTGCTTTTGTGGTTTCTTTTCTTTGTTTTCTTTTTGCTTTCTTTGCTTTTTCTGTGGAATATCTGATGCAAAATGTAATGCTCTAATGATGCAATGATTTTGTTCTTTTCCTTTTTTATGAAGTGCGAATATGATGCCAATGCAATGAAAAGATTTCTGCTTTTTCTTCTTTACTATTTTCTTCTATGAAATGCAAGTATTAATATGGTGCAACTGATGTGGAACGCTTTCTCTTTTTACTATGTGATGAATGCACAAAATGTGAAGATGCAAATGTAATGCTTTGATGCAAATGCTATAATGAATAGATTGAGATGCCTAGATGCGTGAGGTAGACATTTTTGTGATGATGAGATGCGAGACTTTGAATGCAAGGAATTGAGATGACTATTGCCCATTCTGTTGAAAAAATTGAATTTGATTCAAACTCTGGTGTTCTCAAGGTTTTTATTTACAAACAAACTCACTTGTTTTCTCTTTCTTTCCATGATGACTGAATTTTAGATATAACGTAAACAACTTGTGTTCTCTCCTTTGAAGCATTATCTAGTAAGCATGCATAGGAGTGCAAATGTGAATGAATGAGTCAGTTAACTTGGAATTGGTTTAGGGCATGGACATTTATGGCAAGTGAAGGAATGACAGACATGGTTATTGCCGAAGCTTATGAGAGACCAAGAGATACAAGATTGCCCCAATTCAGGTCTTTGACGAGTGAATAACTTGCCCCTGTCTAGTGGTGACAACAACCAGGGGTGTAGAAGATGATGAATTGGGAACGCTTCGGCTCTTGGGATGAAAGCTGGAATGAAAGGGGTTTTGCTTCAATCCACAGAATTTGATGTTGCCCCAGTCATAACGAGGACAAAGCTGCCCCAATCAGAATGACAAGGTCTTGTTTAGGATAGTGAGTTGAGAGATTGCCCCGGTGAGGTTTTTATGGAAACGAATGAGGTGAAGGAATGGGAATGCACTCGCCCCACTTTGGAATGACATTGACAACTAGAGTGACATGGGATGGGCATTGAACAGACTTTCCCAAGACTAGGGTGTGTGGGTGGTGAAGAGAATGCCCCAACTTTTGGGTCTGAGTGGTATTCTCAGTGCAAATCTTTGGTTCTCTACTGATGTCTTGACTTTTGGTGCGAAAGAATCCTTACCTGGTGATCACTAAACCTTGTTTTAATGCATCTTGAATGTGTTTTGGAGTGCAAGTCCCTCTTTTTTTATTTTGTCAGCTTTCTTTTTTCTGACTGTTCGTTTTTGTTTCCTCAGTTCTCTTTCTTCTGAGGGTTTATTCTTTCTTGATCAGCTTTCTTTTTTCTGATCGTTTGTTTTTCTTTTGAGCAAACACATTGTACATAGATAAGCTTATTCGTCCTAAGATTAGAATCTGAGTGAACAAAAGCAACCGGTCATTGATCGGAATGGACTTTTCGGGATTGTGGTGTTTTGTGGAGGAAGGAGGGTTAGGCTTAATGAAGTGTTTGAGGCTAATGGGAGTGTTGCGCCCGAAAAAGTCCCCGAGGGAGAACCTTCCTCGTTCACAACTTTTCTTAAGACAATGAAGCCGCCACTAATATTTATCAAGGAAAATATTAGGAAAACCTTTTATTGGAAAGCGATTGGCCTTTGAAAACTGAGAGTTTTGGGTTCAGGGGGTCGGTTACGCGCGGGGAAGGTATTAGCATCTCACGCGTCCTCTCTACTGAGAGGGAACCTTTAATTAAATGTGTGGTTTTAAGTGTTGATTTGAAAAATACCTAATTTACCTCTTTATTTCTTATTGAAAAATGAATTAAAGAACTTAATAAAATTTTTTATTTTTGGCGAGAAAGGAAGAAAAAAGGGTTTTTAGAAAGAAGTGCTTGACGGGACATGGCCCGCTCCTACGTATCTCCCGGTGCGATGGAGAATTCAAAGCTACGTAGTTCTTGTGTAGAAAATGTTTGTGTGTTTGGTGTTTTTTAATATAGGGGTTTTAGGATTGTGTGATCTGTGTTGAAGGACCACTGGGGGTCTGAAGGGCCGCTGGGGGCTGAAGGAGCGCTGGGGCTCTGAAGGACCACAGTTCACTTATCCTAAAACGATGATTAACCCGGCCGTACGACCGACTTAATCCCCTACTTTGAAAATAAGATTTTTGATTTTTGAAAGAGATGTGTTTGTATTTTTTATTTAGAAATTATTTATTTTTGCGCTTGACAGGGGCGTGGCCCTGCTCCTACGTATCTCCGGGTGGAGAATCAAAGGCGACGTAGTTCTAGGTTCTTTTGAAAATAATTGTTTGAAACTTATTGTGAAAATGATTTTTATTTGTTATGCTTGACGGGATGTGACCCGCTCCTACGTATCTCCCGGTGCGATGGAGAATTCAAAGCTACGTAGTTCTTCTTTGTCCTGAAAAAGGTTTTTGTTTTTTATCTTGTTTAATTTTGAAAATCAAGCTTTCATGATGATCAATTGAGCAATGGCTCCAAGTGATCACCACTAGCACCCCATTGTTAATAATCATGCAAGCAAAGGCTTCGCAAGGCTACTAACAAAGTTTTTGATTTAGTGAAAATCTTTAGGAAAATTAGGCATTCATGATGATCAATTGAGCAAAGGCTCCAAGTGACCACCACTAGTACCTCGTTGTTAATAATCATGCAAGCAAAGGCTTCACAAGACTATTAACAAAGTTTTTGATTTATGAGAAACTATTTTGTCTTGAAGAGAATTAAATTAAATTAAAAACGAGAAAGGGGGGTGAAATGGAAAAATGGGAGTGTAATTAACTGTGTGGGGTTGTATAATTAAACGGGGTGTAGAGAGGAAGCCCAGTTCGCATCTGAGGGCCCAGTATGCGAAACTGGGCTTAAGTGAGGGAGGGTGCGTGAATTAAAACAATGGGTGTGAATAGTAGAGGCTGGCTCATTTTTGGGCTGATAGGCGTTGTAAAAGAAAGGGCCTCAAAGGGGGCGTATAAGCACAATTCGTGGGGTGCGCCTAGTAATCAGAATTCTTTTTTAAATAAAAAGAAATTAAAACAAAAGGGAGGCCATATAAGAGGAAACTAAAAAATTGCTGAACCCTAATTCCCTTCCTTCTCCATCAGCGCCGCTGCCCTGTTCCAAGAGAGAGAGAAGCCGAAAATTTCGTGATTGAGAGAGAGTGGAATTCGGAGAGAGAGCAGTTGCGAGTTTGAGAGAGAGAGAGGAATTCGGAGAGAGAGAGAGAGAGAATGCGACGGCCTGAGGTGAGAGAGGGGACGACGACGTCCGGCCGTCCCTTGGCCGGCGTCGTCTGTTGTAGCGGTGAAGGGGGTTCTGCAGCCGGGCGGTTCGACGAGGTGAGGGGTGGCTCACGATGGTGGTTTCAGGTGGAGGTGGAGGAGCTCGGTTGTTGCGACGAAAACGAAAGGGGACGCGACAGTGGGTGGTTCGCGGAGCTTCGCCGGAGAAGACGACCGGAGATGGTGGTTGCAGCGACGGTGACGGAGGGAACGTCGTGATAGCATTTCCGGTGGGTGGCGAACACGAAACGTGAGTGCCTCGCGAACTCAGAAGGGGAGGGATGACGGCGACGGTCAGGGGTTTCGTGCCGGAGTTTTTCAGCGACCACCGTACGCGGTGGCCGGAGGTGAGTTTTGGATCCCTTTTTCTCTACTGGTTCTACTCTTTCTTATTTCTAATTTCATTTTTTACTAATCTAATTTACAAATCCTAAAGATAAATTCATTCCAACATTCGAGACTTGTTTTTGTTTTTAAACTTACTTCTGATTCTGGTTCTATTAATTTTGAACAACAACCATTTTCTAGTTCTATGTTTTGATTCTGAACCCGTATCCTGTTTTTATAACATATATAACAAAAAACTCCTAAACCCTAACCCTTACTATTTGTTATGAACTGTTGACATAATTCGAATCTCCTTCCTTTCTTTTTAGGCCAAATATTGTATTTTCTAAACAAATTATGGACTGATTAAGTATACAAATAGAGATACTAATATTTTAAAATCTATTCAATCAGACGCTTGGTAACTTAAACAGACCCTTTCATCTTTAAACACCTTAAATATTCACATATTCTAAACACCAAAAGTGACCAAAATACCAACCTGGTTTTTAGATGAAAGCTGATTTGTTGTTGCTAACCCCTACCCTTTGCTCTACTGCTACTGCTTTGACTGCTTATTGAATTCTTTTCTCATCTTCGGAATTTTGAACTCCGTGTTTTGGTTATTAGGGTCTCGACGTGAAACCCTAAATTTCTATCAATTGATCTCTGAGTCTTTGTCTGTGTATGTTTGTATCTGATTCCGTGTAATTTCTGTGTCCCTTATTTCTCTGTATTCAGCTTGCTTATATAGGTAAAGAAATTAGGGTTTTTGTTGATCCTTCTCCATTTCTTTCCTTTTTCAGGTATTTGGACCTCTTGGGGGAACTTGCTCAGCAAGAACAGGCCCAAGGACTGCTATTGCTATTCTTATTTTTATTTATTTTCGGATTTGTATTTTTGGTATTTTTAGTATTATCATTTTTTTTGTATTTTTGGACTTTTGGACATCTTGGACACTATTAAATTGTAAATAAACAATAAATAGAATTTTTTTGACATTTTTAGACTATATTTACTAAGTAAAAATAATAAGCGAAATTGGGCCAAATACAAAAGTGATATCGGACCCAACTAGACAAGTGTATGAGAACGAGGCCCAAATAGAATGAATAAGCCCATTGACAACTAAACACTAAAATTATCTCAGAATCGCGTTCTTAAGCCCAAATTGAAACGACAAGCTCGATCGCGAGAAAAATGACTTTGTTAGTCCCAATCAAGTTCGACTAAATCTAAATACGAAGATTAAATTGAAGAACGCACGAAACGATCGATCATTCGCGTGCATGCTTAATTTAAAACAACGGTATTTCGATTTAGTTGAATAGGGTCGCTGAAATTGACCAGGGTTAGTAACCGAGACGCCGTACTGATAATTCTCGTAACCACGCGACTTCAAAACACGATTTAAATAAAATAAACGACTAAAACTAGAAGACGGACAAAATTGGGGTATAACAGCTGCCCCTCTTTATTTGGATTTTGACAAGGAATATGAATTGGCCGAAACATATTCCGAGGCAAAATAGAAATAAAGAATTCAGAAATTATACCAATTTTGTCTATCTAGAGAAACCTGGTGCAAAAAAGGTAAAACGGGCACTTGGCGTGCAGAGAACGGTAAACGGGCACTTGGCGTGTAGAAAAGCGGTAAATGGGCACTTGGCGTGCAGAAAGCGGTAAATGGGCACTTGGCGTGCAGAAAGCGGTAAATTGCCCAGGCTGCCTAGAACCTGTAATCCTTAAACGAACTCTTGACGAATCCGAGTTTGCACGTGGCTTTAAGGAGCACGCTTCCTGTTGGCCTTTTCGAGCGACCGGGGGGATCGTTATCAGCTCCGGAACTGATATACTGATCAATGCACGGCGTCCACTGTATCTTAGGCTGATACAACTATTCCGTTGAACCTCACATGGGGCTGCGGTCCATCGCGTCGCTCGTACGCGACGTGAGACCTGGGCAGAAGGGAGCGATGATCTCTGTGCTCCAATCCGCAATGCGCGCTTGAGCGCTCTCTTTTCTATTTCTCTCTTTTTTTTTTTTTTCTGAACTCCCAACTTGGGGGAACATTTTCTGGAATCTGGGGGAGATGGCTAACACCGAAGTGCTCATCCTCTCTTTGTACCTGTAGCTGAAAATGAACAAATGCATGCAATGCAAATGCCATGATTGCTGTTTTCTTTTTTCTTATGATGAATGATGAGTTTCTTATTTCGTTTGTCTATGTCGGATGAATGCATGATCCTCTACTGTTCCTATATGCTTGATGAGTGCAATGATTTTCCTTTTTTTTTCTCTTGTCTGTACGCAATGCATGATTTTCTTTTTCTTTTGCTTATGAATGCATGATTTTTCTTTTTTCTTTTGCTTATGACTGATGAATGCATGATTTTCTCCTGTTCTTATATGTCTTTTTCTCTTTCTCTAGCTTCTCTTCTTTCTTTTCTTTTTGTTGCTCTCTTGGCTCTTCTCTTTTCTCTCTTTGGGCTTCTCTTTTTTGCTCTTTTAAGAATCATGGAT
Source organism: Astragalus membranaceus (assembly GCA_039519185.1). Taxonomy (NCBI): domain Eukaryota; kingdom Viridiplantae; phylum Streptophyta; class Magnoliopsida; order Fabales; family Fabaceae; genus Astragalus; species Astragalus membranaceus. Next base: position 95,725,419 of record CM076847.1, read on the forward strand.
ATGCGAATGCAAAGCTTTGGTATTTGATGACATGGAATGCTCATGTATTTTAATGACATGCAAAGGAAAACTCTCTTTTTTTTTTATGAAATGGGGATATTGCTGTAAAATGATGAATGAAATGATGAATGACATGAGATGTTCTAGCTTTCTATGAGATGCCAGTATTGATGTGATGCAACTGTATTGCTTTGATGTTTGAATGCAAATGTATGCGGTGATTGATGCTTTGATGAATGAAATGCTCCTGTTCTAACTTCTGTTTGTTTCTTTTTGCTTGCTTCTATGAAATGCAGACATTAATATGATGCAATGCTCTGATGTTTGATGCAATGATTCTTGTTCCTTTTTTTTTTATGGAAATGCTAACGTTAATATGATGCATATGCACTACTTTAATGTTTGATGGTTGAATGGCAAAGGAATGCTTGTGAAATGATGAATGATATGGAATGCTGGATGACAGGGAATGTTTTTGTGTTGCTTTTGTGGTTTCTTTTCTTTGTTTTCTTTTTGCTTTCTTTGCTTTTTCTGTGAAATATCTGATGCAAAATGTAATGATGAATGACATGCAATGATTTTGTTCTTTTCTTTTTATCAAGTGCGAACATTAACATGATGCCAATGCAATGAAAAAGATTTCTGCTTTTTCTTCTTTACTATTTTCTTCTATGAAATGCAAGTATTAATATGGTGCGACTGATGTGGAACGTTTTTTTCTTTTTACTATGTGATGAATGCACAAAATGTGAAGATGCAAATGTAATGCTTTGATGCAAATGCTATAATGAATAGATTGAGATGCCTAGATGCGTGAGGTAGACATTTTTGTGATGATGAGATGCGAGACTTTGAATGCAAGGAATTGAGATGACTATTGCCCATTCTGTTGAAAAAATTGAATTTGATTCAAACTCCGGTGTTCTCAAGGTTTTTATTTACAAACAACCTCATTTGTTTTCTCCTTCTTTCCATGATGACTGAATTTTAGATATCACGTAAACAACTTGTGTTCTCTCCTTTGAAGGATTATCTAGTAAGCATGCATAGGAGTGCAAATGTGAATGAATGAGTCAGTTAACTTGGAATTGGTTTAGGGCATGGACATTTATGGCAAGTGAAGGAATGACAGACATGGTTATTGCCGAAGCTTATGAGGGACCAAGAGATACAAGATTGCCCCAATTCAGGTCTTTGACGAGTGATTAATTTGCCCCTGTCTAATGGTGACAACAACTAGGGGTGTAGAAGATGATGAATTGGGAACGCTTCGGCTCTTGGGATGAAAGCTGGAATGAAAGGGGTTTTGCTTCAACCCACGGAATTTGATGTTGCCCCAGTCATAACAAGGACAAGGCTGCCCCAATTAGAATGACAAGGTCTTGTTTGGGATAGTGAGTTGAGAGATTGCCCCGGTGAGGTTTTTTTGGGAATGAATGAGGTGAAGGAATGGGAATGCACTTGCCCCACTTTGGAATGACATTGACAACTGGAATGACATGGGATGGGCATTGAACAGACTTTCCCAAGACTAGGGTGTGTGGGTGGTGAAAAGAAGGCCCCAACTTTTGGGTCTGAGTGATATTCTCAGTGCAAATCTTTGGTTCTCTACTGATGTCTTGACTTTTGGTGCGAAAGAATCTTTACCTGGTGATCACTAAAACTTGTTTAAATGCATCTTGAATGTGTTTTGGAGTGCAAGTCCCTCTTTTTTATTTTGTCAGCTTTCTTTTTTCTGACTGTTCGTTTTTTGTTTCCTCAGTTCTCTTTTTTCTGAGGGTTTATTCTTTCTTGATCAGCTTTCTTTTTTCTGATCGTTTGTTTTTCTTTTGAGCAAACACATTGTACATAGATAAGCTTGTTCGCCCTAAGATTAGAATTCGAGTGAACAAAAGCAACCGGTCTTTGATCGGAATGGACTTTTCGGGATTGTGGTGTTTTGTGGAGGAAGGAGGGTTAGGCTTAATGAAGTGTTTGAGACTAATGGGAGGATGAGTTTTGTTTGGCGTTGATTGACGGTAATGGTCTATGAGGAAGATGGTTATTGGGCTTGTTTGGGCTCTGTTAAAGCAAATTCGTGTCTCATGGTAGAATGACTAAGGGGTTTGATGTTGAGGCCAAAGGAAGTGTTTGAAGGTTTATGGAATCAGGTGTTGGAATGATGAAGTGTTTGAAGGTCTATTTAGACAAGGATCTCTTGTATTTTGTGGTAACATGTACCAGCTCACCACTCACATTTCTTTTGTATTTTCTTTTGTTTTGGGATTTTCATTTTTGAATCCCCCTTTTTTTTTCTCTTTTTCCCCTTTTTTTTTCTTTTTTTTTTCCTTTTTTTTTTGATTCTTTTCCTTCTTCGACTCGGGTGAGCTGATAAAGAGTGATGCACTGTTTTTTTTATTTGGGGTGATCCTTGTCTAGGGTGATTTTTGGATTTTGGTTTTTCTTGGCTCAAAGTGGGTAGAAAAGGGACTTTCTGGGATTTTGGGGTTTTTGAGGAGATGGACAAACTTCATTTCAAATCCCGATTGCTTATTTCTATAAGACTTAACTTTAGAACAATAATTTATCTATCTTCACGTGTTTGCTCTTTTTTCCTTTTTTGTGCCCTAATTTTTGCCTGGACCGCTCTTTGCGAGTTTTCAGTCCACCGGGCGCTCCTTTTTGCCTAGGCCGCCCTTTGCGGGTTTTCAACCTAGCGAGCTTGTTTTCTTGTTTATTATATTATTATTATTATTATTATTATTTTTTGCGAGACTTGCACTGAAGGAATATGATATTGATAAGGAAAATTAGTGATCACAGAGTTGCCCCAGCATGGAGGACTTAAAGTCTTAGTGAGAATGAACCAAAAAGTCAAGTATGCACTGATGGGAGAGAATATGCTTTATGGGTGGATGGGGCGGGATTAGACTTGGATAAGGAATGAAGGAAATTGACTGACTCAAACAAGAGAAACTGCACCTGGCATGCACGCTCATTAGAAGAATGCTTCACAGAGAGTTAACATCAGTTAAAAAATTTGTTTTTTTTTTGATACACTATTTCAGTCTTTTGTCATAGAATGGATGGGATGCAGTGCTTTTGAAAGAAATGCAAATGAGCTATTGATTCGAAAAACTGAGTGCCTTGGAACACCTTGAGTTTGCAACCAAGTAAGGATAAACTTTTTCAAAAGGATGATTGTTTCGCAAAAACGTCCCGCTTCTCATCACAACTTTTATTTTATGCAATGAATGAATGAACAAATTATGATATGCAAGTATGATGCAAATGCGTGGAGAATGACTACTCGAAGAGTGTGGCTTATTCTAAATAATTTTGTTATTTTTAATGCAAGACAAAATATGGAATGCCAATGCGAATGATGCAAGAATGATGCCCCTTTTTTTTCAAAATGATTTTTTTTATTTTTTTTAGAGGCGAGACAAGGTATGAAATGCCAATGCCCCTTTTTTCTTTTGAATGATGAAAGATGCAGGAATGATGTTTTTCTCTAAATGATGATGATTTCTTCTTTTTAGAGGCAAGGCAAGGTGTGAAATGCCAATGCCCCTTCCTTTTTTTGAAAGATGCATGTATGGAGGAATGATGTATTTGAACCGAAGTGATGAGGTTAATGAAATGGTGCATGAATGCTACATTTCGAATAAACTTGATGATGATTTTTTTATTCATGACTATGAATGAGATGCTTTCTTGTTTTCATTTTTTTTTGTGCAATGAAATGCATGATACTCACAATGATTTTCTTTTTTTGTTTTTTAGTTTTGGAACATGATTTTGAAAATTATTTGGAGATGCAAATGATTTATTGAAAAAAAGGTTTTAGAAAATGTGTTTGACGGGGTATGACCCGCTCCTACGTATCCCCATTGTAATGAGGAATCAAAGCTTACGTAGTTCTACTGTGTCTTTTTTGAAATAATGCTTATGCATGAATGTCTCATCTTGGATGAACTTGACGAGGATTTTTTTTTGCATGATTATAAATGAAATGCTTATGCTATGCAGATGATAATTATTTTTTTGTTTTATCTTTATGTAATGAAAGAGAATGCAAGATGAATTTTTTTTTCAAACTTCTGTTAGATGCAAATGCAATGGTGCGAAACGATGTGAATGCGAAATGATGTGGATGCGAAATGATGTGTCATTTACATAAAAAGAGGGTAAGAAAATAAGGATATTATTTTCTACGATTTTGAAATAGAGTTTAAGAAAAAGGAATGCCTAAACTAATGCAACAAACAAAGGCGTGCCCCCGTGTCCTACAAAGGGTGGGAATCCTAGGGTCGTCGACGAAAGGGGTAATCCTCCCATGTAGGTTCTAATCACTTCCTTACAATGGCAACCAAGAGCTAAAGTCTCTCTCATGATGGCACCCACAATCGTAGAAAGCTACCGAGTGTGAGGCATCATGACAAAGCGCACTCTTGGGCGGAACTTTCATGAGAGCCATACAGACAAAGGTCTACGAATGGCACTCACTAATCGTTCCCACTCTCCTAGGTTTTTGTTCAAACCTTGGGTTTTAGGCCCCACTCAATGCTCACAAGTATAGGATGTGAAGTGTGTGTCGAGGGCACAACACCTAGGAGTAACTACCCTTCCCCACCTGCAAATGAAAATCCAGAGCAGTCCAGACAAATAGCATGTTGTTTATCCTAGGGTTCAATATCGATCCAATATAAACTAATCTAGGGTGCCAATAACAATGCACTACTTACCTCAAGAAAGGGAGCAAAGAAGAAGGGGACATGATAAGAAAGGGGAAGTATGCATGTGCTTACCATAGGAAAGGGAGCAGAGAAGAAGGGGACATGATAAGAAAGGGGAAGAAATGCATGAGGGAACTAAGCAAAGAAGTAACTATCTATTGCAAAAGCAAACATAGAATAAGAATGCACATGGATGTAACATGCTTATGAAAAAGTAAGAAGAAGAGAGGCAAAGCAAGATATTCAAATCAATCATATAAACCACACATTTAATTAATTAGGCTTGACCCACTTTTGAAAAAAAAATGTTTTTTTTTGTTTCCCCAGTGAAGTCGCCAGCTGTTGCGCCCGAAAAAGTCCCCGAGGGAGAACCTTCCTCGTTCACAACTTTTCTTAAGACAATGAAGCCGCCACTAATATTTATCAAGGAAAATATTAGGAAAACCTTTTATTGGAAAGCGATTGGCCTTTGAAAACTGAGAGTTTTGGGTTCGGGGGTCGGTTACGCGCGGGGAAGGTATTAGCACCTCACGCGTCCTCTCTACTGAGAGGGAACCTTTAATTAAATGTGTGGTTTTAAGTGTTGATTTGAAAAATACCTAATTTACCTCTTTATTTCTTATTGAAAAATGAATTAAAGAACTTAATAAAATTTTTTATTTTTGGCGAGAAAGGAAGAAAAAAGGGTTTTTAGAAAGAAGTGCTTGACGGGACATGGCCCGCTCCTACGTATCTCCCGGTGCGATGGAGAATTCAAAGCTACGTAGTTCTTCTTTGTCCTGAAAAAGGTTTTTGTTTTTTATCTTGTTTAATTTTGAAAATCAAGCTTTCATGATGATCAATTGAGCAATGGCTCCAAGTGATAACCACTAGTACCCCATTGTTAATAATCATGCAAGCAAAGGCTTCTCAAGGCTACTAACAAAGTTTTTGATTTAGTGAAAATCTTTAGGAAAATTAGGCATTCATGATGATCAATTGAGCAAAGGCTCCAAGTGACCACCACTAGTACCTCGTTGTTAATAATCATGCAAGCAAAGGCTTCACAAGACTATTAACAAAGTTTTTGATTTATGAGAAACTATTTTGTCTTGAAGAGAATTAAATTAAATTAAAAACGAGAAAGGGGGGTGAAATGGTAAAATGGGAGTGTAATTAACTGTGTGGGGTTGTATAATTAAACGGGGTGTAGAGAGGAAGCCCAGTTCGCATCTGAGGGCCCAGTATGCGAAACTGGGCTTAAGTGAGGGAGGGTGCGTGAATTAAAACAATGGGTGTGAATAGTAGAGGCTGGCTCATTTTTGGGCTGATAGGCGTTGTAAAAGAAAGGGCCTCAAAGGGGGCGTATAAGCACAATTCGTGGGGTGCGCCTAGTAAGCACAATTGGTATTTTTAGTATTATCATTTTTTTGTATTTTTGGACTTTTGGACATCTTGGACACTATTAAATTGTAAATAAACAATAAATAGAATTTTTTTGACATTTTTAGACTATATTTACTAAGTAAAAATAATAAGCGAAATTGGGCCAAATACAAAAGTGATATCGGACCCAACTAGACAAGTGTATGAGAACGAGGCCCAAATAGAATGAATAAGCCCATTGACAACTAAACACTAAAATTATCTCAGAATCGCGTTCTTAAGCCCAAATTGAAACGACAAGCTCGATCGCGAGAAAAATGGCTTTGTTAGTCCCAATCAAGTTCGACTAAATCTAAATACGAAGATTAAATTGAAGAACGCACGAAACGATCGATCATTCACGTGCATGCTTAATTTAAAACAACGGTATTTCGATTTAGTTGAATAGGGTCGCTGAAATTGACCAGGGTTAGTAACCGAGACGCCGTACTGATAATTCTCGTAACCACGCGACTTCAAAACACGATTTAAATAAAATAAACGACTAAAACTAGAAGACGGACAAATTTGGGGTATAACAGGGAGGATGAGTTTTGTTCGGCGTTGATGGACGGTTAATGGATTATGAGGGAGATGGTTATTGGGCTTGTTTGGGCTCTGTTAAAGCAAATTCGTGTCTCATGGTAGAATGACTAAGGGGTTTGATGTTGAGGCCAAAGGAAGTGTTTGAAGGTTTCTGGAATCAGGTGTTGGAATGATGAAGTGTTTGAAGGTCTATTTAGACAAGGATCTCTTGTATTTTGTGGTAACATGTACCAGCTCACCACGTACATTTCTTTTGTATTTTCTTTTGTTTTGGGATTTTCATTTTTGAATCCCTTCTTTTGATTTTCTCTTTTTCCCTTTTTTTTTGTTTTATGATTCTTTTCCTTCTTCGACTCGGGTGAGCTGATAAAAGTGATGCACTGTTTTCTTATTTGGGGTGATCCTTGTCTAGGGTGATTTTTGGATTTTGGTTTTTCTTGGCTCAAGGTGGGTAGGAAAGGGACTTTCTGGGATTTTGGGGTTTTTGAGGAGATGGCCAAACTTCATTTCAAATCCCGATTGCTTATTTCTATGAGACTTAACTTTAGAACAATAACTTATCTATCTTCATGTGTTTGCTCTTTTTTCCTTTTTGTGCCCTAATTTTTACCTGGACCGCTCTTTGCGAGTTTTCAGTCCACCGGGCGCTCCTTTTTGCCTAGGCCGCCCTTTGCGGGTTTTCAACCTAGCGAGCTTGTTTTCTTGTTTATTATATTATTTTTTTTTTTTTTTTTGAGAGACTTGCACTGAAGGAATATGATATTGATAAGGAAAATTAGTGATCACATAGTTGCCCCAGCATGGAGGACTTAAAGTCTTAGTGAGAATGAACCAAAAAGTCAAGTATGCACTGATGGGAGAGAATATGCTTTATGGGTGGACGGGGCGGGGTTAGACTTGGATAAGGAATGAAGGAAATTGACTGACTCAAACAAGAGAAACTGCACCTGGCATGCACGCTCATTAGAAGAATGCTTCACAGAGAGTTAACATCAGTTAAAAAATTTGTTTTTTTTTTATACACTATTTCAGTCTTTTGATGCAGTGCTTTTGAAAGAAATGCAAATGAGCTATTGATTTGAAAAACTGAGTGCCTTGGAACACCTTGAGTTTGCAACCAAGTAAGGATAAACTTTTTCAAAAAGGATGATTGTTTCGCAAGAACGTCTCGCTTCTCATCACAACTCTTATTTTATGCAATGAATGAATGAACAAATTATGATATGCAAGTATGATGCAAATGCGTGGAGAATGACCACTCGAAGAGCGTGGCTTATTCTAAATAATTTTGTTATTTTTAATGCAAGACAAAACATGGAATGCCAATGCGAATGATGCAAGAATGATGCCCCTTTTTTTTTCAAAATGATTTTTGATTTTGATTTTTTATTTTTTTATTTTTTAGAGGTGAGACAAGGTACGAAATACCAATGCCCCCTTTTTCTTTTGAATGATGAAAGATGCAAGAATGATGTTTTTCTCTAAATGATGATGAATTTTTTTTTTTATTTTAGAGGCAATGCAAGGTATGAAATGCCAATGCCCCTTCCTTTTTTGAAAGATGCATGTATGGAGGAATGATGTATTTGAACAAAAGTGATGAGGTTAATGAAATGATGCATGAATGCTACATTTGGAATAAATTTGATGATGATTTTTATTCATGATTATGAACGAGATGCTTTCTTGTTTTCATTTTTTTTTTGTGCAATGAGATGCATGATACTCACAATGATTTTCTTTTTTTGTTTTTTAGTTTTGGAACATGATTTTGAAAATTATTTGGAGATGCAAATGATTTATTGGAAAAAGGGTTTTAGAAAAATGTGCTTGACGGGGTATGACCCGCTCCTACGTATCCCCATTGTAATGAAGAATCAAAGCTTGCGTAGTTCTACTGTGTCTGTTTTTTGAAATAATGCTTATGCATGAACGCCTCGTCTTGGGTGAACTCGACGAGGATTTTTTGCATGATTATAAATGAAATGCTTATGCTATGCAGATGATAATTATTTTTTGTTTTATCTTTATGTAATGAAAGGGAATGCAAGATGAATTTTTTTTTCAAACTTTTGTTAGATGCAAATGCAATGGTGCGAAACGATGTGAATGCGAAATGATGTGGATGCGAAATGATGTGGATGCGAAATGATGTGTCATTTACATAAAAAGAGGGTAAGAAAATATGGATATTATTTTCTACGATTTTGAAATAGAGTTTAAGAAAAAGGAATGCCTAAACTAATGCAACAAACAAAGGCGTGCCCCCGTGTCCTACAAAGGGTGGGAATCCTAGGGTCTAAAGTCGACGAAAGGGGTAATCCTCCCATGTAGGTTCTAATCACTTCCTTACAATGGCAACCAAGAGCTAAAGTCTCTCTCATGATGGCACCCACAATCGTAGAAAGCTACCGAGTGTGAGGCATCATGACAAAGCGCACTCTTGGGCGGAACTTTCATGAGAGCCATACAGACAAAGGTCTACGAATGGCAGTCACTAATCGTTCCCACTCTCCTAGGTTTTTGTTCAGACCTTGGGTTTTAGGCCTCACTCAATGCTCATAAGTATAGGATGTGAAGTGTGTGTCGAGGGCACAACACCTAGGAATAACTACCCTTCCCCACCTGCAAATGAAAATCCAGAGCAGTCCAAACAAATAGCATGTTGTTTATCCTAGGGTTCAATATCAATCCAATATAAACTAATCTAGGGTGCCAATAACAATGCACTACTTACCTTAAGAAAGGGAGCAAAGAAGAAGGGGACATGATAAGAAAAGGGAAGTATGCATGTGCTTACCATAGGAAAGGGAGCAGAGAAGAGGGGGACATGATAAGAAAGGGGAAGAAATGCATGAGGGAACTAAGCAAAGAAGTAACTATCTATTGCAAAAGCAAACATAGAATAAGAATGCACATGGATGTAACATGCTTATGAAAAAGGAAGAAGAAGCAAGATATTCAAATCAATCATATAAACCACACATTTAATTAATTAGGCTTGACCCACTTTTGAAAAAATGTTTTTTAGGGTCCCCAGTGGAGTCGCCAGCTGTTGCGCCCGAAAAAGTCCCCGAGGGAGAACCTTCCTCGTTCACAACTTTTCTTAAGACAATGAAGCCGCCACCAATATTTATTAAGGAAAATATTAGGAAAACCTTTTTTGGAAAGCGATTGGTCTTGCGAAACTAGAGAATAGGGTTCGGGGGTCGGTTACGCGCAGGGAAGGTGTTAGCACCCCACACGTCCTCTCTACTGAGAGGGAACCTTTAATTAAATGTGTGGTTTTAAATGTTGATTTGAAAAATATCTAATTTGCCTCTTTATTTCCTATTGAAAATGAATTAAAGAACTTAATAAAATTTTTATTTTTGGAGAGAAAGGAAAAAAAAGGGTTTTTAGAAAGAAGTGCTTGACGGGACATGGCCCGCTCCTACGTATCTCCCGGTGCGATGGAGAATTCAAAGCTACGTAGTTCTTGTGTGTAGAAAATGTTTGTGGGTTGGTGTTTTTTAATGTAGGGGTTTTAGGATTGTGTGATCTGTGTTGAAGGACCACCGGGGGTCTGAAGGGCCGCTGGGGGCTGAAGGAGCGCTGGGGCTCTGAAGGACCACAATTCACTTATCCTAAAACGATGATTAACCCGGCCGTACGACCGACTTAATCCCCTACTTTGAAAATAAGATTTTTGATTTTTGAAAGAGATGTGTTTGTATTTTTTATTTAGAAATTATTTATTTTTGCGCTTGACAGGGGCGTGGCCCTGCTCCTACGTATCTCCGGGTGGAGAATCAAAGGCGACGTAGTTCTAGGTTCTTTTGAAAATAATTGTTGAAAACTTATTGTGAAAATGATTTTTATTTGTTATGCTTGACGGGATGTGACCCGCTCCTACGTATCTCCCGGTGCGATGGAGAATTCAAAGCTACGTAGTTCTTCTCTAGAAAACGGTTTTTGTTTTTTATCTTGTTTAATTGTGAAAATTGAGCTTTCATGATGATCAATTGAGCAAGGGCTCCAAGTGATCACTACTAGCACTCCATTGTTAATAATCATGCAAGCAGAGGCTTCGCAAGACCACAAACAAAGTTTTTTGATTTAATGGAAACCTTTAGGAAAACTTAGGCATTCATGATGATCAATTGAGCAAAGGCTCCAAGTGATCGCCACTGGTACCTCATTGTTAATAATCATGCAAGCAAAGGCTTCGCAAGACTATTAACAAAGTTTTTGATTTATGAAAAATTATTTTGTCTTGAAGAGAATTAAATTAAATTAAAAAAACGAGAAAGGGGATGAAATGGTAAAATAGGGAGTTATTAGTCGCAAGGGGTTGTATAATTAAAACCGAGGTGCAGGAAACAGGCCCAGTTTGTTTTTTTGTTTCTTTTTTAGTTTGGGCGTCTGTCAACGTGAATGGGCCTAAGACAGGGGAGGCGCATGAATTAAAAACGGGGGTGGTGTATGAAATACACGTTGGGTGTAAATAGTTTCAGGGGTGTTGTATTATAAACAAAAGAGGGTGGAGTTACAGAGCCCAGTTCAGTTTCATAATTTTTGGGCTTTTAAATCGATTCAGCGAGTTGGGCTTAGCAGGGGTGGTGTAATGATAAAACGCAGGGGTACTAGTAGCATACTGAAGTGAAAATAAAGAATTAAAATAAATAGTAATTAAATGGAGTATATACATGTTTTAAAATGGAACCCTAATACTCATTCACTACACCAGCGCCGCACAGGTTCTTTTGTGGAGAGAGAGAGAAATTTGCGGAGAGAGAGAGAGAGAGAAATTTGCGGAGAGAGAGAGAGAGAGATTTGCGGAGGGCGATGCAGAGAGGGACCGGCCGGAAGGGGCGACTACGCGAGGCACCACGGCGTTGCCGGCGATGGGTTCACGGCGAGAGGGAGAGCTTCGCGAGAGAGAGGATGAAGGGAGGAACAAGAGGGAGAAGAAGAGGATAGCTGTGACGGCGTTGTGGCGCTGTGACGCTGTGACGCTGTTGTATTCGTGGTGACGACCAACCGCGTGGGAGGGCGACAACGGTGTAGTTGGGGAGCACGAAAGGGAACGCTGGCGGAGCTATTGTGTTTCGCCACGGCGGATTTGGGTGACGACGGCGCGCTTTGGGGAACGACCACCGTCTACGGTGGTCGGAATTAAAAGGGTGAGTTCCGATTCCATTGTTGTTTTTTTTTCTTTTTCTTGTTCTCCTCCCTGCATCCTACTCCGTTCTTCCTTTTTTTTTAATATTTTTCATAACAGTTTCGTTTTATGTTTCTTCTTTCCCTACTGCTTGCTCTAAAAAAACTAATTTCCTAAAACTAAACTAATGACTTAACTTCATTTTTGAGCCAGACTAGTTCTAGCTATTTGCGACATAAGTATATTTACGGTATCAATATTCAACCTATTATATTCTTAGTCTGTCCCTAATTTAATTCGTTCATGATGCTAATATTTACGGGCCTGACAAATCTAACTCATCATCTACACAAAAACTCCTAACTCCATCTATTTTTATAAGTTATGGACTGATTACATGTTTTAAAAAAAATTAGCAAACTAATACTATATTATTGAAGTACCGACCTTTATTCCGGCTTCTGAGATCTGCCTTTTGCTATTACTGGTACTTTTAAACCTTTGTTGCTGCCTCTCGAACCAACCCCTACTGCTTCTGTTTCTGGATTTGTAGTGTTTTGTGATTAGGGTTTCAGCGTGAAACCCTAATTTTTGCTATGGTTTTCTTTGAATTTTTCGTCCCCCTTTTCTGTCTGTGGATTGTTGATTTTATAGGCATTTTTAGGTTTTTTGCATTAAAATCCTGATTCTGATTTGATCCTATTTCCTGTTTCAGGTACCGGGCTTGCTGAGAAGCCTTGGGGAGCAAGAACAGCCCAATTTGAAGCTGTCGATGCTGCTCTGATTATTTTTGTATTTTTCGTTTTCCTATTTTTTTGTATTTTTGGATGATTATTATTTTTTGTATTTTTTGGATTTTTGGATAATTGTAATATTATTTTTTGTAAATAAAAACAAATAGCAATTTTTGACATTTTTAGACTATATATACTACTCAAAATAAATGAATAGGCAGAGTAAAAATAATAAAAGAAATTGGGCCAAATACAAAAGTGATATCGGACCCAACTAGACAAGTGCGTGAGAACGAGGCCCAAATAGAATAAATAAGCCCGTTGACCATTAAACGCTAACATTATCTCAGAATCGCGTTCTTAAGCCCAAATTGAAACGACAAGCCCAATCGCGAGAAAAATGACTTTGTTAGTCTCAATTAGGTTTGACTAAATCCAAATACGACGATTAAATTGAAGAACGCACGAAAAGATCGATCATTCGCGTGCATGCCTAATTTAAAACAACGGTATTTCGATTTAGTTGAACAGGGTAATTGAGATTGGCTAGGATTAGTAACTGAGACGCCATATTGATAATTCTCGTAATCACGCAACTTCAAAACACGATTTACAAAAAATAAACGACTAAAACTAGAAAAAGAAGACGGACAAAATTGGGGTATAACAGTCATTTAGACCATCTTCGACAATCATTTGAAAGAATGAGAAAATATGGATTGAAAATGAATCCACTTAAATGTGCCTTCTGTGTACGTGCAGATGACTTTTTAGGATTTGTTGTGCACAAAAAAGGCATTGAAATAAATCAAAACAAGACAAAGGCAATTTTAGAGATAGTAGAATATGGATTGAAAATGAATCCACTTAAACATATGCTGTCGAAACCAATATTACATAGTAGCATTGGTTAATAGGCTTTAGCGCTTTATGAGTATTCACTAACTTATCAGTCTTTAAAAGCTATTAAAGGCCAAATTGTGGCCGATTTTATCGTCGATCACTCATTGGTCGAGGTCCCATTAAATTTAGTGGATATTCAGCCATGGAAGTTATACTTCGACGGTTCTAGCCATAAAAATGGTTCTGGAATTGGAATTCTCATTGTTTCTCCAACAAAAATACCAACGAAGTATAAGTATAAGATCGAAGGTTTTTGCACCAATAATGCGGCTGAATATGAAGTCTTGATAGCAGGAATTGAGATTTTGCTAGACTTGGGGGCAAAACATGTCGAAATTAAGGGTGATTCTGAATTAGTTGTGATGCAGTTAACTAAAGAGTATAAATGCATTAAGGAAAATCTAATAGTGTATTTTGTTGCTGCCAATGCTTTGTTAAAACGTTTTAATAGTGTTAACATAAAGCATGTGCCTAGAATTGACAATCAAGAGGCAAATGATTTGGCACAGATTGATTCAGGATATAGAGTCTCGAAAGAAAAATTAGAAGAACTAATAGAAATAAAAGAGAGACTAATTTCGACAGATTATCCTTTAAATGAATTGTCAATGCCAAAACTTGGGGGCAGAGGAAGTATTATCACCTCTGATTTCTGCAAATGAAAATTTTCATGAAAATTTTCAGCATTTTGAAGTTTTTGCCATTGACAATATGTCGAATGATGATTGGCGAAAGCAAATTGTCGAATACTTGGAAAATCCAACAGGAATAACTAATAGGAAAACCAAGTATAGAGCCTTAAGTTATGTGATTATTGGAAATGAATTGTTCAAAAAGACTCCTAAAGGAGTTTTGCTTAAATTTCTTAGTGAAAGTGAGGCATATTTAGCAATATCCAATACTCATAATGGAGCCTGTGGATCTCATCAAGCAGGTCATAAAATGAAATGGCTCTTGTTTCGACAAGGGGTGTACTGACAAACTATGTTGAAAGACTGCATAGAATTTGCTAAAGGTTGCCAAGAATGTCAAAAGCATGTAGGGGTGCAACATGTACCTGCAAGTGAGTTACATTCGATAGTAAAACCTTGTCCATTTAGAGTTTGGGCCTTAGATTTAATTGGCGAGATTAAGCCAACTTCGTCGAAGGGCCATCGTTACATATTAGTTGGGATAGATTATTTTACTAAGTGGGTAGAAGCTATTCCCTTACCTAGTGTTAATCAACAGGCAGTGATTAATTTCATTCAAAACCATATTTTGTATAGGTTTGGGATTCCAGAAACCATTACTACAGACCAAGGTTCAGTGTTTATTGGTCAAAAAATGGTAGAATTTGCCTCTGAGAATGGTTTCAAATTATTAAGTTCGACGCAATATTATGCACAAGTAAATGGTCAAGTCGAAGCAGCCAATAAAATCATCATTAACTTGATCAAAAAACATATTGGGTAGAAGCCTAGGAATTGGCATAAGGCTCTTGGTCAAGTGTTATGGGCTTGTCGAAATTCTCCTAGAGAGTCAATTAATACTACTCCTTTTAAGCTTACATTTGGGCATGATGTAGTGTTGTCAGTCGAAATTTGTTTACATTCAACCAAAATTCAAAGACAGTTTGAAATTCCATCTGATCATTATTGGAATATGATGTTAGACGAATTGGTGGACTTAGACGAAGAAGGATTAACTGCGTTAGATGTTCTTACAAGGCAAAAAGAAAGAGTGGCCAACCTATAATAAGAAGGTTAAGTCGAAAACCTTCGCTTTGGGAGACTTAGTTTGGAAAGTTATTTTACCTATGGACAAGAAAATTGGGTCTTAGGTAAATGGTCACCAAATTGGGAAGGACCATTTAAAATTTTACAAGTATTTTCAAACGGTGCTTACGAAGTTGAAGAATTAGGCGTTGATAATCGAATTTTGCGTATAAATGGCAAGTATTTAAAAAGATATGAGCCAATTGATAGCCCCGCAAGTGCACGGGTCGTATCGCGTAATAAAAGAGTATCGGTCCACAGGGAGAGCCTAAGTGAATACCAATTTAATTTTTCAAAGTTTGATTAACTGAAAAGAAAGTGTTTTTTTTGGAAAGGAGGAAAATAAAAGAAGAAGACATAAAGTTTAAATAGCGAGAAATAAAAGAAAGCGGTAAAGTGCAAAAATCATAAATAGCGGAATTGTAAATGACAAGAAAGTAAATTGCTTGAAAAGTAAATTGCCAGTAATTTACTTGACTTGCCAGTAATTTACTTGACTTGCCAGTAGTTTACTTGACTTGGAAATTTAAAGAGCAAGAAAAATAAAAGAGCAAGAAAGTAAATAACTTGGAAAATAAAGGTGCAAGAAATTAAATAGCAAGAAAAGTAAATGACTTGGAAAATAAAGGTGCAAGAATTTAAAGGAGCAAGAAAGTAAATGACTTGGAAAGTAAAAGGGCAAGAAAATAAATAGCAAGAATTTAAAGGGCAAGAAAGTAAATGACTTGAAAAATAAAGGTGCAAGAAATTAAATAGCAAGGAAAGTAAATGACTTGGAAAGAAAAAGGGCAAGAAAATAAATAGCAAGAATTTAAAGGGCAAGAAAGTAAATAAACAAGAATCATAAAAAGCATGAAGAGTAAATTGAAGTCATGAATCATTAGAGAGCCTTTGTCATTGATTTTCTAACAAAATTCAAGCTTAGGTACAAGTGAGGATCAAGCCTCTATTTATAGGAAAATATGAGGGGCAAAATGGTCCTAAAGAGGAAAAAGTGGCAAATCAAGTTGGCCAAGGTAGCCATCAAAAATATCCATCAACAAGTGGGCAACAAGTGGGCAAAATATCCATCAGCAAGTGGGCAATTCGAATTCTGACTGTTCAGTCGAATTCTGGATAGCAGAGTTGAGGCACAGTCGAAATCTTGCCAGCAGAAGTAGGCACAGTCGAAATCTTGCCAGCAGAAGTAGGCACAGTCGAAATCTGGGAAGCAGAAGCAGTCGAAGTCGAAATCTGGAAGATGCAGTCGAATTCTGGGAGATCCAGTCGAAATCTGGCCTGCTGAGACAGATGCTGTCGAATTCTGAGAGATCTTGGTCGAATTCTGAGAGATCTTGGTCGAATTCTGAGAGATCTTGGTCGAATTCTGAGAGATCCAGTCGAATTCTGACCTGTTGAGACTTTAAGCAGCCCAAATTGCTTCAAAATAAGACCTGAAGATAAAAAGTAAACATTTGCAGTAAAATAGAACAAAAATATAATTTAAAATACTAAAAAGACTTAATAAAATAACTATTAAAAAGACTCTAAAAATAGACTTATCACCAATATTGCAGGAAGTTAGAATAACGCAAGGTTAAGAAGTAACGAAGAAACTTAAATATGGCATGTCGAAATTTTGAATGCCAAAGAACATTGTCGAAGTACAAAGTGGATTACAAAAAAAAATCAGAAACAAGGAAAGCTGAAATTTAAATTACAAGATTAGTTTTAAGTTTCCCGAAAACAATCTTGGCATGATCCAGTCTGGCAGTAATGAGAGCTTCGTCTTCGACCACTCTCTGAACTGCTTTCCTCATAAAGTAGTTTTGATTATCACATGTTTCATGATAGGTTGTGGCTTGGCATATGTAAACTTATTGATGCAATGTGGAGTTTGTACAGCTGTTGTGTGCTGTCCTATTTTAATTGACTTTATTTTTGCTTTCATTGATTTAATTTCTAGCTTATTGTGTTGTTTTTGTTGAACTAACATTACCTTAATTAATTGCAGCAACTCAAAACATGGGGAGGCGTAGAAAATGATTACTGTTCGGGATAGTCGAGTGCTTCTGGTCCAGTAGTAGGTTGGCCTCCAATTCGGTCTTTTAGAAAGAACATTGCAAGTGGAAGCTCTTCTTCTAAGCCACCTACTGGGTCCCAGCAAGACAAAGTTGCATACAAGGTAGTTAGGAGTAACAAAACTATTAATAAAGGGTTGTTTGTGAAGGTCATTATGGATGGAGTTCCTATTGGGAGAAAAGTTGACATCAATGCTTATGATAGCTATGAAAAATTTTCCTCTGCTGTTGATAAGCTCTTTATAGACCTCCTTCAAGGTAATATCCATTTCCTTTTAGTTTAATAGATACTAGCTCTCATTCTATTTATAAGAAGAAAAAATCAGTTTTATGTTTATTGAATAACTGATGTATCTACTATCTAGTCTATAATACATCAGTTATTCAATGAATCTACCACAGGGAGTATGGCTTGTACGATGTGGTCAATTTAATCATATTTGTTGACATAATTTAGTGTAGAAATTGTTTCTTTGGGGAATTAAAAGTTGTACTCATAGTCAGGTATACACATTTTGTCAGCTACTACATCCTTTTGACTAACTAGAAAGCAACATTCAAACCTCATGGTATAAATGTCAACCTTGCTATATGCAATTAAAAGTGTGTGTTTGGTTTCACCTTGCATTCTATAAGAATTGATTTTGTCATATGCCAAACACAGTTTTAGTGAAAATTCAAGGGTTAGGTTTCTGTTAGACAAAGTTGATTTTGCCTCTAAATATTTAATTCTTGTTAGAGTTGGGTTAAACAATTTACACTTATATTTACGTCAAATTTAATTGTAATGAAATCAATTTTGTTACTAATGATATTCCGGATTGGACTCTGAGGCCCACAAAAACACTTTGTGACATCAGATCAAATGACATTTATCAAAATCTCATCGAAACACACACAAAATGCATTAGCTTTTAGTCAATCTTTTTTGTTTTTTTCACCAAAGAATTGTTTAAGTCAGTTGGAGATTGTGATGATAATGAAAGTTGTGATGCAGAGTTAAATCTATGTCACATAGTGTATTCCCACAGTGGTGGTGGAACTGAGAAGAAGGAAGAGGGTTCATTGATTGGAAGTGGAGAATATAGTCTTGTTTATGAGGCTAATGATGGTGACAGGATGCTTGTTGGAGACGTACCATGGAAGTAAGCATCTTATTCTATTCAATATTATTTGGTGAATTTATTTATGAGAATGAATAATAATGGAAGTGAATGTGTATTATTGGCATGGCAGAATGTTTGTATCAACAAAAGTGAAGAGACTGCGAGTGTTGAAGACTTCTGACCTACCCGCTTTTAAGAAGCTGGATGAAGCTATTTGAGTTTGAGGTCTTCTTCAATACTATATTATAATTATAATATAATGAGAAGCTGCAAATTAAGAGTGTTTTAATTTATTTGACATTTTTGTTCCTCTCTGCTCTGCATTAAGTAGATAAGATCAGCAGGGAATAATATATATTTTCAACTCAGTTTAAATTGTTTTATGCTTTCTACTAGACTACTATATAAAGTAAACTCAACAGATTTGTTGTTTGCGTAACCATTATTTCAGAAAGAGAGCTATCTTGTAATTCAATGTTTGCTACTTTTGCTGTTTGTTTAAATTGAAATATGCCTTTTTTTTAATTCTAGTGTTATGTTCAATTAAATTGAGAGCTATGTTTAAATTGAAAATATATTCTTTGTATGGATATGCCTGCTAATGTGAGTTCCATTCCAGTTATGTTTAAATTGAGAGCTATGTTTTACATATCCATGTGCATGTTTTTTGTATAGATTTGTATGGATATGCCTGCTAATGTGAGTTCCACTCCAGTTATAGCTATATAAGATAACTGTTTGATTTGTTCTCTCATTGGTGTCACTTTTTTTTTTAAAAAAAAAGACTTTTCATATCGGTTCCCATGGAAAACTGATATGAAAAGTCTCTTTTTTTTAAAAAAAAAAGACTTTTCATATCGGTTTTCTGTGGGAACCGATATGAAAAGTCTCTTTTTTAAAAAAAAAAGAGACTTTTCATATCGGTTTTAGGGGCGACCGATATAAAAACAACTTTTCATAACGGTTCAGGAACCGATATGAAATGTCCCTATTTTTTATATCTCCTTTTTCGGCATCGGTTCGGGAACCGATATGAAATGTCAATTTTAACCGATATAAAAAGCCTTTTTTCCATTAGTGGCCCTTTCTAGGTGCTCAATAGCCAAAGTTGCTTCAGATCGAAGTGCAGCTTCCAAAGAATCTGGAGCTCTCTTTCGAATGGAGGCTTTCTTCTTTTCTTCTGCCTTAATCTTCGACTGCAAGGTTTTGATTTGTTCCTGGTACTTTGAAATGTTAACATCACATTCAGCTATTTCTTTGGCATCATTTGCTGCTTGAAATTCCAGTGACGAAATTTTAGCATCTGACGCTTCGACTGCAGCCCATTCTTCCTATTGAAGTTTAGCCTCACGCTCTTTATTTGCAGCAACATTCTTTCTCTTTTGAAAGTCCCTTGCAATTTGCTCTAGAAGAACCTCAAATTCGACAAGGAAGCCAATGAGAGATTTGCTGAATGTTGATTTGTTAAGTTTGTTCAGCAAGTTCTCAATTTCATAAGTGACCATATGATTTTGTTCAATTGTTTGGAACAAATCTATTTCTAAGACATTGGCTCGAAGTTCTCGAAGAAGGTCTTCTCTTGAGCTTTCAGAAATCCCGCCAACAGAAGAAGTCGAAGAACTTCGTTTGTTCTCAGTCGAGGCAGATCTGCTACTCAACATCAACTTCAGAGATTCAAGGGGATTCTTACTCTTTAATTCCCCTAATTCTTCTTGACTGATGATGTTGTTGGTCGAAGGTACGGCCTTAGTTGAGTTAATACCTTGTGGAGACTCACCAATTTGTTCTGAATCTCTTAGACTCACCAATCCTGGAAGTGTCTTTTCAATTCTGAAAACTGATGGTAGTGACGTCATAAGATTCGACATAAAGCTGTTGATTGTAATTTCAAAAACGTCATTTTCTGCCTTCATTTAAAACGCAGTCGAAAAAGACATTTTTGGGGGGCAATTTGTTAGCCTGCATTTTTGACAGGTTCAATTAAATGCAGTCAACGAGGTTTGACTTGCTAATTTCAAGAGGAAAGGTGTTGATTTCGACAATGAGAAGTTATCCCAAGAAGGTTCGACGCAATGCTTAACTTAGTGGAAATTGAAGACTTGAAGCCAATGGTTCGACGAGAAGAAAGTTAGTGATAGATCAGAAGTCAAGTGCTCGTTGTTGAAACAGCATAACAGTTATTGTGGCTGAAGACATGGCAGTTACCATTTTTTAAATTCTATGTATAGTTAGTTAGTTACTATGTCTCCTTCCTTGTATAAATAGTAGTTTTCATAGGAAAACGGGTCACAAACTCACATACAGAATTCTGAAACTCAAACTTCCAACATCACAGAGAAAACGAGTCAGTGAACAATGTATGAACTTGTGCACCATTCTCTTTACAATTAATGTAATTTCACTTTTAGTTTCTTAAGTTTTCTGTATTTTATTGGTTTTCTCTTCGCCTCCTACTCAGAATTCTCCCTTCTAGAGATAACTTCGACGGTTATCTTCATAGTTTCAAGTTTAAACCGCAAGAACACTCATAATTTCTGGAAAAACTTTAATACAAATGTTCTAGGATTTTTTAGTTGATCCTGCAAGCAACATTAATTTGTAACTAGCGGTGTTTACCAAAAAACACAGTAAACACCCATAGTCGCCTATTGTAACATCCTCAAAAATATTTAATCGAATTATTTGGATGTTGACCCAAATTAATTATTTTTAGTACTTGATTGGTGTAATTAACGAGTGTTAAAGTTAATTATTTGGATGTCTCAGGAACGTTAAGCCGATAAAGCGGAATAAGGATGATTTGGGAAAGAAATAAGAGATTAAGGGCAATATGGTCATTTAACCATATTACCACTTAATTGAAAGGAAAGAAAGAAAAGAATAAAAGAAAGAAGGAGAAGAGAGAAAGAAAACGCAGAGAATAAAGAAAAGAAGAGAAGAGGAGAAAAGAAAGAAGAAAGAAGAAAGAAGAGAAGAATAAGAAGCTCTCACCCCAAGCCCTCAAACTTCACCATCATCATCATCTCATCTCCCTCATCATAACCCAAGAACTAGGTAAGTTTTCCTCCAATTTTTCCCCTATCTTTTGACCTACGGAATTTAAGGGTTTTGTTGGAGGATTTGTTGAAATTTCAAGTTGTGTGATGAAATTGATAATGGAATCATGATTAGGATCGAAGTCAAGAGCGATTGAACGCGATTGGAAGCTCGAAACGAAGTTAGGAGCGGTTTGGTGTTGATTGGGTTCCGTTTAGATATTTTGAGGTCTCGGGGATTTCGGCTCGGCAACGACTCTCGCTTCAAGGGTGAGTTTTACTCACACTTAGGATGTTTTTGTGTCTCGATAAATTTTATGTGATTTGATTGCGAGAGATTTTGACTTGAAAACCGCTATTTGGAAAAATATGTCGTTTTTGATAAAATTCGTTTCGATTGAGTTTTTGATTGATTGTGTGGTATTGGTTGGGTTTGTTTTGCTGGTTGTTAAATCTGTTTTCAGTCGGAACGAGAATCGGAATTGAGCGGAATAGCGAATTTCGCAAGAAAACGGAAAAATTGCACTTTTCTGCAGATGGTCGCGTCGCGACCCGTTCCCATCGCGTCGCGACCTGGCCCTGTTTTGTCACGCAAAAAGTTTCTGTCGCTTTTCGCGTGGCGACGGTAGCAGTTCGCGTCGCGACGCTTTGTAGATTTTCAGCAACTGTACACTGTTTTTGTTTTCGCGATAACTTTTGATCCGGGAACCCGACTGAGGTGTTCTAAGATGCGTTCGAAAACTTATTCAGAGGCCTAACTGAATATTTTATTTTTAAGGTATAATGAACTGTTTTTCGAGTCGTGAATTGTGTTGGAAAGTGACGAATTAGTATGCGAGAGTGAACGTGGATTTAATTTGTAATGTGAATTAAATGTTCAATTATTTGTCTGAGGTAAATGAACCCTGAGTTCATATTATTGTAGATATATGTATGTATATATCGAGTTGGGTGACGACCCATGGTTTTAACATACTTGGCGGGGCAGTCATGATCCCCCACCCTAGGCTCCGTGCCAATAGGAGAATGTACTATTGGTAAGGGGGTTCACCGGGATTAGCACTGGATTGCAGTCGGTGTTATGTTTATATGTTGTTGTACGTACACCGGGATTAGCACTAGATTGCAGTCGGTGTCGTACTGTGCGATACACCGGGTTTAGCACTGGATTGCAGTCGATGTCGTGTAATTTAAAAAGGATTATTAATTGAACCGAGAGAGTTAGTAGGGGTCTCGGTAGAACTCACTGAGATTGTATCTCACTGTTTAAATGTTGTTGTTTTACAGTGACACAGGAACAGCGGAAATCCAAGAGGCACGAGTAGGTTAGGCTCGGGCGACTATTGATGACTTAGCGTTTATGCTTAAGTTATTTTTATTTCCTTTTGTTGTCTATGTACCGCAACACTATAACTTTAGTGTTATGTCTTTCTTCCGCTTTCTTGTATGATGCTGAATACTTTAGTAGCTGACAGTTTATGGTCTGAGTACCGTATGGTCTTGTCTATAAATAAGACTGTTCTGTTTTTATTCAGCGAAAAATTCATAGTGGTATTCAGTGTCTGAGCAGGAAATAATATCTCTGATGTGTTTTTAATGTGCACTTGGGTATTTTTAATAAATAGAAATACCGGGGTGTTACAGTTGGTATCAGAGCGGTTTGACCTAGTCGGACTTAGCTATTAGAGTCTTTTACTTCCTTCAGTCATGATTTTCTTAGTATGCTATTTGACATTGAGCTTGATCAACTTAATACCTTGTGCATATTTTGCAGAATCATGGCCAGAAGAGGTAGAGGAGTTCCTCCCCCTGCTGATCCACATTTTGACTGGATGCAAAATGTGATCGAGAACCAACAGAAAATGATGCAAGACATGATACTTATGCACCAGCAGCAATAGATCCAACAGCAAAATGCTCAGCAGCAGCAAGCTCAAGAGCCACAAGTGAACCCAAGGAGAATCTTCACAAAATTCCAGAAAATGAAACCCTCCGAGTTCAGAGGTGGGCCTGATGTCAGAGGTTGGCCTGATGTCATGAAAGCACAACATTGGCTGGATGACATTGAAAAGATTTTTCTAACAATGCAAGTGACCGATGAAGATAAGCTGAGATTGGCATCCCATATGCTGAAAGGAGAGACCAATAACTGGTGGCTAATGCGAAAGCCATGATGGAGACAATGGAAACTCCCCAGACTTGGGAAAATTTCCGGACATCATTTCTGGAACAATTCTTTCCCACTGCTATGAGGTTTGATAAAGAGAATGAGTTTTTAGCTCTCACACAAGGAGGCTTGACCGTGGGCCAATACACGGCTAAATTTGAAGAGTTGTATCAATTCTTCGGTTTAGCCGGATATGCTCCCAACGACAGATGGAAAACTGACAGATACAAATATGGGTTGAGAGAGGATATTGCTCAGAGTCTCAGTTCTTTTCCGAGAACCAACTATGCAGCCATGGTACAACAAGCTTATATTGCCGAAAGTGATTTGGCAAGATTGTATGCAAGTAGAAAGGCGTTCCATCGGAATAAGAGGAACACTGGGTCATCTAGCTCTCAGATGGGTCCTAGGCATGACTCAGAAAAAGGAGGTAATTACAAAGGGAAGCAGGTGCAATCGTCTGATTCTGCACAGTTCAGGAATTGTAGACTTTGTGGAAGACATCACCGTGGCGAGTGTCCGTGATAACTCATATTTATATGAGTTATTTATACTTATTCAAAGTTAAATCATGCAAGTTCTCTGGCAATAGTAGGTTGTTTCTATTAAGTTTCTGTTAGTTTATTGCTTTTTAGTTAGAAAGGGGCTAAATTACAAGTTCTAGGCATATTGGTGCCAATTGGCACCTTTGTGAGCGTTTTGATGCTTCTTGTGTTTGTGCAGTAAACTGAACGTGGCAACGTCCCTCATCACGTCTGAAGAAGGGCAGCAGAGCAAGAAAGAAATATCTTATTTTTGGCGCACAAGAAATGATGGCCAAAGATCTAGAAGTGCAGAAGATCTTCTCTCTCCTCAGCGCTGACGCGGCTGACGCACTGTAGCAGTGCGGTGTCACTTCAGGGCAGAGTCAACTCGCAAGCAAGCTTGGAAGGTGGGGAATGACATCAGCAAGCATGTGACCCTCTTTTGACCATGGCTATTCTCTCTCTACAAAAGGAAAAGGGGGCATCATGCGAAATCAGCCACGAACCCATTCATCATCCACCTTCCTCCATTTTCAGAGATAGTTTTTCTAAAAGAAGTTCTGGACACAGACTTCTTCATTTTTAATTTTCTCAAGCTCCAATTTTTATTTCCATTCGCAACCATTACTGTGAAGCTCAGACGTTGTAACGTCTTTACAGCGTGCATGAAGGAAGGCCACTTAGGCGTATCTTTTGCGTTTAGTCTCCTTTTCTCTATGTACGGTACTTGGATTTTAACTCCTCTTATTTCTGTAAGGATGCTCAGCATGAGCTAAACATTTGTAGTTGGGTTGTTGTTTTGCATGTAATGAACCTCTAGTTTAATGCTATGAAGTATTGATGTTTATGCGTTTTAAATCTTTGCATGTTAATATTTCCAAACTTGTTTTGAACTTGGCCACTTAAAACAAGTAGATTCATAGGTACAGACATGGTCTATGAAAAGAACTCAAAGATGTATGTGAATGAAAAGGTGCACTAAAGACATTTAGGCATTTTTATCTAAATCTAGACATAGAATGGATAATAGTTCATAGGACATTGCTGTGGGTACTTAAAATACAGGAGTAGGCCTACTTAGAACCTAGACATAGGAATTCTAGTACTTGAAGCTCTGACGTTTTGTGACTGAAAAGCACAGCTCTTTTGCACAGCGTTCAAACGTTATAACGTCTATACAACATAGCATTTGTACGTGTTAACGTGTAAACGTTATAACGTCTGACTAGAGGAGATTTACTTGCATGCAGCAATCCAACTCATACTCTTCCATATTCACAACCACTTCTTGTTTACTTGCTTTATTTATGTTACTAGTCTTAATACGAACTTTTAGTGCCGATTTATTACTTATTTCACTTGTGTTTTAAAGACTTGAACTTTGAAAGTAAATCAATCCTCGTGGGAACGATCTCTTACTTTTTATCCACTTTATTACTTGTACGACGTGTATACTTGCACTGATATTGCGACTAGAACACACACGACCGCAAACAAGTTTTTGGCGCCGTTGCCGGGGATTGAATTTAACTTTTATTGCTCAACAAGAATTAAAACACTAGGTGAAAGAATTCTGCTGTGTTGTTTGTTGTTTCTGTGAGTGAACAGGTAAACGTTACAGCGTATGCTTAGTTCCAGTTCAAGCTCTAGTTCAATTGAACCAGGGAGTGGATCTGAGCCTGAATTCTATCCAGAACCTGAAAGAACCTTCAGGCGACTAAGGAGACAACAAAGGTTAAGAAGGCAGCAACAACACCAGCAATTTCAGCCACCAATCATGTCTGAACATGGTACTGGTGGTAGAAGCTCTAGAGGTGGACGTACTCCAAGAGGTGGAAGGCACTCTGATGCTGGAGGTAGAGAACGTGGTCGTGGACCACAGACTCATACAGAGACATATGTTGATGATGAACACTGGCAGAGACAGCAACTCATCAATGCAGGGCCACAAGACATGGTCAATGACAGAGACAGGCCTATGCGTGATTATGCCGTGCTCAATCCTGCCCATTTACAAACAGGCATTGCAAGACCACCCATTCATACTGGTCACTTTGAATTCAAGCCAATGATGTTCCAAATGTTGCAAATTGCAGGGCAATTTGGGGGTTTCCCTCAAGAAGATCCCTATGCACATCTAAGGCAATTTTTGGATGTGTGTAGCAACTTTGTCATCCCTGGAGTCTCAGAAGATGCCTTCCGATTGAAGCTATTTCCATATTCTCTCAAGGATAAGGCCAAGAATTGGTTGAACTCCTTAGAACCAAATTCAATTCACACCTGGGACGAGCTAGCTGAGAAATTTCTAGGAAAATACTTCCCTCCCAACAAAAATGCCAAGTTAAGAAATGACATCACTTCCTTCAAACAAAGGGAAGGGGAATCATTGTTTGAGGCTTGGGAAAGATGGAAGGAATTATTGAGAATGTGCCCACACCATGGTATACCCGTGGTTATTCAAATGGAGACTTTCTATAATGGTTTAGATCAGCCTACCAGGCTTATACTTGATGCTTCATCCGGTGGTGTCATATTGAACATGTCTTTCTCTGAGGCATGCAGGCTTATTGAAGACATAGCCACTCATAATGCCCATTGGCCTTCTGAAAGATTCACTCCCGGAAAGAAGGCTGGTGTCCATGAGATAAGTGAAGTAACTGCTCTTTCTGCTCAGGTTGCTTCCCTGACCAACATGATTAAAAATTTGAGTACTCCAAATGTGGCAACGTCTGAAAGACAGACTGCTGCAGCAGTTGAACCAACACCATCTGGGGGAGTAGTGTGTGTCTATTGTGAAGGAGGGCATATCTACGAAGAGTGTCCCCATAACCCTCAGTCTGTAAACTATGTATCCCATAACAAAGGTAACAGTCCTTTCTCCAACTCTTACAATTCAAATTGGAGAAATCACCCAAATTTTGGTTGGAAGAACAACAATTCTTTGAATGCTAGCGATACTGCTCCTGCAATACCCCCAGGATTTCCCCCTCAACAACAAAAGCAGTATACGCAGAATAACAACAACAGCAATTTGGAAGCCTTGATGAAGACTTTCATAAGCGATTGTAGGGCAACCTTACAGACCCATGAGTCTTCAATCAAAACCTTGGAGAACCAAATTGGGCAGATAGCCTCAGCTCTCACTCAAAGACAGAATGGATCTCTTCCATCCACAACTGAAACACCATCTTCATCTAAGTCAACTGGTAAAGAGGTGGTGAATGCACAGGTAAATGCTATCTCTTTAAGAAGTGGAACCGAGTATCCTGACCCATCTATGTCTAAGGAACCCGAGGTGCCAGAAGAGGAAAAGGAGAAAACAGAAGTGGAGAAAAACAGAAGTGGAGAAAAAGAGAAGATTATTCCAGATACTGTGCTGTCTAAACCAGACGTTACAACGTCTAGTTCTGAACCAGGAATCAAGACTGTTCCTAAGATTGTACCTGAATATCCTCCTCCACCCTACGCTCAAAAACTAAAGAAAGCTCATGAAGACAAGCAATTCAGCAAGTTCATGGAGATGCTCAAACAGCTACACATAAACCTTCCTTTGGTTGAAGCTCTACAACAGATGCCAAACTATGCCAAGTTCCTAAAGGATATCATCACCAAAAGAAGAAGGCTAGGGGAGTTTGAAACTATTGCTTTAACTGAAGAATGTAGCTTAATTATGCAGAATAAACTCCCTAGAAAACTGAAGGATCCTGGCAGTTTTACTATACCATGCTCCATTGGAGATTTTTACCTTGGCAAAGCTTTATGCGACTTGGGGGCAAGTATTAACTTGATGCCCAAGTCCATTTATGAAAAACTTGGTATAGGAACTGCCAGACCTACTTCTTTAAGTCTTACCTTAGCTGATAAAAGTAGAGTTTATCCAGAGGGCATATTAGAAGATGTTTTGATTAAAGTTGACAAATTTGTTTTTCCAGTGGACTTTGTTATTTTAGACTTCGATGCAGATAAGGAAGTTCCTATCATCTTGGGGCGACCATTTCTAGCCACTGGAAGGACACTCATTGATGTGCAAAAAGGAGAATTAATCATGAGGGTCAATGACCAAGAAGTCAAGTTCAACGTCCTCAACGCACTCAAGTATCCAGAACCTAACACAGAGGAATGTTCCTTTGTGG
Source organism: Astragalus membranaceus (assembly GCA_039519185.1). NCBI lineage: Eukaryota > Viridiplantae > Streptophyta > Magnoliopsida > Fabales > Fabaceae > Astragalus > Astragalus membranaceus. The sequence goes on from CM076847.1 coordinate 95,753,649, forward strand.
TTGCCCTTGACCATGTGGTTCAAAAACAATTCAATAAAGATAATGACCACCTGGAGAAGATTCTGGGCAATGATGAGATTCAAGAGTTGTTAACAGAAGAAGCTGCTCCGTCAAACGTTACAACATCAACTACAGACGTTGTCACGTCTGACTCCCCTGTACCCAAGGCGTGGACAAAGAAGTATGAATCTTTGGGGCAAGAAGACTCCAATCTCAAGAAGATAGTTCCTTCCATTGAAGAGCCACCCAAGCTGGAACGGAAGGTGTTACCTGATCACCTGAAGTATGCCTTTCTAGGGGAAAATGATTCTTTACCTGTAATCATTTCTTCTAATCTCTCACAAAAGCAGGAAAGTGATCTCATTAGCACCTTGAAAAGACACAAGAAAGCCATTGGTTGGCAAATGGCAGATATCAAGGGTATCAGTCCCACAATCTGTATGCACAGAATTGTCTTAGAAGAGAATGCAAAGAACAGCATTAAAGGACAAAGGCGATTGAACCCGATAATGAAAGAGGTGGTCAAGAAGGAAATCATCAAATGGTTAGACGCAGGAATCATCTACCCAATCAGTGACAGCTCATGGGTGAGCCCAGTTCAATGTGTACAAAAGAAGGGTGGAGTTACTGTGGTGACCAATGACAAAAATGAACTGATTCCAACAAGGACAGTGACTGGATGGAGGATATGTATGGACTACAGGAAGCTGAACAAAGCAACCAAGAAGGACCATTTTCCTCTGCCATTTATTGACCAGATGTTGGATAGACTTGCAGGCAAAGAATTCTATTGTTTCCTTGATGGTTACTCAGGATATAACCAGATAGCTATTGTGCCTGAGGACCAAGAGAAGACCACATTCACTTGTCCTTATGGTACCTTTGCCTTCAGAAGGATGCCATTTGGGCTGTGTAATGCTCCTGCAACATTCCAGAGGTGTATGATGGCTTTATTCTCAGATTTTATTGAAAAATCCATGGAAGTTTTCATGGATGACTTTTCAGTCTATGGAGACTCATACAAGGCATGCTTGGATAACTTAGAAGGAGTTTTAATAAGATGTGAAGAGACCAACTTAGTACTCAATTGGGAGAAATGCCACTTTATGGTTCAAGAGGGAATTGTTTTGGGGCATAAGATTTCAAAGAAAGGGTTGGAGGTTGATAAAGCAAAAATTGATGTTATTGACAAATTACCTCCACCTACCACTGTCAAAGGTATTAGAAGTTTCTTAGGGCATGCTGGTTTTTACAGAAGGTTTATCAAGGATTTCTCAAAAATTTCCAAACCTTTGTGTCTGCTGCTGCAACGTGATAACGTCTTCAACTTTGATGAGCAATGTCATGAAGCCTTCCAGAAATTGAAGACTGCCCTTGTAACAGCTCCTGTGATAGTCACTCCTGACTGGTCCAAACCATTTGAATTAATGTGTGATGCGAGTGACTATGCTGTGGGGGCTGTATTGGGTCAAAGGTATGGCAAAATTTTCCACTCTATCTATTATGCTAGTAAAACCTTAGATGATGCCCAATTAAATTATACTGTAACTGAGAAAGAGTTACTGGCTGTTGTATTTGCTTTTGACAAATTTCGATCATACTTGGTGGGTGCAAAAGTTATTGTTTTTACTGATCACTCAGCCATCAAGTATTTGATTGCTAAAAAAGATGCAAAGCCACGACTCATCAGATGGGTTCTCCTCCTCCAAGAATTTGACTTGGAAATTCATGATAAAAAGGGGGTGGAGAACCAAGTTGCTGATCATCTTTCTAGGCTAGAGAATGTTGATGCAGGTACAGGTGCAGAAGAGATAAAAGAAAATTTCCCTGATGAAAAGCTGCTGACAGTAGCCACAGTAGCTGAAGACGTTACCACGTCTATGGCAATTTCTTCAAACGTTATAACGTCTGATGCTACTGCACCCTGGTATGCTGATATAGTCAACTTCCTAGTCAGCAAGATTGTGCCTGTGGATTTCAACCATCAGCAAAGAAAAAAACTCTTCCACACCGTGAAGCACTATTTTTGGGATGAGCCCTATCTGTATAAGATGTGTCAAGATCAGTTGCTTAGGAGATGCCTTGCTGAAAAAGAACAACTTCATGTGTTACAACAATGTCATGCATCACCTTATGGAGGACATTTTGGAGGAACCAGAACTGCAGCAAAGGTGCTACAGTCAGGATATTATTGGCCAACACTCTTCAAAGATGCTCATGAATTAGTGAAAAGCTGTGATAAATGCCAAAGAACTGGTAACATCTCCAACAAGCAAGAAATTCCATTGACAAATATCCTTGAAGTAGAGCTGTTTGATGTGTAGGGAATGGACTTCATGGGGCCATTTCCTATGTCTCATGGAAACTTATACATTTTGGTAGCTGTGGATTATGTATCAAAATGGGTGGAAGCCATTGCATTGCCCAATAATGAAGCCAAATCAGTCAGCAAATTCCTTAAGCAAAACATCTTCACAAGGTTTGGTACTCCAAAAGCTATAATCAGTGATGAAGGCTCTCACTTCTGTAACAAGCTAATTGAGAATTTATTGGCTAAATACGGAGTGAAACACAAGACTGCTACAGCTTATCACCCACAAACAAGTGGTCAAGCAGAAATTTCCAACAGAGAAATTAAAAGAATACTTGAGAAGATGGTTGGTCCAAACAGGAAAGATTGGTCCCTGCACCTTGATGATGCATTGTGGGCGTACAGGACAGCATTCAAGACACCACTGGGCATGTCACCATACAAGCTAGTCTTCGGAAAAGCTTGTCATCTACCTATTGAACTCCAACACAAAGCTCACTGGGCACTGAAGCAACTGAACTTAGATCATTCAAAGGCTGGAGAAGCAAGACTCCTTCAACTAAATGAGCTAGATGAATTCAGGCAAATTGCCTATGAGAATTCAGCAATGTATAAGGAGAAAACCAAGAAGTGGCACGATCATAAAATTCAAAGAAGGGAGCTAGTAGAGGGACAACCAGTTTTGCTGTTTAATTCAAGGTTAAAGTTGTTCCCTGGGAAGCTAAAATCAAGATGGTCAGGACCTTTCAAGCTGGTAAAAGTCTATCCTCATGGTGCTGTGGACCTGTTTGATGAGAAAACTAATTCCATTTTCAAAGTCAATGGCCAAAGAGTGAAGCATTACCATGGAGAACATGTGGTTAGGGACAAGACCACAGTGGCTCTCAACAACCCCTGAATTCAAAAGGGAATAGTCTGGCTGAAGACTCTTAAAGCAAGCGCTCTTGGGAGGCAACCCAATGGTTTTAACTAACCAGCAATTTTGTGTCTTTAAATTTTTGTTGTGTGCAGGAATGGGAGCTGAAGTATGGTAAACGTTATAACGTCTTTGCGTGTCTAGGATGTTGTCACGTTTGCTGCCTGGGTAAAGTTTTAAATGAAAGAAAAAAAGAAAAGAAAATGAGTCAAGCAGTTTTCAAATGAAAAAATTTTAAATGAAAACATTTTTCAAGGACGTGACTGCCAAAGTGACCATGACGTCACTTCCAACGGTTACCCCTTTTTCCCAAGCCCACGCCACCACCTACTTCTCAACTTCCCATAAAACCTCCCCAATAAACACTCACCAGTTACAATCATCAAAACCACCTTCAGACACTTTCAGAAACCGCAATCTTATCCCTTCCCCCAAATCTCAAATCTCAAATCCCCCACTCTCCAGAAAACTCATTCAATCACCATGACAAAAACCAAGCAAGCTGCAGTAAAATCATCTGGTAAAGGAAAGAATGTTAACCCAAGTTCTTCCTCTGTTCCAATTCCAGAAATCCCCATTCCTTCAAAGAAGAAAGCTTTGCTACCAGAAAGGGGCTTCAGCTTGGAAAACCCAAATCCTGATTTTCTCGCAACAGTGGCAGCATTAGGATGGCAGAAATTTGTAGTTCACAGAAAGGAATACATTGCAACTCTGGTGCATGACTTCTACAAAGGAATCGTTGAAAGAACCGATGGAGAACTTTCAAGCACCTCCATCGTTCGCGGTGAAGAAGTCAAATTTGGTGTAAGAGTCATAAATGACTACTTTGGGCTGGGTTACTATGGCAAGGCAGTTGAGGTAAAACAAAAGACTTACGGAGTGGCAGAGATGACTGAAATCAAAGAAAGGATATGTGTTGAAGGAGCTGTTTGGGAGCGAAGAGGCGACCATGGGAATGAATTCAAAATTTTGAAAAGATACCTTTGTGATGAGGCCAGTGCTTGGTTTCATTTCATTAGGCACTGCTTGATACCCACTTCTCACACTCTCTGGGTTGATAAGGAGAGGCTGATTGCTATTGATGCGATTATGTCAAGAGATAAGATTGAGGTGGGAAAGCTCATCAACAGGGAGATAAACAAATGGCAGAACAGGAAGGATGGATACCTATACTTCCCTTGTTTAATCACTGATCTCTGCATGGAGGCTGGAGTGGAGATTGAAGCATCTGAGCTAAGAGAGGAACCCCAGGGGGCATTCTCTACAAAGTTCAAAGCTAGGCAGAGAGCTGCAGATGCTACCACGTCAGTTGATGCACAGACGTTACAACGTCTGGTGGACCAGCAAAACAGCCTAGCCAAATTTGTCAAGGAGCAGTTTGAGTGGCAAAAGAAGGTGACTGCACAGACAACAAAAGGCAAGATGGTGATTGAAGAACCAGTACTTCCCCTGGTGACTGCACAGACAACAAAAGCCCAGCAAAGAAAAAACAGAAGAAGGTAAGTAGTGAGGAAGAAGAGCTCAAATCAGCTGATATGGATAGCATCAGTGAGAGTGATGCAGAGGAATCAAAGAAGGTGAGTAGGGAAGTCCTAAGTGATGATGAGGAAACACATTCAGAAGAGAAAGGAAGCTCCAGTGATAAGACTGATATTGAGGCTGACTCTCCACCTACCCAATGTTTACCGTATTTTTAGTAAACACCGCTAGTTTCACTACACGTGTTACTTGCGAGATCAACTAGGAATCTCAGGCCATTTGTGATCAAATTTTACTAAGAATTGTTGATATCAGTAGAAGTGCGAAGTGCAGAGACTTAAGAAATATGATAAAGTGCAAGAATTTGTAAATGCGGGAAGAGGAATCAAATGCAGTAAATTGCAGTAATTGTAAATGAAGAAGATGACAAAGTGCAGAAATCTTAAAGAAATGAAAACAATTATATAAAGAGATGGTACGCAGAATCATACATGAATTCCTGTTAACTCTGTTTTCTCTGTTTGCGGAAGTAGAGTGTTTTAGGAAATGTTTGTAATGAAATTTGCGACCCTTGTTCTATGTACAGAACTACTATTTATAAGAAAAAACTAATAACCGCACAGCGGTTTTCTAAAACAAGATAAGGCAGAGTAACTGCTATTTCGACGTGATAAGACTTAGATAACTGCTCCATCTTTCGACCAAGGAATCAATGTCCCTTTCGACAAATCTCCATAGCTTTGCTTGTTTCGCTGTTTATAATCTTCTCTCTGTCGAAGTGTGGCCTCTTTTTCCCAAATTCGCTAAGTTATGCATTAGGCTGCTTTCCCTTGGTTATTACCTCTTGAAGTCGAAATTATATCTTGGTGTCGAAGACCTGTTTTCTTTCTGAAATTATTAAGTCAAACCCTGTTGACTGCATTTAATATTAGCCTGTCGAAAATGTAGGCTAACAAATTGCCCCCCAAAAAGGCTTTTTCGACTGAGTTTTCAATGAAAGTAGAAAATGACTTTTTTGAAACATCTTTCGACCATTCTGTGTCAAATCTTCAATCATCATTAAATATCTTTTTCAGAATATGATTAGATGTTTCTGTGTCAAGGCCAGTCCCACTATCGCTTTCTTCCATTTAAATCACGCCACGTGTGAAAATAACTGTTGGGATCTCCCATGATCCCACGTTTCCCCACCAACGTCTTGGGGATTCACACCTTTTGAATTATTTTTTAATTAATAAATTCAAGTTAAACACGGCTATAAAAGGTAACTGCACCTCTTCATTTCCTTTTTCTGTTTCTTCATCTTCTTCTCCGCGAAAAAACTCCATTAAAGCATCTTCTGATTTTTGCATTTCCTTCTCCTTATTCGCCTTACGAAGCAAAGCGGCCACTACTAAGCACTTCCATTTCTTCATTAGCTTCCTGTTTCTAACGATGGCATCTTCTTCTACCATAAAATCTCCTGCTGTAACTCTTGGGAAGAAAACCCTTGTCTCTGAACCTGCTCTCACTTTGGAGGAAACACTAATTTACCGGTCTCAGGTACTTATCCCCTTCTCTAAACCTTCAAAGCAAGCATTTTTAGGCCCTCTTCCTCTCGCTGATGATGATTCCTCTAGGATTAGGGACATTTTCCCTAGCTACCATAGACTCAGCCCTAGGATCTTTAGCGAAGGTCCACACGTAATGGATTTCATGAGTAACCCGAATAGAGTTTTTCGATCTTCGCCACCAACTGAGAAAAACATGCCTTACATTGACTGGCTCAACAAAATTGAGTCGAAGAAAGGAGATATCTGGAAAAGTCAGGGAATTTTCGACCTGATCCAAATCTCAAGGTATGGGCCTAAGTATCAAAGCCCAATGCTCCTTTCTGCTCTACATTTTTGGGATATCACTACCAACAGCCTTCATTTGAAGTGTGGCATGCTTGCCCCTACCCTGCTTGATGTGGCAGCTATAACAGGTTTAAAGCCTTTAGGGGAAGTTTTCGGCCCTACTATCCAAACTGACTTCGATTTTGACTTCAAAAAGGCTAGCTTTAAAGGCTATATTGAAGAGAAACACATTACCGGGTCGAAGGATGTTTCTGATGAAGAGCATATTGCTTTTCTCACTTTCTGGTTATCCTTTTATGTCTTCTGTTCTTCGTCACTTCAAGTGGCCAAGATGTATATCCCCCTAGCCATTCAACTACATCAACGTCGAAAGATCAACTTGGCTACCCTTATTTTAGGGTCCCTTTTCGACAACTTGAAACAAGGGGCTCTTGATTTGAAAGGACTCAAACCAGACGAGAAATATTTGGTCTCTGGACCAATTTGGCTGTTTCAATTGTGGCTTCTTGCCACTTTCAATTCGAAATTGATAATGTATACTCCTGATGAGTATCTTGACGTAATTTCTAACAGAGGGGTCGAAGGTGTACGACTTGCTTTGTTGAGACCTAAACAAATAGGAGTATCTGTCGAAGATCTCTTTTCACAAGCTTTCAACATGTTTCTGAATTGTACAGAATTTTCTCCTTCTATGGCCCCTTTTGCTGGAAGAAATTATGGACCACATTGGTTCACTAGGGAATTCCCTGCTGACAACCCTGATGAGGAACAAGAAACAAATCAAATTTGGAAAGCATTTTTAACTCCTCAACTGCTGTCGTCTCGAATTTCTCCTGGGAAGTCATCAAACCAATTTGGTTTATTCTCATATCATCCAAGTTTATATGCACGGCAATTTGGGTTGTGTCAACTTCGACCCAGCCCTTTTTTCCGGTCTAAAAGGGAACTGTTAGTTCCTGAGAATGAAGAAGAATGGATAAATCGTCTCAACGACTTTCCCGCTGATTCTTTTCGTCTTACCCCCCTCCCTTTTGAACCAACTTTCTCTTGTACCCACAAGTTTTCTATTGGACAGAGTATATCACCAGGAAATTTACTGGTGTCGAAGAGGCTACTCTATTGGTCAAACTAATATCTGCTTTTCCTTCTTCGCAGAAAAAGAAGACCAAGTCGAAAGGTATACATATTCGAGAAATTCGAGCATTTCAACAATATTTCGAAACTGTATATGATCCGACTCATCTTCGTCAAACTGTTTCTCAAGCTGCAAAAGTTTTTAAACAAAAAATTCTTGATAAAATCCCGACTATGATTTTTCCACCTTATGTACCTGACAAATATTTTTTTGCTTTAACACAAAACAAAATTAGATTTCCACCTTTACCAACCAGTGAACTGGCTCTGGCATTTTGGTCACTCATTCCAGAATGGTTCGTATGTGGTTCGACCAAGGCACTATTTGATTTTTCGAACAAAACAGCTGAGAAAGTAGTTCCGACTAAGCAGGACATATACACTTTTGAGGGTCATCTTCATCTAGATATTCAACATATTCGAATCTTGTCCTCCATTAGAGAAGGTGATTCACAAGACTTCTTAGGAAAAATAAATTTCCTTTCTATGTATTTCGTATTCACACTTGTTTGTCGAATATTTGTAGCCATACCTATCACATCGTCTTCGACAGATGGCGCAGCAACAAAGACGAAGAAAAAAGATGTTGAGGCTTCGTCAATAAGAAAACAACCTCTTCAAGAAGAAAAACAAAAAGTAAGTACTTATCTTTACTCGTTGTGTCATCTTCTTATACTCTTCGACTAATTAGTCATCCGTTTTGCAGAGTCGAAAAATAACAAGTAGCTCTTTAATATCCAATCCAAAGAAAGCAAGAAATGTTAAACCAAGAGTCGTGAGCGATTCAGAGGTCGAAGTTCTCAAAACTTTGCCTATTTATATTTGTTTTCTTTTTCTTATTCATGCTCATATGATTGTTGTATTTTCAGTCTGATGAAACACCACTGGTCAGAACTAAACCCATCAAGGTTCAAGTTCCTGAAGCAGAAAGAGAGAGAAAGACAAAACATTCTCAAGATGCCTCTAAGACTGTTTCTCAACAAACTTCTGTCGAAAGACAACAACAAGAAGAACAAGTTCCGAAAAGGCTTATCCAAAAAACCCAGAGTGCACATTCTTTAGTTGAGAATACCATAGCTAAGGTGATCGATTGAAGCCTATGTTTTTCGAAAAACCGAAAACTTTGTTTATGTGATAATACTCACTTTGCTTCATTTTTTTAGGAAACTGAAGTCCCAACAAAACATGCTACACCTTCCTCCACTCATTCCCCTTCAAAAATAAATGTTTCTGGAGAAGGTGTCGAAGAAAAAGATTTGCCTCAACATACACCTGTTGTCGAAGATACACTGTTGGCCGAAAAGACTATTCTTGTTGAAACTGCCAAGGAAATTCCTGCTCATGGCCCAGAACCTGCTGCTATGGATGTTGATGAAAGTCCTGATGTTGGCCACAGTGGAGCTGAGATCAGTATATCCTCTTCTCCAAATATGGAAGAGCAAGGGTACGACGAAGAGGAAAGTGAAGACGACGGTAACAATGAGAGGAGTGAATCTCTTGAGATAGCAAATTCTCCACGTTCTGTGCCCTCAACGCATGACATCGCTCTTAGCCTTCAAGAACAAGAATTTTTGGACTTAAAACGCAAAGATCCTCTGGAGGCTTTCAAACGAATGGTGAGTGGTTTATCTTCGACAGAGAGTAAGCCAAGTGCTTCGACTGCTTCTATTGGCAATTCCTCTGAAGGTCCTAAAGAAAACCTGATTCGAGAACTTCAAACAACCCTCTTTGAGATAGATCTATTCAAGGCCATCGAAACAAATCATATGCTCTATTACAAACTCAAGTCTTTGCTCAATAAACTTAATAACTCTGGCTCCAGTGACTCTCTTTTATGCTTTATTGTTGAATTTGAGCCTTTGCTAGAGCAAATTTCCAGAGATATTCAAAAAAAGAAGAGTACTATTGTGAGCAAAGAGCGCGAGCTTGAACTTCTGACCATCTGCCTGAGCATAATATGGTGTCGAACTTAATAACTTAAATCCACTTATGGAGGCAAACTCAACCATTTTTCGACCAGTAAACACCGAGCCTTGGTCTGTAGTGATGGTTTCTGGAACTCCAAACCTGCATAGAATGTGGTTTTGGATAAAGGCTATTACTGCCTCTTGGTCTACATTAGCTAAAGGGATAGCTTCGACCCACTTAGTAAAGTAATCGATACCCACTAATATGTAGCGGTGACCTTTCGACGTCGTTAGTTTAATTTCGCCAATTATGTCTAGAGCCCATCCTCTAAATGGCCAAGGCTTTACTATTGAGTGTAACTCATTTGCAGGTACATGTTGTATTCCTGCGTGTTTCTGACATTCTTGACACCCTTTAGCAAAATCTATGCAATCTTTAAGCATAGTAGGCCAGTATACTCCTTGTCGAAATAAAAGCCATTTCATTTTGTGCCCCGCTTGGTGAGATCCACAAGCTCCACTATGAGTATTGGAAATTGCCAAATATGCCTCATTCTCATTAAGGCATTTAAGTAGGACTCCTTCCGGGGTTTTCTTTAACAATTCGTTTCCAAGAATTACATAGCTTAGAGCTCTATACTTGGTTTTTCGATTTGTTGACCCTGTTGGATTTTCCAAGTATTCGACAATTGGTTTTCGCCAGTCATCATTCGACATATTGTCAATGGCAAAAATTTCGCCATTTTCAATTGGAGGAAGTAATTCTACACTGTCTGCCCCCCCAAGTTTTGGCATTGACAATTCATCATCCTTACGATCTGTCGAAATCAATTTCTCTTTAATTTCAATTAACTCACTGAGTTTTGTTGGAGAGACTTTATAACTTGAAGCAATTTGTGCCAAGTCGTTTGCCTCTTGATTCTCAATTCGAGGTATATGCTCAATGTGAACATTGTCGAAACGTTTTAACAAAGTATTGGCAGTGACAAAATATAAGATTAAATTTTCTTTGATGCACTTATATTCTTTGGTTAACTGTTTCACCACTAATTCAGAGTCACCTTTAATTTCGACAGCCTTTGCCCCCAACTCTAACAAGATTTCCAATCCTGCAATTAAGGCTTCATATTCAGCCTCATTGTTAGAGCAGCGCTCTTTGATTTTAAACTTATACTTTGTTGGTATGTCTACTGGTGAAACAATTAATATACCAATTCCAGAACCATTTTTATGGCTTGATCCATCGAAATAAAGTGTCCAAGGTCGATTATTCATTTGACTAACTGTTACTTCGACCAATGAATGGTCAACAATAAAGTCAGCAACAATTTGTCCTTTGATAGCTTTCAAAGGCTGGTATGTTAATGAATACTCAGATAAAGCTAGTGCCCATTTGCCAATTCTGTTATGCAATATAGGTTTCGACAGCATGTGTTTAATAATATCGAAATGAGAATGCACATACACATCAACTGGTTTGATATATTGCTTTAATTTGGTACAAGAAAAATACAGACAAAGGCACAATTTCTCCATTGGTTGATATCTAGTTTCAGCATCATTTAACACTCTACTCAGGTAATATATGGCTCTTTCGACACCATTATCATCCTCTTGTGCTAGCATACTACCTATTGTTAGCTCTGATGCTGCTATATACAATTTCATCATCTTATCTCTGATGGGTGGCAACAATATAGGTGGTTTAACTAAATAAGCCTTAATGTCGTCGAAGGCCTTCTGGTGCTCTGGATCCCACCTGAATAAGTCTTCTTTCTTCAGTCGAAGCAATGGCGAGAACACTTGAGTTTTGCCACTTAGGTTGGATATGAACCTTCTGAGGAAATTAATCTTCCCTAATAATGACTGAAGCTCTTTTTTAGTCGAAGGGGCTTTCGTTTCCATGATTGCCTTCGTCTTGTTTTGATTAATTTCGATGCCTTTTTTGTGAACAACAAAGCCCAAGAAATCACCTGCACGTACACAAAAGGCACATTTGATTGGATTCATTTTCAATCCATATTTTCTCATTCTTTCGAATGATTGTCGAAGATGGTCTAAATGGCCATTTTCTGTTGAAGATTTGACAACAATATCATCTATGTATACTTGCATAAAATTTTCAATAAAATCATGAAACATAGAATTCATTGCTCTCTGGTATGTTGCACCAGCATTTTTTAAACCAAATGGCATTACTACCCATTCATAAACACCTAACGCCCCTGGGCACCGAAATGCTGTTTTCGACACATCTTCTTCGGCAATAAAAATTTGATTATAGCCTCAATATCCATCAAGCATACTTAGGTATTCAAATCCTGCTGCCGAATCAACTAGCATTTCTGCCACAGGCATAGGGTATTGATCTTTGGGTGTAGCATTATTTAAATCACGAAAATCTATACAGACTCGTAATGTTCCATTTTTCTTAATAACAGGAACAATGTTGGCTAGCCAATCAACATACCCGGCAGTCCTGATGAAGTTGCTCTTGAGTAATCTTTCGATTTCTTCTTTGATCTTCGACAGAACCTGAGGTGCGAACCTCCTTGGTGTTTGCTTCACTGGTTTTTTGTCTGGTCGAATGGGCAGTTTCAGTTCGACTACTTCTCGACGTAGACCAGGCATCTCATTGTAGTCCCAAGCGAAGCAATCTTTATACTCTTTGAGTAACTCGATCGTTCGACCTTTCAAACCCTTGTCGATTTTAGCACTGATAAATGTTGGCCTTTTTATGGGGCCATCTGCTAAATCAATTTCTTCAAGAGGGTCTTGAGCCTGCATCTTCTTAGTCGAACCCATTGGGTCTTTTTCAAAACCTAAAGGCTCATCATCGTAGATGCAGTCAAGTCTCTGGCCTTCGACCATTTTATCTTTATTGTTAACTTCTGGGTTAACTTTTATGGCTTGTTCAACCATATTTTGTTGCAATTCGGCCTCCAAAGCCGTATTTTGTTTATTTTCGGCCACATAAGCCGTAATTCTTTCCCATGCAGTGGGTATAGACATCATCACCGTTTAGGGACCATCCCACCCTGTAGGCTTGCAAAAGTCTATTGAAGGTGATGCCTCATCGATCACTTCTCTCTCCCATATGAAGCCATGGGTAGGGTGGAGATCTAGGGATTCAAACACATTGTCCATAGGGACATATGCAGTGTCTGAAGGTGTGCATGGCGCAATAGTCGCCAATTGTTTGTCAAAAGTCCTCCTTGTAATATGGTCGACCTCTGCCAAGAAATAGCTCTGGTCTGCTTCTATATTTTCGACCAGGCCATCTTCTCTCCAAATAGAGAGTCTCTAGTGGAGTGTTGAGGGCACTGCTCCTACTCCATGGATCCACTCTCTACCCAGGAGTAGATTGAAGTTTGCTCTGGTGGGTATGACTATGAACATAGTTTTTCTCTTCACACTCCCCACTGTTAACTCCACTTCTATGGCTCCTAACGAATAGCCAGATTTTCCCTCATAATTAGTGAGGACTATGTTATGTGGCCGTAAATCAGTCTCTGATTTGCCAACTTTTGCCAGCACATGTTGTGGCATCAGATTAACCGCTGCGCCCCCATCAACCAAAACTTTATTGACGCCTACATTGTTTACTTTTGCTTGTATAAACAATGGTTTTAGATGGTATTTCATCCCTCCATCTGGCCTTTCGAAGACAGCATTCTGCTCTTCTATGGAGCCATTATTTAGTACGTAGTAACACATCGGCCTGTGCTTAGCCATATCTTGATCGAAATCTTGTTCGATCTCAGTCACTTCTGAAACGACGTCGAATTCAATTGGCGGAATTGAAACGACACAGATGATGTCTAAGTCTGGTTCTGAATCTAAGAATTCAGAGTCCATATCATCATCTAATTGCAGGCCTTCTTCAGAGTCAAGACCTTTTTTGATGTCTGCAAGGGGAGGGAATATCCTCTCTTTTGCTGACTTTCTTGGGAATTCGACACTGGAAGCTAATTGTTTACCTTTGCTTGTGTCGATGTTCTCCCTTTTCTCAGCAGCAGTCAATTTCTTCTGGCGTTGGTATCTTCGCCATTGTGTTCTTGTCATGGGGTTTTTCCCCTTGTAATTATTGCTGTAGGCGTACATATTGGAATTAGGCGCCTTGTTTTGATTCATGGCATTGGAAGTCTCTCCTGCCATCTTTAGGTGACATCCAGTCTCCTTATTTCCTGGGTATACCCATCTTTCGACAGGGGTCCTTGTAGGTGGCACAAATGTTCTCATTTGAGCCTTTCGGAGCTTGTCTTGTTGAAGATGTAACCTTATATGGCACACCTCTTGGGTTGAAGCTGAATTTGGGCCTATTATCGACCCATTTGTTTTTTCTCTTGAATCGAGGAGTGACACTTTCAAGGCTTTTAGCAGCCTCTTTGTCGAATACAGAACTGCACCGTGGGCACAGCATCACCTCGGTGTTATTTATCTTGCATCTGTTGAGGAAGTCTATCAATTCCTCTTCAGCTTGTGGATAAACCACCTGCATTTTTTCAGCATATTGGTCATTGGTGACCACTTTGATGTTCGCTTCAAGACTTTCAGCAACCACTTCATTGGTTTCGACCATCAAAATATCTACTTCAGTATAGTTTGCCTCTGCTGTGGGCATAGGATTGCTGTCGATCTGCATTGATGATTTACTTTTATCATCAAATTTCAGCCTTCCATCATTCAATGCTTTCTGAACTAGATCCCTGAAAAGTACACATCGGGAGGTATTATGACCCAAGAAATTATGATATTTGCAATAACCTCTTTTCTTTTGTTGTTCTAATGGTGGTATTTTTAGACCTTTAGGTACTAAAATTTGACCATCAGTCACCAAAAGATCAAATATTTGGTCACATTTTGTGACGTCGAAGGTATATGTTTTTGCAACAAACTTATCATTTTTTGGTTCGACAGGGTTTTTTCCATTAGAGGGGTTTAACAATTTGCATGTATATGGAGGTCCAGGTTTTAATTCTGCAATGTCAACCTCTTCCTCGACATTTTCATAAGATATGTCGAATTCTTGGCTATTGTTATCAACATTAACAAATGCCACTTTTTCTTTCTTATTGTTAAACTTGGTTGTCGAAGCTTTTTCTGCTTTGAGTCTTTCAACTTGTCGAACTCTATCAGCCAATTGAGCCATATCTCTTAGGTGTAAAGTATCCAGCTTTTTCCTGATGGAGTAATCTAAACCACCAGCAGCCATTTCGACTAACTCATGCTCAGGCACTTGGGTGAAACATCTCGCCTTGAGTAGCCTAAATCTATTGAGATATTCATCAATAGATTCTGGCATTGTGCGTCGAACACTAGCCAATTCTTTAAGGCTAATCTTTGATTGTCCCATGTAGAATTGTTCATGAAAGGCTTTTTCTAATTGATTCCAATTAAACATGGAATGCGGGGGTAATGTTGTAAACCAAGTAAATGCATTTTTCGTCAAAGAATTTGGGAAATCTTTCATTTTCAAATTTTCGTTTAGCGCAATGTCCCCAGCCTCAGTCAAATATCTTGCAATATGTTCGACAGTAGATTCGCTGGTTTCTCCAGCAAATTTTGTGAACTTGGGAATTTTCCACCCTCTAGGCAAATCTGTTTGCATCACATATTCAGACAAGGGAGATACAAAATTAGGTCTGTGTAAGCCTAAATTAAGACCATTTTGGGCTAGTATAGTTTCAACAAGATTAGCCAAATTATTTTGTAGTCCGAGGTTATTTTGCTGGACTTGCCTAACTACCTCGTCAGCATTTTGATTTCTATTTACTAGCACCACTTCAGGTATAGGCTCTTCGACAAATTGTTGTGCTTGATTCAAGGGGGTTGCATTATTAGGCCTTTCGACAAGTAAGTCAACAGGCCTGATGTTTTGTACTTGGGGAATTTGCTTGTTTTGTATTTGTGGAGTGCCAAAGAAGTCAGCAATTCGACCCATTTGTGTTGCTAACATTTGGTAACTATTATTTGTGTTCTGTATCAGGGGATTAAACACTGTACCTATTTGCTGTGTTAGCATATTTACCATGTCATGGTTACTATCATCCATTTGTTGTCTTAATGCCAATAATGACAAAGTGGTTATTGAAGGTTGTATATTTCGACTATACATATTCTCTGATGGGTTATGTATAGGCGAAAAATTCGAAGCCATGTTATCTGCATACGTAGATGCATTTGTATGGAGTCCTACCATCATGGCGGTTGGCATTCCATAGGGGTAATTTCGACCATTCATGGGAAAACTATATGGCATATTTCCCACCATAGCGTTGGGCATCCAGGAATTAGTTGAACCAAAGGTTGATGACTGGGGAATCATCATGTTCGACCCAGGAGTTATAGTGGGAGCGGTTACAGCGGTTATACCCATGTCTGTCGAAGACGATAATGGGGCGGTTACGCCGACCACGTTTGGAGCAGTTATGGGAGCGTTTACTCCTGGAGATGGTGCAGGAAGGGTTGCTCCCTGAGTGTTCGTGGCGTTAGTATCAGTAACTGACGCCTGGGAATGTCCATTCGATGTAGAAGCACCATTCATGTTTGAACGTGGCGTTTGATGTAACTGTCTACCACTTCTTAAACGCATGCAACGTGCGATGTACTGGTTCTGTGTTTAACAAACCCAGAATTATCTTAGTAAAAATTTTAATTAGTTAGCACAAATGTCCCACCGGGCGTGCCATTTTGTTTACCGTGATTTTTAGTAAACACCGCTAGTTTCACTACACGTGTTACTTGCGAGATCAACTAGGAATCTCAGGCCATTTGTGATCAAATTTTACTAAGAATTGTTGATATCAGTAGAAGTGCGAAGTGCAGAGACTTAAGAAATATGATAAAGTGCAAGAATTTGTAAATGCGGGAAGAGGAATCAAATGCAGTAAATTGCAGTAATTGTAAATGAAGAAGATGACAAAGTGCAGAAATCTTAAAGAAATGAAAACAATTATATAAAGAGATGGTACGCAGAATCATACATGAATTCCTGTTAACTCTGTTTTCTCTGTTTGCGGAAGTAGAGTGTTTTAGGAAATGTTTGTAATGAAATTTGCGACCCTTGTTCTATGTACAGAACTACTATTTATAAGAAAAAACTAATAACCGCACAGCGGTTTTCTAAAACAAGATAAGGCAGAGTAACTGCTATTTCGACGTGATAAGACTTAGATAACTGCTCCATCTTTCGACCAAGGAATCAATGTCCCTTTCGACAAATCTCCATAGCTTTGCTTGTTTCGCTGTTTATAATCTTCTCTCTGTCGAAGTGTGGCCTCTTTTTCCCAAATTCGCTAAGTTATGCATTAGGCTGCTTTCCCTTGGTTATTACCTCTTGAAGTCGAAATTATATCTTGGTGTCGAAGACCTATTTTCTTTCTGAAATTATTAAGTCAAACCCTGTTGACTGCATTTAATATTAGCCTGTCGAAAATGTAGGCTAACACCCAAACACTCAAAGAACCAGCCCAGCCCACACCTCCATCACCAAAAGCCAAACAACCCCAACCCTCAGCTAAAGAACAATCCACCCATGACCAAAACATCCCCAAAACACCACAATCTGAACCTCAAGATCAACCCATTTCAAAACCAACCCCCACTAAACCTGAACCAACTAAAGAGCCATCACAACCATCCATTCCAGAAGTAACAAGTGCAGATGTGGCAACGTCTGAACCTGCTGCTGTTGAAAGTAACCCAGACCCACAACTCATTCCCCCACCCAAAAAGCAAAGATTCAAGACTGTACCCACCCAGAGTCCATTTGGGAAGAAGAAAAGGCGTGAATCAACTGCTGCAAGTGAAGAAACAAGACATGGTGAAGAAGAAGAACAACTAGCTGATGCTCCTGCAACCAAAAGGCAAAAGTTGCAGGTAAAAAGAAATCTGAAGCTGCTAAAGACAAGCCAGCAACAGCTACCAGTGCAGCATTTGTTGCTGCTAGTGGTTCAGAGAATGCTCCTGCTGTTGTTGCTGAAAAAGCTAAAGACGTTACAACGTCTCAGGAGCCAGAGGTTGAAAAAGCCCAGGGGGACCCCAAAGAGCAGTAGCAGATTAATCCTGCAGAGCTAGAAAAGCAGAAAGCATGGGAGGAAGTAAAGAAAAGAGTTGCTGAGAGCAGTGCAAAGATGCCCCAAGAAACTGAAGTCTCAGTTGATGCTGGTGATGGTGAAGGAGAGAAGAAGAAGAAGGAAAAGAAAAAGAAGACTGTGCAAGCAAGCATCCCAGCCAGACAGAGTGGAAGACTCAGGTCTGGTGCTCTGAACAAGTAAGTTAGCCCTCTTTTTAGCAGTAGTATAATTATAGTTTGTAATTTCAGTATGAATAAATAGCTGTCCAGACGTTACAACGTCTAGAGAGTTAGTAGTCAGTAGTTTGTTTTGTTTCTGTTGTGTGTGAATGTTCCTCTCCCATTTTTCAAAATCACTGAGCAGTAGGGGAACTGCTCATCTTTCTGTTTGGGGGGGGAGGATCATTTTTATGTTTTGTACATGCATAAAATCATATGCAAAATCAGTTTACTTCCCTACTCTAGTAATCATCAAAAATGTTTCTCTTTGGGCTAAATCTAGGAATGACTGTGTGTGAATGTGTGTGAGTAGCTGATGCATGATTAAATGAATAGAATTGATTACTGCTTCCACACAAACTCTGTTTTGAGGAAAACCTAGTTAGCTAGGGACTATGTGATCCAAAAGCTAGTTTTGGTTGACTATGGTGATGGTAAAACTTGATTAAAAACTTAGAGTAGCAGTAGAAACTAAGTTTGGGGGTATATAAGGTTGTACTAAGGCTGGGTGCAAAGACTGTAGGATGATTAGTGCTTGTGTAGTGTGAGTGCAACGTTGTAACGTCTACCCGTAACGTTATAACGTATGCCGTGTGTGTTTTCGTGTTGTGTTATGAAACGTTGTAGCGTCTTACCTATAAACGTTATAACGTCTACTCCAAAAAGACCAAAAAGAGTGTGTTGTTTCAAATAAGTGGAAAAATCCACATGTCCTCTGTGTTGGCTGCAATTTCCCGAAACAAATACTGGGTACCCCAAATATCTCAATCCTAAATTGTCAAATCCAAAGGATCAAAAAGGAGAAAATCACAAAAACTCCAAACCAAAAGTAAAGTGAATCAAATGAAGGTTGCTCAGTAATGAGGGGTTGCAGTCGTCTGTGTGTTTTGTGTTGTGTGAGTCAGAAAAGTAGTTGCACTAATCTAGTCCTAGCACCCAAGTTAAGACCCTTTGTCGTGCTTCAAATAACCCCCATGTCTTATGTGAAAATGTTAGCCTACTCTCTGTTTTGAAAGATGTTATACTCTCACCATATGGAAACCACTCTTTCATAGGCTAGGGTAGCTTCTGAACCTAGCTAGGAATGGAATTGATACAGAGATCACACACTCACTTTGGGCAGTAAT
Source organism: Astragalus membranaceus (assembly GCA_039519185.1). Lineage (NCBI taxonomy): Eukaryota > Viridiplantae > Streptophyta > Magnoliopsida > Fabales > Fabaceae > Astragalus > Astragalus membranaceus. The sequence continues at coordinate 95,772,657 of CM076847.1, forward strand.
GAATCTAGAATATAATTGTGCATTGGTGCGTGAGTGTGTAGTGCAAGTCTGAAAAAGTAGCCCCTTGAGAAATTTTTTTGATCAAAATGGATGAACAGGGTATAAACTGCTGGTGTATTTAATTTCTTGCATCTTTTCACATGTTGTATTTCAATTGCTTGAGGACAAGCAATGGTTTAAGTTTGGGGGTGTGATAACTCATATTTATATGAGTTATTTATACTTATTCAAAGTTAAATCATGCAAGTTCTCTGGCAATAGTAGGTTGTTTCTATTAAGTTTCTGTTAGTTTATTGCTTTTTAGTTAGAAAGGGGCTAAATTACAAGTTCTAGGCATATTGGTGCCAATTGGCACCTTTGTGAGCGTTTTGATGCTTCTTGTGTTTGTGCAGTAAACTGAACGTGGCAACGTCCCTCATCACGTCTGAAGAAGGGCAGCAGAGCAAGAAAGAAATATCTTATTTTTGGCGCACAAGAAATGATGGCCAAAGATCTAGAAGTGCAGAAGATCTTCTCTCTCCTCAGCGCTGACGCGGCTGACGCACTGTAGCAGTGCGGTGTCACTTCAGGGCAGAGTCAACTCGCAAGCAAGCTTGGAAGGTGGGGAATGACATCAGCAATCATGTGACCCTCTTTTGACCATGGCTATTCTCTCTCTACAAAAGGAAAAGGGGGCATCATGCGAAATCAGCCACGAACCCATTCATCATCCACCTTCCTCCATTTTCAGAGATAGTTTTTCTAAAAGAAGTTCTGGACACAGACTTCTTCATTTTTAATTTTCTCAAGCTCCAATTTTTATTTCCATTCGCAACCATTACTGTGAAGCTCAGACGTTGTAACGTCTTTACAGCGTGCATGAAGGAATGCCACTTAGGCGTATCTTTTGCGTTTAGTCTCCTTTTCTCTATGTACGGTACTTGGATTTTAACTCCTCTTATTTCTGTAAGGATGCTCAGCATGAGCTAAACATTTGTAGTTGGGTTGTTGTTTTGCATGTAATGAACCTCTAGTTTAATGCTATGAAGTATTGATGTTTATGCGTTTTAAATCTTTGCATGTTAATATTTCCAAACTTGTTTTGAACTTGGCCACTTAAAACAAGTAGATTCATAGGTACAGACATGGTCTATGAAAAGAACTCAAAGATGTATGTGAATGAAAAGGTGCACTAAAGACATTTAGGCATTTTTATCTAAATCTAGACATAGAATGGATAATAGTTCATAGGACATTGCTGTGGGTACTTAAAATACAGGAGTAGGCCTACTTAGAACCTAGACATAGGAATTCTAGTACTTGAAGCTCTGACGTTTTGTGACTGAAAAGCACAGCTCTTTTGCACAGCGTTCAAACGTTATAACGTCTATACAACATAGCATTTGTACGTGTTAACGTGTAAACGTTATAACGTCTGACTAGAGGAGATTTACTTGCATGCAGCAATCCAACTCATACTCTTCCATATTCACAACCACTTCTTGTTTACTTGCTTTATTTATGTTACTAGTCTTAATACCAACTTTTAGTGCCGATTTATTACTTATTTCACTTGTGTTTTAAAGACTTGAACTTTGAAAGTAAATCAATCCTCGTGGGAACGATCTCTTACTTTTTATCCACTTTATTACTTGTACGACGTGTATACTTGCACTGATATTGCGACTAGAACACACACGACCGCAAACAGTCCGTCAAGATCAGATCGGTGCTATGTTTGTAATGAAGAGGGTCACTATGCAAATAAGTGTCCATCAAAGAGGAATTTCCAAAGAGCACCAAATGCTCTTGGTCAGGGGCGAATTAACACTTTGGATGCTCGGACCATCACACCTACTGATAATCTTCTGAGGGGTACGGGATCTCTTTTTAATAACTCAGTCAATATTTTATATGATTCCAGTGCAACTCACTGTGCTATATCGCAAGCGTGTGTGGATCGGTTGGGACTAGCATTGTCTGACCTATCCGAACCGATAACTATTTTAACTGCTGCCAAGGGTCGTGTCCAGACCCAATCATTGTGTGAAAATTGCCTACTTGTCATAGGGGACAGACATTTTGTTGTGAAATTTATTTGCTTGCCTATGAGAAGTATGGACATTGTTCTGGGTATGAATTGGATGGCTGAAAATCACGTAACAATCAACTGTGCCGATCGAACCATTAGCTTTGCCTCCGAATCCGTAGGATTGACACAGGCAGATTCTGAAGCAACGATCTCTTACACCAAAGCAAGCCAGTCATTATTCCAATGTGCGGAAGCTATTCTTATTATGTTGTCTGCATCTACTGAAACGAGTTTAGATTTGTCATCTGTACAAGTGGTAAATGAATTTCTCGATGTTTTTCCGAATGAAGTTTCTTCTGTACCTCCTGACCGAGAGGTAGAGTTTTCTATAGAATTGGTTCCTGGTACAGGATCAATACCTATTGCTCCTTATAGAATGTCTCCTTTAGAATTAAAGGAATTGAAGTCTCAACTTGAAGAGTTGATCTCAAAGAGGTTCATTCGACCGAGCGCTTCTCCATGGGGTGCTCCGGTGTTGCTAGTCAAAAAGAAGGATGGTAGCATGAGATTGTGCATAGATTATCGACAACTCAACAAAGTGACAATTAAGAACAAATATCCATTGACAAGGATAGATGATCTGCTTGATCAACTTAGAGGTGCAGTTGTGTTTTCAAAGATTGATCCAAGGTCGGGGTATCACCAAATCAAAGTTAGAGCCTTAGATATTCCGAAAACAGCTTTCCGTACGAGGTATGGACATTACGAGTTCGTAGTAATGCCCTTCGGTTTGACTAATGCTCCAGCGGTATTCATGGATTACATGAACCGAGTTTTTCACACGTATCTCGATCAGTTTGTAGTAGTTTTTATTGATGATATCTTGGTGTACTCTAAGACCATTGAGGAGCATGTCCAACATCTCCGCATTGTTCTGAACGTACTCCGAGAGAAGAAATTGTATGGCAAGCCGTCGAAGTGTGACTTCTGGATGCCGGAAGTGAAGTTTTTGGGACACGTGATTTCCCAATCGGGAGTTGCGGTGGATCCCAGTAAGGTGGAAGCTGTATTGAACTGGGAACGACCAACATCTGTCACTGAAATAAGAAGTTTCTTGGGTCTAGCCGGTTACTACAGGAGGTTTATTCAAGGATTCTCACAAGTGGTTCTTCCACTTACTCGGTTAACTCGTAAGGGCCAACCGTTTACATGGGATGCCGATTGTGAGGAATGTTTTCAAGAATTGAAGGTTAGGTTAACTTCTGCTCCAATCCTAATTCTTCCAGATCCGTCCTTGGAATTCCAAATTTACAGTGATGCTTCTGGAAAGGGTTTGGGATGTGTTCTCATGCAGAACCAACAAGTTGTAGCTTATGCCTCCAGACAGTTGAAGACTCATGAAGAGAATTATCCGACTCATGATTTGGAGTTGGCAGCTATTGTGTACGCACTGAAGATTTGGAGACATTACCTATATGGGTCTCGTTTCGAAGTCTTTAGTGATCATAAAAGTTTGAAATATTTGTTTGATCAGAAGGAGTTGAATAACAGGCAGAGAAGGTGGGTGGAGTTTCTGAAAGATTATGACATCGAATTGAAGTATCATCCGGGAAAGGCTAATGTTGTAGCCGACGCACTAAGTAGGAATTCCATTCACATGGCAGGGATAATGATACATGAAATGGAATTGTTGGAGTCGTTTAGAGACTTAAATCTGAATGCAAAGCCAAGAAGGAACTGGTTACTGTTGAGCCATATGAGGATCTCTAGTTCCCTAAGGGATTCTATTCGCTTAGCACAGGAAATTGATGTGAAGCTACAATCACAAAAAGTGTTGCCAGATTTTACTGAAGATAGTGATGGAGTTATTTGTTTCAACGGTAGGATCTGTGTGCCCGATAATGAAGATATTAAAAAGCAAGTGCTAGAGGAAGCACACCGAAGTTTATTTTCTGTACATCCTGGATCCACCAAGATGTATAAAGATTTAAAGCAGATGTATTGGTGGCATGGAATGAAATTGGAGATTGCTGAATTTGTGTCACAATGCTTAACTTGTCAAAAGGTTAAGATAGAACATCAAAAGCCTGCTGGTCTGTTACGGCCACTAGACGTGCCAGTGTGGAAGTGGGAAGACATTTCCATGGATTTTTTAATGGCATTGCCAAGGTCCCAAGCCGGTAACGACTCCATTTGGGTAGTTGTGGATCGATTAACTAAATCAGCTCATTTTATTCCAGTTCGTTCGAGCAGTAAGGTATCCAAATTAGCTGAGATGTATCTGAAGAACATAGTGAGGTTACATGGGGTTCCTACCAGTATTGTGTCGGATCGAGTTCCGAATTTCACTTCTCGATTTTGGAAAGCTTTGAATGAAGCATTGGGAACTAAAGTACTTCTTAGTACCGCTTATCATCTGCAGACAGATGGTCAGACTGAGAGAACTATCCAAACATTAGAGGATATTCTTAGGGCGTCAGTACTTGATAACAGAAAGAAATGGGAAGATCACCTTCCATTGGTGGAATTCACTTACAACAACAGTTATCACTCCAGCATAGGTATGGCACCTTTTGAAGCCTTGTATGGTAGGAAATGTAGAACTCCATTGTGTTGGTGGGAAGTCGGTGAGAACCGATTGCTAGGACCGGAGATGATTCATGAAACTACTGAAAAGATCCGACAGATCAGGGAGAGAATGAAAGCTGCTCAGAGTAGGCAAAAGAGTTATGCCGACAAACGAAGAAGGCCGTTAGAGTTTGAGTCGGGCGATCATGTGTTTTTGAGATTATCACCGACGATTGGTACGGGAAGGGCATTACGGGTGAAGAAACTCAGTCCTCGGTATATTGGACCTTTCCAAATTATCGAGCGTGTTGGACCTCTGGCATACCGTATTGCTTTTCCTCCACCATTGTCAAATCTACATGATGTATTCCATGTGTCTCAGTTACGGAAGTACATTCCCGATCCAAGTCAACCGTTAGACTTTGAGACGATTGACCTTCGACCGGACTTGTCCTTCCAACCTCATCCAAATTACATCATGGAACGTGGCGAGAAGACACTGCGGACGAAGTCAATTCCCATAGTCAAGGTGGTTTGGGATGGTTTTTCCGCTGAGGAAGCTACGTGGGAGTTGGAGGATGATATGCGGACTCGCTATCCATATTTGTTTACTTGAGGTACGTTGTGTTAAATTTTGGGGACAAAATTCTTTCAAGTTGGGGAGAATGTAATATCCTCAAAAATAATTAATCGAATTATTTGGATGTTGACCCAAATTAATTATTTTTAGTACTTGATTGGTGTAATTAACGAGTGCTAAAGTTAATTATTTGGATGTCTCAGGAACGTTAAGCCGATAAAGCGGAATAAGGGTGATTTGGGAAAGAAATAAGAGATTAAGGGCAATATGGTCATTTAACCATATTGCCACTTAATTGAAATGAAAGAAAGAAAAGAATAAAAGAAAGAAGGAGAAGAGAGAAAGAAAACGCAGAGAATAAAGAAAAGAAGAGAAGAGGAGAAAAGAAAAAAGAAAGAAGAAAGAAGAGAAGAAGAAGAAGCTCTCACCCCAAGCCCTCAAACTTCACCATCATCATCATCTCATCTCCCTCATCATAACCCAATAACTAGGTAAGTTTTCCTCCAATTTTTCCCCTATCTTTTGGCCTACGAAATTTAAGGGTTTTGTTGGAGGATTTGTTGAAATTTCAAGTTGTGTGATGAAATTGATAATGGAATCATGATTAGGATCGAAGTCAAGAGCGATTGAACGCGATTGGAAGCTCGAAACGAAGTTAGGAGCGGTTTGGTGTTGATTGGGTTCCGTTTAGAGATTTTGAGGTCTCGGGGATTTCGGCTCAGCAACGACTCTCGCTTCAAGGGTGAGTTTTACTCACGCTTAGGATGTTTTTGTGTCTCGATAAATTTTATGTGATTTGATTCCGAGAGATTTTGACTTGAAAACCGCTATTTGGAAAAATATGTCGTTTTTGATAAAATTCGTTTCGATTGAGTTTTTGATTGATTGTGTGGTATTGGTTGGGTTTGTTTTGCTGGTTGTTAAATCTGTTTTAAGTCGAAACGAGAATCGGAATTGAGCGGAATAGCGAATTTCGCAAGAAAACGGAAAAACTGCACTTTTCTACAGATGGTCGCGTCACGACCCGTTCCCATCGCGACCTGGCTCAGTTTTGTCACGCAAAAAGTTTCTGTCGCTTTTCGCGCCGCGACGGTAGCAGTTCGCGTCGCGATGCTTTGCAGATTTTCAGCAACTGTACATTATTTTTGTTTTCGCGATAACTTTTGATTCGGGAACCCGATTGAGGTGTTCTAAGATGAATTGGAAAGCTTATTCAGAGGCCTAACTGAATATTCTATTTTTAAGGTAAAATGAACTGTTTTTAGAGTCGTGAATAGTGTTGGAAAGTAACGAATTAGTATGCAAGAGTGAACGTGGATTTAATTTGTAATGTGAATTAAATGTTCAATTATTTGTCTAAGGTAAATGAACCCTAAGTTCATATTATTGTAGATATATGTATGTATATATCGAGTTGGGTGACGACCCATGGTTTTAACATACTAGGCGGGGCAGTCATGATCCCCCACCCCAGGCTCCGTGCCAATAGGAGAATGTACTATTGGTAAGGGGGTTCACCGGGATTAGCACTGGATTGCAGTCGGTGTTATGTTTATATGTTGTTGTACGTACACCGGGATTAGCACTGGATTGCAGTCGGTGTCGTACTGTGCGATACACCGGGTTTAGCACTGGATTGCAGTCGGTGCCGCACCTTGTTTTTTCACGTTCACCGGGATTAGCACTGGATTGCAGTCGGTGTCGTGTAATTTAAAAAGGTTTATTAATTGAACTGAGAGAGTTAGTAGGGGTCTCGGTAGAACTCACTGAGATTGTATCTCACTGTTTAAATGTTGTTGTTTTATAGAGACGCGGGGACAGCGGAAATCCAAGAGGCACGAGTAGGTTGGGCTCGGGCGACTATTGGTGACTTAGCGTTTATGCTTAAGTTATTTTTATTTCCTTTTGCTGTCTATGTACCGCAACACTATAACTTTAGTGTTATGTCTTTCTTCCGCTTTCTTGTATGATGCTGAATACTTTAGTAGCTGACAGTTTATGGTCTGAGTACCGTATGGTCTTGTCTGTAAATAAGACTGTTTTTTTTTATTCAGCGGAAAATTCATAGTGGTATTCAGTGTCTGAGCAGAAAATAATATCTCTGATGTGTTATTAATGTGCACTTGGGTATTTTTAATAAATAGAAATACTGGGGTGTTACACCTATATTGAAGGAGGAGGTAGTTAAGAGATTCTTCTAAAGCCTTGCAAAAAGGGCACATATCCTCTTGATGTCGAAGGAGGTTTAATCTTTTTGGCCTACTTTTGGTATTCAGTCTTAGATGCAAACAAACCACCTCAAGAGTCCCACTTTGTGGGGTGTTGGGGAGATTCCCTTCCATATCACCACATCTTACGTATCTTTTATATATATATAATATAAATCTTGAGGAGTCTTCGGCTGCAATTTGGCGCCAAGACTCCCCCCCTCTCCCCCCTCATTGTTTTCTGTATCTTTTTTTTTCTTTTTCATATCCCCCCTCATTTTTTTTTATTTTCATATTTAATAGTACATTAAAATTTAGGAAAAAAATAGGATCAATAAATATGTAAAGTTTATTCCTCAGTTGGATTGGTGACAAATAAAAATTATGTAAATACGATGCTAAGTAGTGTGTTTTTGGATGCTTTAGTGATTGCAATAGTATGTTCTTTTATGCTTTAGTGTTCACAAAAAACCCAATTATTCAAATGTGCAAAATTTGTGCCTCAATAACCGGTTTGGTGAAAGAAAAAATATAATTTCTTGACAAAATACGTAAAGTGTGATGCTAAGCAGCGTGTTTTGAGATACTTAAGTGTTTGAAAAAAAAGTAACCGTTCAAATACTCAATGTTCATTCCCCAATATCGAACTTTTTTAACTGTTCTAAAATGCAGAGTTTGTTCCTCAGTGATCGATTTGGTGAAAAAAAATAATTTCAAAACAAAGTATGAAAAGTACGATACTAAGTAGTGTATTTTTTGATACTTTGGTGTTCATAAAAAACTCAACTATTCAAATATGCAAAATTTGTGTCTCAATAAACGATTTTGGTGAAAAAATATATATATAATTTTGTGACAAAATACGTAAAGTGTGATGGTGCGCAGCATGTTTTGGGGTACTTTAGAGTTCGAAAAAAAATTTAACCGTTCAAATACTCAGAGTTCATTCGTCAATAACCGATTTGGTGAAAAAATAATAATTTCGTGACAAATATGTACACACTCTATTTTAGTTTTTAAGTTTGCAATCGCCTTTTTTTATTACATATTTTTTTTAATTTATACTTACCTTCAATTTAAACAATATTTTCTCATGTTGCAATTTAAAAAACAAATTTTATCCAAAAACTATTTTATATTAACTAGAGTTTTACACCGTGCAGCGCACGGGTATAGGCGCTAGTTGGGTTTAGTCTCTTCATTGTCATTCAAAATATCCATTAAGAAATGTTTTACTTAATAGGTGCCATCAACTATAAAACGCCACCATGGCATGCTCTTCCGGGGATCCGACGGAATTACCTCCTTTATAAGTCTCAATAGCTCTCCAAACGAAATTCCAATGCCACTCAAGACCATCCCTTAGCCACGAATTATTGATAGACTTGTTAAAACTTGAACCATATACTGAAAAATGACCAATTGATTTTTGTTTTTCACTGCAGGTTGCAAAATAGTAATTTTGAGTGTGCAAGAAGCAGATTCACACAGGACAGGCCCAATAAAAACAGTTGCTTATTCAGATGGATCCAGAAAAATCCATGCGGCACCCAATGGATCTTCACTACTCAAACGCGCGGACTTTCACAATGGAAACAGATCCAACCCGATCCGTTTGATATAAAAAACAGGTAAACCGGTTTCAATTCATTTTTTATTTTTCTCTCTCTCTCTTCTCTTTCTTCTTCCGCTGCGATTCTCTTCTTCTTCTCAACGAGGCTCTGCTAGGGTTTTAAAAAACCAGCAAAGAAATCAACGATTGAAGCGTGCAATTGCTTAAATCTTGATGGTTCTTCACTGCTAAACACACCTAACACAAAAGCCCATTGGTTTTGTGTTTGATTTCAGAGGATTTTCAGAAACCCTAGTTTCTGAGTTACGCCTTTCAGCAGTATTTGAAGCTTGGTTTTGAATCGCACGACGAAACAAAGGTAACCACGCTGTTACTTTTTGATTGCTGTTTTTGGTTGTTGATTTTCTTCACAAAAAACCCTAATCTGTGCTGTTTGTTGATTTCCAGGTGTTCTATCACCAAGAACAGCTCATACGAACACTCAGTTAACATCAACAGGTAAAATAATGCTCCTATTTCACCTTTCTTTTCTTTTTACAAAATTAAATCACAAACCCTAACTGTTTGTGATTTTTCTTCTGCTGTATGCACTCTTTGGTTGCTGAGAAATGCGAAATTCTTCAACACTTGAAGACTTCAAGAACATAGTCATATAAAGGTAACTCTTCTCTCTTCCACTTTCTGTTATGCCTCACTTTTCTGGTTGTTCATAGAACAAATACTCACTTGTATTTGTTCTCTCTTGATTGCAAGGTACACTTCACCTGAACAACACTCTCAAAGATACTCACAGAAACTTAGAAACTCAGAATACAAAGAAGGGAAGGAGGAAAGAAGACTTTTGTAAAATGCAAAGTAAAATTTCTGTTGTGATTCACTGTGTATTATTTACATTCATAGGTCTATATTTATAGCTGTAATGTGTAACGGCTAGATTAATTTGTTGAGTTGGTTTTAGTTTGTTATTAACAAACTTTAACTAATTCAACAAACTCTGATTACAGTTTGTATAAGACACTAAGGACTATTTTACCCTCCAACGGCTAGTTTACTTAAACTAAGCTGTTAATATTGTAATTAAAAGGATCAGGTTTTGATTTTTGATTAAAAACCAACATCCTCTCTTAATCACAAACCTAAACCTTAGAGCTTAGAGAGAGTCTAAATCATCAGGACATGCCCCTGGACTAGCAATAGAACATAAACAACCTGGGACAAGCCCCCAAGCAATAGCTTTAGAGGTTGTATTCTTAGTAAGAAGGCAACCATTCCTATCTCTCTTCTTAAGCTTAACTAATACCTTCCCCTTGAGGATTTTTGTAAACCAGTCGGCTAATTGCTCCTTTGTTGAGTAATAGTCCAGCCAAGCTGCTTGAGTAGCAGCTCCATAACCCAAAATGCATTCTGCTATGTTGCCGGCAGAACTGCAATCTGCCATATCAAGCATTGTTAGGACCTTCTTAGCAAATGTAAGTTGTTGTAGAGTAGAACCTTGAGGTATCCTTAAGAACTCTAGCCCTAGGACATAGGATAGAGTCCCTAAGTCTTTTTCAATGGAGTTTAACTCCTCAAATATAGTCTTTTTCAACTCTTTCACGTTAAGAGCTTCATAGTAGTCTATTGATTCTGCATCTGCCATTATGGCATAGTGTATGAGGTTTCCTTCATTCACTTCACCTTCTGTGACAAGTTCACAACATGTACGCCTCCTTAGAGGTTGTTTCAGCCTCTGTCCCCTAGTCAAAACTTGACCAGTAGGTTCTGAATTTGGCGTGGCAGATTCTTCATAATGAAGAACTTCCTTTGCTTGATGGTGTGCAGGTTCCTCAATGTCAAATTCCCTCTTCATATGGTCTTTAAGACTGCTTTTCTCCTTAGGACAGCTTCCTTGTCTTTCAGCTACTTCCTGAAATTGTTTGAAACACACCAAAGCTTCTCCTTTGGTTTTGATTAGATAGATCCAAAGCCTTTCTGAATATTCATCTACAAGAGTTAAAACATAACTGTTACCACCTAATGAAAACACATTAAATGGCCCATAGATAGATGAATATACAATCTGCAATCTGTCCTTAACTCCATATTTCAGCCTTTTCAAAGGCTGTTTTCCTAGTAAACAAGTAGTACTCGTTTCAATAGGTCTGATATCCATTTAAGGGGTTGACCTCTCTCAACAAATGTTTTTCCATACACACCGGCCAGGGAACGAACCCAAGACCAAATGGTTAAGGGACCCAAGTATCTACTACTTGTGCCGTATTATGTTGGTTGTATTATGACTTCTTTATTAAATGAAATGAGTTAAGTTTTTTTTGAAAGTAAAATGAGCCAAGTCTTTGTTTATAAAAAACCATAAAAATGATTCTTTTCAAAAACCTTATACAAACACTATTAAAAATCTCAGAGAATTTTCTTACACAAAGAAGGTGACTTCTTAAGCTTTGTCAATCTAGTAAGGGAAGGTGTTAGTTAACGGCCGGTTTTGTCAATCGAAGATGACAGTTAGATTCAATTTAGCATTAGCAATGCTTGGTTGTGATTTTGAGGCGGCTTTGACATTTTAAAACAGTTCAATCCACTGCTGTCTTACTCAGTACACAATTACACATTGACTCAATCTGGCTTACCACCACGTGATACATTTCATGGCCGACAATTATTTATGAGTTGAATCATCACCGGCCACCATCACAAAAGTCCCTTTTGCTTGTTTTTTGTCCATGTTAATTTCTAACCTATCTCTAGTTGACACATCGTGAATTTTGATCAAGTGACTTTAGGTTATTTTTAGATAGAGAAAAATGAGATAACCATCACAGGAAAAAACACTAGATAAGAGAAATGGACATTTTTTCCATAATTGAAAATTTTAATTAATAGAACCTAACACAAGCAACATGTCAAACTAGGAAGAGATGTGCAGTAGCACAAGGCCCCAACCCAATATCATATTTTAGGGCAAAAAAATTAGTGTTGAAAGCTGGGACTCAAAACCAGCACGTTGTGAGTTTTAATATGTAAGAGGAGTAAGTCTGGACCATATAATAATACTATCTCAAGTTCTCAACCACTAATCATTTAATCAATTGTATGGAATTTTCTGCAAAGCTTGAAAGTCGGGGGGACTCGAAAACCAGCATGTTGGGCTAACCATGCGGTGCTCAATACCACAACACCACTATTGCTCTTGTTAGATAATTGCAAATATTTTAATAAATTACCTCTCATTTCAATAGAAAAACAAACCGTCGCACCAATTCTTTTTTTAGGAAAGAATTGTACCAATTTTTGGTACTCTCCTTAGCTATTATATTCTTTTTTTAATAAAAATATCTTCTCTTTCTTTTGAAGAGAACTAAATATATTAGCTTTTTATGAGTTTAATTTTAGTAAATTAAGTTTTACAATATTTATGAATTTTTTAGGTCCTAGAGATTTGGAATTTTTTTAATTGAGACCGTATCAATGGCCATGCGATTCAACTACATACCCCTCAGTCCGAGCTTTGACCCAGTGACCTGATACCTTCACTGAGTCGATCACCGGCCTGATTCTTAAGACATTGTTTTAAAACTAAACATTAAGAAGCAACGCATTGAGTGTCGAACCTGTGACACCAAGCTACTTGACAAACTACTTACCGCGGAACCAAGGAATGAAACCTCGTTACTCCACACGAAAAATATATAACTATTAATTTAGCCTCCTGGAGAAATATCCCAAGCTCCACCTCGCTTGTTTTTTGTCCATGTTAATTTCTAACCTATCTCTAGTTGACACATCGTGAATTTTGATTAAGTGACTTTAGGTTATTTTTAGATAGAGAAAAATGAGATAAGATGAGAGGAAAAAACACTAGATAAGAGAAATGGATATTTTTTCCATAATTGAAAATTTTTATTAATAGAACCTAACGGTTAGCCTGCATTTTTGACACGCTCAATTAAATGCAGTCAATGAGGTTTGATTTGTCACTTTAAAATAGAAATGTTGATTTTCGACATTGGGATGGTAATTCAAAGGTGATCTTCGACTTTCGACTACTTCACAAAGACGATGAAATTGAGGCCTTGAAGGCAATACTTCGACAGAAAGGGGAATAAAAGTCCAGTAACAGATTAGGGCAAAAGCAGCATTGTCGAAGAACGTAGCAGTTACGCAGTCGAAGGATACGGCAGTTGTTGTTTTTAAATTCCTTTGTACTGTTATATATAGCCGTTGTAGGAAGTTACGGTTTCTCCATAGTATATATAGTAGTTTTTCATAGGAAAAAGGCGTCGCAAACTCTCATACATATTTCTCACGCTCAGAATTCCAAGTTACAGAGAAACAAGAGTTACAGAAACCAGATGTATGATATTGTGTACCAATTTCTTTTATTTCAACGCAATCTAGTTATGTTTCCTTAAATATTTCTGCAATCTACTTGTTTTCTGCATTTGATCGAATTCAAAAGATACGTAAGGCAATTTGACAGTTTCAACAACTTTGAAATTGTCAGTTATTACAAATAACACCAAGAACATCCATAATTTTTTCTGAAAAACTATAGCACAAATGTCCTAAGATTTACTGGTTGATCTTGCAAGTAATAAATTCTAAACCAGCAGTTGTTTACCAAAATTCACGGTAAACAAATTGGCACGCCCAGCGGGACCCTTTGTGCTAAGTTTCAGAATCATTTGAAACAATTTCCGAATTGGTTCTTGAAACATAAACTTGTGATTTGTTGTGTGTATGCAGTTAAGGAGTGGAAAACATCTTTCAGAGATGGCACGTTCTGGTTCGAACAACGCTTCGACGTCTAACGCACAGAATCCACAGAATTCACAAGAACAAGCGTCAACGGGTGACACTAGTGTAGCAAATGTCACGGGAGCAACTGCTCCTATTCCCTCTTCGACAATAGCAGGGGTAAGTGCTCCTGTAACAGTGTCGACTACAGCGGCGTTAACACAGCCATTTATATTAGGGTCCTCGACCAACCCTCTAATGGCTAATCCCTTAGTTGGAAATACTTTCGATACAAGGTTTCCAAATATCTCTCTATTTAGGGGTTACCCATATGGTATGCCAACAGCCATGATATCAGGCCTTCAAACAAATATGTCTACTTATGCAGACACTGCAGTCACAGTGTTTTCCCCTCTCCATGGTTCACCAGAGAGCATTTTTGGTCGAAATGCTCAACCCGCCTTAACCACATCATCGTTGTTGGCCTTAAGGCAACAAATGGATGAGAGTAACCATGACATGGTCAATATGCTGACCCAACAAATTGGTACGGTGTTTAACCCCTTAATTCAAAACACGAACCATAGTTACGAGATGTTGGCTAATCAAATGGGGAGAATAGCAGATTTCTTTGGCACTCCACCATTGCAAAACCAGCAAGTGCCTCAAATTCAGAATATAAGGCGTGTCGAAAACCTTGTGGGTCAAGGACAGCAAACTGCTGTCGAACCACCTCCAAGAAGGGAAGTCGAAGTAAACCCTGAAGTTGTGTTGGTCAACAGAGGCCAGAATGCTGATGAAGTGGTTAGACAAGTTCAGCAAAACAATTTTGGACTCCAAAATAACTTGGCTAATCTCGTCGAAACCATTTTAGCCCAGAATGGCCTCAATTTGGGCCTGCATAGGCCTAATTTTGTTTCACCCTTGTCAGATTATGTGTTGCAAACTGAGTTGCCTAGAGGTTGGAAAATTCCCAAGTTCACAAAATTCGCAGGGGAAACTAGCGAATCCACTGTCGAACACGTTTCCCGTTATTTAGCTGAGGCTGGTGACATAGCCCATAATGAGAATTTGAGGTTGAAATACCTCCCAAATTCCCTTACAAAGAATGCTTTCACTTGGTTTACAACTTTACCCCCACATTCCATATTTAACTAGGGGAAATTAGAGAAAGCATTTGATGAACAGTTCTACATGGGCCAGTCGAAGATTAGTCTTAAAGAATTGGCTAGTGCTCGACGGAAAGTGGCAGAGTCTATTGATGACTATCTCAATAGATTTAGACTTCTCAAGGCAAGGTGCTTTACACAAGTGCCTGAACATGAGTTAGTCGAAATGGCTGCTGGTGGCCTCGACTATTCTATCAGAAAGAAGTTAGACACATCGCACTTAAGAGATATGGCCCCAATTGGCTGATAGGGTTCGACAAGTCGAAAGGCTAAAAGCTGAAAAGGCTAGAACCAAAAGGTTTAATAAAAAAAAGGTTGCATACGTCGAAAATAATGAAAGCGACCAAGAATTTGATGTCTCTTATGAGGATGTCGAAGAAGAGGTCAATATGGCTGAACTAAAACCTGGACCTCCTTATACTTGTAAATTATTGAAGCCTTTAGATGGGAAAAATCCTGTCGAACCTAAAAATGATAGATTTGTTGCAAAAACGTATACATTTGATGTTACTAAATGTGATCAAATATTTGATCTTTTAGTTAATGATGGTCAAATTATAGTGCCTAAGGGCCTAAAGATACCACCATTAGAGCAACAAGAGAAAAGAGGTTATTGCAAGTATCATAACTTTTTAGGCCATAATACATCTCGTTGTGTTCTTTTCGGGGATTTGGTCCAAAAAGCACTGAATGAAGGAAGGCTGAAATTTGGAGATTAGTCTAAGCCTCTAATGAAGATTGACACTGATCCCCTTCCAATAGCAAATTCTATGTATGCTGAACCAATCGAAATCAATGTGGTGGAAGGTACTGAGTTTACTGCTGCAGATGTTGACAAGAAAGGAACAATTGAACGTTCAATAGACAACGTCGAAATGGTCACTGAGGACCAGTACAACGAGAAAATGCAAGTGGTTTACCCCAAGGCTGAAGAAGAACTGGTCAACTTGCTTAACCGTTGCAAAATTAACAACACTGAGGTCATGCTGTGTCCAAGGTGCAGTTCTGTCTTCGACAAGGAGGTCGCAAAGAACCTAGAAGGATTCAAACCTCAATGGAAGAGGAAAGCCAAGTGGGTCGACAAAAGGCCAAAGTTCAGCTTCAACAAAAGAGGAATACCATATAAGGTAACTTCGACCGAGAATCCTCAGAAGGCGCAAATCAAGACCTTTGTGCCACCAACTAAGTCACCTGTCGAGAAGTGGGTGTATTCTGGTGGCAAAGACACAGGTCATCATTCAACTACGGTCAAAGGAAGTACCAGCACTGCAAAACAGAGCAAGGCAATTGGGTCAAATAAGTATGCCTACAACAATAACTACAAGGGAAAGAATCTGATGACAAGAACACAATGGCGTAGGTATCAACGCCAAAAGAAAGCTACTGCTGCTGCAGGAAAGGGTGAGAACTCCAACAAAAGCAAGGGTAAGCAAGTCGCCTCTTTTGACGAAATTCCCAGGAAGCCTGCAACGGAGAGAATATTTCATCCACTGTCGGTTATTAAAGAAGGTCTTCATCCAAAAGAGGGCCTCAACTTTGATGAGGAAACAGATTCTGGTTTTACTGATTCAGAACCTGACTTCGACGTGATATGCAACGTGGTCTCCATTCTCCCAATTGAGTTTGACGTGGTTTCGGAAGTAAACGAAGTCGAAGAAGACTTCGATGAAGACATGGCTAAACATAAGCCAATATGCTACTATGTTCTGAACAATGGCTGCATTGAAGAGCAGAGTGCTGTCTTTGAAAGGCCAGATGGGGGGATGAAATACCACCTTAAACCATTGTTCATTCAAGCTAAGGTCAACAATGTGGGTTTCAACAAGGTGCTAGTCAATGGAGGTGTTGCAGTTAACTTAATGCCCCAATATATGCTCACAAAGATTGGCAAGTTTGACACAGATTTAAGGCCACACAATGTAGTGCTCACTAACTAAGAAGGAAAATCTAGTTATTCACTAGGAGCAATTGAGGTCGAACTTGTTGTTGGCAGCGTTAAGAGGTTAACATTGTTCATGGTTATTCCAACCAAGGCAAATTTCAACTTGTTACTTGGCAGGGAATGGATACATGGAGTAGGAGCAGTCCCTTCGACCCTACACCAAAGAATCTCCATTTAGAGAGAAGATGGGCTGGTCGAAAATGTGGAAGGTGATCAAAGCTATTTTTTAGCAGAAGTAGATCACATCACAAAGAAAACCTTCGACAAGCAATTGGCAACATTGCGCCATGTACACCTTCTGACAGTGCCTATGTACCCCAAGACAATGTTTATGCTTCACTAGACCTTCACCCTACTCATGGATTTATTTGGGAAAGCGAGGTAATTGGTGAAACAAGCTACCCAAAAGGTTACAGCAAACCTATTGGGTGGGATGGACCCTAAATAATTGGTAATGTCTCAACCCAATGCACGGGAAAGGATTACGGCCTATGTGGCCGAGAACAAGCAAAATGCGGCTTTAGAAGCCAAAATGCAACAAAAAATGGTAGGTGAAACCATTAAACATGATGATAAAGAAAATATGGTCGAAGACCAAAGGCTAGACTGTATCTATGATGACGAGCCTTTAGGATTTGAAAAAGACCCAATGGGTTCGACCAAGAGAATTCAAGCACAAGATCCCTTGGAAGAAATTGACTTGGGAGATGGCTCTATAAAGATGCCAACGTTTATTAGTGCTAAAATCGACAAAAGTTTGAGAGATCGAACAATAGAGCTCTTGAAGGAGTACAAAGATTGCTTCGCATGGGATTATAATGAAATGCCTGGTTTGAGTCGAGAAGTAGTGGAATTGAAGCTGCCAATTCGACCAGATAAGAAACCTGTGAAACAAACACCAAGAAGATTTGCACCACAAATCTTATCGAAGATCAAAGAAGAGATCGAAAGGATACTCAGGAGCAGGTTCATCAGAACTGCAAGGTATGTTGATTGGTTAGCTAATATAGTTCCTGTAATTAAGAAAAATGGCACCCTTAGAGTCTGCATAGATTTTAGGGATTTAACCAGTGCTACGCCAAAGGATGAATATCCCATGCCAGTGGCAGAAATGTTGGTCGACTCAGTAGTAGGGTTTGATTATCTAAGTATGCTTGATGGGTACTCAGGTTATAATCAAATCTATATTGCTGAAGAAGATGTGTCGAAAACAGCATTTCGCTGCCTTAGGGGCTTTAGGCGTTTATGAATGAGTAGTAATGCCTTTTGGCCTAAAAAATGCTGGTGCAATATACCAAAGGGCAATGAATTCTATGTTTCATGATTTTATAGAAGATTTTATGCAAGTATACATAGACGACATTGTTGTTAAGTCTTCAACAGAAAGTGGTCATTTAGACCACCTTCGACAATCATTCGAAAGGATGAGAAAATATGGATTGAAAATGAATCCAATCAAATGTGCCTTTTGTGTTCGTGCAAGTGATTTTTTGGGTTTTGTTGTGCACAAAAAAGGCACTGAGATCCATCAAAACAAGACGAAAGCGATCTTGGAAACGAAGGCCCCTTCGACAAAGAAAGAGTTACAGTCTTTACAAGGAAAGATTAACTTCCTAAGAAGGTTTATTTCAAACCTAAGTGGCAAGACACAAGTATTTTCGCCATTACTTTGACTAAAAAAGGAGGATGTGTTTAGATGGGATCTTGAACACCAGAAAGCCTTCGATGAGATTAAGTCATACTTGATTAAACCACCTATGTTGCTTCCCCCTATTAGGAATAGGGTAATGAAATTGTACATAGCAGCGCCAGAGATGACAATAGGTAGTATGTTAGCACAAGAGGATGAAAATGGTGTCGAAAGAGCCATTTATTATCTTAGTGGACTATTGAATGATGCAGAAACGAGATATCATCCAATTGAGAAACTATGCCTATGTTTGTATTTTTCATGTGCAAAATTGAAGCAATACATAAAGCCTGTTGATGTGTATGTTTATTCGCATTATGATATAATTAAACATATGCTGTCAAAACCAATTTTACATAGTCGAATTGGAAAATGGGCTTTAGCCTTATCTGAATATTCACTCACATACCAGCCTTTAAGAGCTGTTAAAGGCCAGGTGGTTGCTGACTTCATTGTAGACCACTCTTTGGTCGAAGCAACGTTAAGCTTTGTGGATGTTCAACCCTGTAAGTTGTACTTCGATGGGTAAAGCCATAAAAATGGTACAGGAATTGAAGTACTCATAATATCTCCAACAAAGATACCAACAAAATTTAAGTTTAAAATCGAAGGAAATTGCTCCAATAATGAGGCTGAATATGAAGCCTTGATAGCAGGACTTGAAATGCTGCTAGAGTTAGGGGCAAAAGTCGTCGAAATCAGAGGTGACTCTGAACTAGTTGTGAAACAATTAACAAAAAGAGGACAAGTGCATCAAAGAACACTTAATAAAGTACTTTATTACTGTCAATGCAATGTTAAAACGTTTCACTCATGTTGACATTAAACATGTGCCTAGAACTGATAATCAAGAGGCAAATGAGTTGGCACAGATTGCTTCAAGCTACAGAGTTTCTAAAGAAAAATTGCAAGAGTTGATAGAAATAAAAGAGCTCTTTTCGACAGATGGTTCCAACACACAATTGTCAATGCCAAAACTTGGGGGGCAGACAAGTCAGAAGTGGTGTCACCGGTGTCACCTCCAACTGAAATTGAAAATTTTGAAACAACTGAAATTGAAAATTTTGAAATTTTTGCCATTGACAATATGTCGAATGATGTTTGGCGAAAACAAATTGTCGAATACTTGGAAAGTCCAACAGGATCAACTAGTCGAAAAACCAAGTATAGAGCCTTAAACTACATGATTGTTGGAAATGAATTGTTCAAAAAGACTCCTGAAGGAGTTTTGCTTAAATGCCTAAGTGAAAACGAAGCTTATTTGGCAATATCCAATACTCATAGTGGTGCTTGTGGCTCACATCAAGCAGGTCACAAGATGAAATGGCTCTTGTTTCGACAAGGTGTGTATTGGCAAACTATGCTGAAAGACTGTATAGAGTTTGCTAAGGGTTGTCAAGAATGCCAAAGGCACGCAGGAGTTCAACATGTGCCCGCAAATGAATTGTATTCAATAATTAAATCCTGACCATTCAGAGGATGGCCTTTAGACATAATTGGTGAGATTAGACCAATTTCATCGCAAGGCCACTGTTATATATTAGTAGGCATAGATTACTTTACCAAGTGGGTCGAAGCTATTCCCTTAGCCAATGTTGACCAAGAGGCAGTTATGAATTTTATTCAAAACCATATTCTATATAGGTTTGGGATTCCAGAAACCATTACCACAGATCAAGGCTCAGTTTTTACTGTTCGGAGGATTTTGGAATTTGCCTCTGAAACGGGTTTTAAGTTATTACGTTCGACACCATATTATGCACAAGCCAATGGTCAAGTGGAAGCAGCCAATAAAATCATCTTTAACTTGATAAAAAAGCATATTGGACAAAAACCAAGAAATTGGCACAAGACTCTTGACCAAGTTTTATGGGCTTGTCGAAATTCCCCTAGAGAGTCTATTAATGCTACTCCATTTAGACTTACGTTTGGGCATGATGCAGTGTTGCCAGTTGAAATTTATCCACAATCAGCTAGGATTCAAAGGCAATATGAAATTCCATCAGATTATTATTGGAATATGATGTTAGATGAATTAATTGATTTAGATGAAGAAAGATTAGCTGCATTAGATGTCCTTACAAGGCAAAAAGAGAGAATAGCCAAAGCCTACAATAGAAGGGTTAAGTTGAAAACGCTTGCCTTGGGAGACTTAGTTTGGAAAGTTGTTTTGCCTATGGATAAAAAAGACAGAGTCTTAGGCAAATGGTCACCAAATTGGGAAGGACCATTTCGAATTACGCAGGTTTTTTCTAATGGTGCCTATGAAGTCGAGGAATTAGGCGCTGATAGTCGAATTTTGCGAATAAATGGCAAGTATTTAAAGAAATATAGGCCAATGTTGCAAGAAGTTAAAATAGCGCAAGAGTAAAACAGTGAAGTTAAACCAAACATGGCATTGGTGCCAGAATACATTGTCGAAACTACAAGAACCAAGATAAAAAAGAGCTAAAAAGCCAATGTACAAGATTCATTTTTGTGTAAGATCCATCTTCATTCTTAGCAAGACATTCCTGGAATGCTCCAATCTTGTAGCAACGAGGTCTTCACTTTTGACGAGCTTTTGGATTCGACCTTCATGTTGAGTGGCTTTCTCAAAGTTCTCAATTGCTGCAGCTGCTTCTTCGTTGATGGAGTTTTTCTTTTCTGAATCGAAGCCTTCTTTTTCTGCAAAGCCTTGATTTTTTCTTGATATTTGGCAATGGCAGCATCACACTCTGCTATGGCTTTGGAGTCTTGATCTGCTTGAGTTTGCAATTCAGAAATCTTGGTATTCAAAGCTTCGACAGCAGCCCACTCCTCCTTTTGGAGTTCCTCCTCGCGCTCTTTATTTGCAGCAATCTCTTTTTTCCTCTTGATCTCTTTGGAAATTGTTTCCAGAAGAGGTTCAAATTCGACAATGAAACCTCTGAGAGATTTGTTGGAGGCAGGAGTGTTGAGCTTGTTAATTAAGGCCTTGATCTTGAATGTGATCAAGTGATCTTCCTCAATAGCTTTAAATAGGTCCACTTCAAAGAGCATTGTTTGAATTTCCCTGACTAGGTCTTTTTGTGAACTCTCAGAGTGGCCACCGCCAGAAACAGTCGAAGTGCTTTGCTTACTCTCAGTCGAAGACCTACCACTCATCAATAGCTTGAGAGCCTCAAGAGGATTCTTTCTCTTTAACTCTGACAATTCTTGTTGACTCAAGCTGGTGCCTGTTGAAGGCACAATCCTTGGAGGGATGTTGTCTTTTGGAGTTTCATCTTTGTGTTCAGATAGATCTTCCTCTTCTTCTTCCTCTTCACCATTACTATTGTCGTCTTCATCCTCGCTCACTTCAACATCCACTTGTTGTTTTTCCCCTTCTGTTTCCTCTTCATCCAAGTGCGGAGATGGGGGCAAGGTTACTTCGACATTACCGGCAATTCGACCTCCGTCAATATCCATATGATGACCTTCACTTTCTTGGACATTGTCAGAAACTTCCTTTTCAGTTTCGTTGGTGCCAATGTTGGGATTTGTTTCTTCGACCATTGGTGTGTCCTTGGTGACATTGGGAGATTTATCTTGCACAGCTTCCTCTTCTGCGACATTCTTTTCGACCTCAGTTCCCTTCGACGGAGAAAGAGTGGAAGTGGACGTTGTTTGCTTCACTTGGGTAATGGGTTCTTGCTCCTGTTAGTAAACATTTAGTGAGCTTCTACCATAAATGAATGAAACTTTTAAAGAGGTAATTAGACTCGATCAATTACCTTTGGTATGCTGTCTTCGACACGAGAGTGGGCACTCTCAGGTTTCTTTAAGGTTTTCTGGCTCTCCTTTGGGTTTTTCTCTTGAACGGTCGAGGCCTTCTCTTTGGGTGTTTCTTTGGTCTGTCGTGATTTTTCGACAGTTTTCTGTGGAAAGGGAGTGCTATCCTGAACATGCTTTGTTATTCTCTTTTTCTCAACTTGAGCCTCGCCAGCAACAAAAGGTTGATTCAGAGCATCTGGTGATTCATCAGATTGCATATTTGAAAAATATGTTAGTATAAATAAAAACACAAGTGCTAAAAAGCAAAGAGGAGTTTATCGATTTCAACCTCTGAATCATCACTCAATTCGACTACAGAAGTTTTCTTTGATTTCTTGGGGGTAGTACCAGCAATGGAACTGCTTGGTCTTTTTCGACTCTGCGAAGAATAAAACAATTAGATGTCGAGTCTAATATTTAAACACAGAGGAAAGTAAAAATACTTACTTCTTGTTTCTCTGGCTTTGTCGAAGTTGTATCACTTTTCTTCTTCGACACAGTGGCTTCACCTTTCTTCTTCACTACCTTCTTCGTTTTGGATGTTGTTGTATCATCTGTCGAAGCAGATGCTATGGGAACAACTACAAACATTCGACAAACGTGTGAGTGAGATCATACATAAAGAGAAACTAAATTTTTCTAAGAGTTTATACATCACCTGTTGCCATGGGAGATGTAACTCGAACATGTTGAATGTCCAAATGAAGATGACCCTCATACGTGTGTATGTTATGCTTGGTCGGAACTACTTTTTTAGCCGTTTTTTGAGATGAGAGAAAATCATATATTGCCATGGTCGAACCACACAAAAACCATTGAGGCATTGGTGGTCGAAATGCCAAAGCTAATTTGCTAGTTGGCAAAGGTGGAAATTTGACTATATATTTTTGGCTTAAATATATGTTCAGCCCCTGCAAATATAGCCAAAATCCAGTTAAGCCCTTGTAAAAATAAAAGTTTTAAAATGACCCTTGTAAATATTAAATGTTTGCGGTTAAGCCCCTCTGTCAATTTTTCATCAAAAAAAGCTGAACATATAATATTTATAAGGGTCATTTTAAAATTGTTAATATTTATAGGGGCTTAAATGGATTATGGCCATATTTGCAGGGGCTGAATATTTTAGAATTTTTAATATTTACAGGGGCTTAAATGGATTATGGCCATATTTGCAGGGGCTGAACATATATTTTTACCCTCTGCAAATATGGAAAATTGACCGAGGGGCTTAACCGCAAACATTTAATATTTACAAGGGTCCTTTTAAAACTTTTGTTTTTAAATGGGCTTAACTGGATTTTGACTATATTTGCAGGGACCGAACATATATTTAAGCCTATATTTTTTTAGAGCAAAAGTATATTTGTCCAACACATAAGGTGGAATAGACAATGTTGGAAGTTTAGCAATAATCTTTTGCTTTAAAATTCTAGCGGCCTCAAAAACAGTTCGACCAAGTTTATTAGGGTCATATATTATTTCGAAGTAATTTTGGAAGGCTTGAATTTCTTGGATGTGCGTACCTTGAGATTTCTCCTTTTTATTCTGCACAGAAGGAAAAGCAGATATTAGTTCCTGAAGCAAGTTAGACTCTTCGACATCAGCAGACCTAGATTTATAATATTCCCTCCACCACTTGGAGAAATGTTTAGTGCAAGCAAAGCTTTGTTCAAACTCAATGGGGTCAAAGGTAGGGGCTTCTTTAATGGCGTTGTCAAGACGATGCCAAAATTCTTTCTCATTATCAGGATGCCTCAAATCTTTCTTCGACTTGTACAAAGGCCTAGGTCGAAGTTGACATAGCCCAAATTGCCTTGCAACTAGGTTTGGTTGATATGCTTCTGTTACAAAGGAAGATTTGGTCTGGTTAGTTTCATCTTCGTCTTCAGGGGAAGCAGCAGGAAATTTCTTAAGAAACCAATCTAGTCCATAAATTCTAACAGCGAAAGGTGCCATCGTAGGGACAAAGGCAGTGCAATTCAAGAGCATGTCGAAGGCTGCTGAAAATAGTTGCTCTGTAGTTTGCCCTATTTCCCCTAGGCCTTAAGAGTGCTAGCCTTATTCCTTCGATCCTTCTATGGTTCACTGTCTCAGTAAGATCTTCAGGAACGAAATAGTCAAGTTTCGACTCAAATGTGGCGATAAGCCACAATTGAAATAGTCAAATGGGTCCTGAAACTAGGAATTTGCCATTGGGTGCAAGTGTCTTTAAATTTACAGAGCTTTGTCCTAGAGACTCATAAAGGCTTCCTAAGATCAACTTGCTAAGACAGGTGTTTCGACCTTCATGAATTTGAATGGTCAAGTTGATGTACATCTTAGCCACTTGGAGTGACGACGAACAGAAGACAAAGAAGGAAAGCCATAAGGTGAGAAAAGCAATATGTTCTTCATCAGAGACTTCGACACTATCAGTGACATGATGGCCCTCGATGTACCCATTGAAAGTGGCACGTTTGAAGTCGAATTGGTACTTGGTGCCAGTGCTATTGGGATTAAAAACATCACCTGTGGGTTTTAGACCAGTGATAGCAGCTACGTCCAAGAGAGTAGGAGTAAGCATGCCACACTTAAGGTGAAGGCTATTAGTGGTTAACTCCCAAAAATGGAGTGCAGCAACGAGCATTGGGCTCTGGTATTTTGGCCCATATTTCGACAATTGAATTAGGTCGAAGATGCCTAATTTTTTCCAAGTTTCAGGTTTCTTGGACTCAATTTTGTCGAGCCAAGTGAGGTAAGTTTCATTTTCAGCAGGTGGAGAAGACCTAAAAACTCTATTGGGACTGTTCATGAAGCTCATGACATATGGGCCTTTAATAAAGATCCTGGGTTTAAACTTATGGCAACCAGGGAAAATTTCTTGGAGTTTTCAGAATCAGTTTCCGACTCAGGAAGTGGACCAAGGAAAGCGTACTTATTAGGTGGAGGAGAGGGAATGAGTACCTGAGATTTCCATATTTGAGCTTGCTCATCACTGTAATCTGGCTCTGGTACGTATTTTGGAGAAACGGGATTTCCAGAAGCTTGAGACTTGGAAGAAGTAAATTTCGAAGCCATTGAAGAAAACGCAGTAACTGAAGTAATGAATCGCGAGAGAGAAAGGTTTCCCTAAAAGCTTCTCTGGTGCGTTAATGGCGTGTTCTGCAAAAGAATCGTGCTCGTGGAGAAGAAGAAGGTTTTTGAGAGAAAAGAGATTTCAGAAGATCGAAAGAAGGTAAAAGGGAAGATGGAAAGGGAAAAGTCCTATTTATACCTGTTATACGCGCCAATATAAAATAAAAGAAGAGCAATGATGGCAGTTACTTGGGGAATGTGTGTAGCAGTTACAAAAGTGATGGAAGTGATGGAGTGTGGCAGTTTCCAATGCAAAGCGTGGCCTTTAATATGACAGCGCACTCAAGTGCTAACATGATGAGAAAGAAAACGTCTTTTCAACGCTGAAGAGTGACGTTGATGACGTTAGAGTGCTTAACATAGGGTTTTCGAGAGACAATTCAAAAACGTCAACTTTCTACCTTCGTTTAAACCTCAGTCGAAAATGACATTTTTGGGGGGCAATTTGTTAGCCTGCATTTTCGAAATGCTCAATTAAATGCAGTCAATGAGGTTTGACTTGTCACTTTAAAATAGAAATGTTGATTTTCGACATTGGGATGGTAATTCAAAGGTGATCTTCGACTTTCTACTACTTCACAAAGACGGTGAAATTGAGGCCTTGAAGGCAATACTTCGACAGAAAGGGGAATAAAAGTCCAGTAACAGATTAGGGATAAAGCAGCATTGTCGAAGAACGTAGCAGTTACGCGGTCGAAGGATACGGCAATTGTTGTTTTTAAATTCCTTTGTACAGTTATATATAGTCGTTGTAGGCAGTTACGGTTTCTCCATAGTATATATAGTAGTTTTTCATAGGAAAAAGGGGCTCGCAAACTCTCATACATATTTCTCACACTCAGAATTCCAAGTTACAGAGAAACATGAGATACAGAAACCGGATGTAAGATATTGTGTACCAATTTCTTTTATTTCAACGCAATCTAGTTATGTTTCCTTAAATTTTTCTGCAATCTACTTGTTTTCTGCACTTGATCAAATTCAAAAGATACGTAAGGAAATTCGACAGTTTCAACAACTTTGAAATTGTCAGTTATTACAAATAACATCAAGAACATTCATAATTTTTTCTGGAAAACTATAGCACAAATGTCCTAAGATTTACTGGTTGATCTTGCAAGTAATAAATTCTAAACCAGCGGTTGTTTACCAAAATTCACGGAAAACACTAACACAAGCAACATGTCAAACTAGGAAGAGATGGCCAGGGCCGGTTATCCACCTGTGCAGGTTGTGCAGTAGCACAAGGCCCCAACCCAATATCATATTTTAGGGCAAAAAATTAGTGTTGAAAGCTGGGACTCAAAACCAGCACGTTGTGAGTTTTAATATGTAAGAGGAGTAAATCTGGACATATAATAATACTATCTCAAGTTCTCAACCTATAACCATTTAATCAATTGTATGGAACTTTCTGCAAAGCTTGAAAGCCGGGACTCAAAACCAGCACGTTGGGCTAACCATGCGGTGCTCAATACCACAACGCCACTATTGCTCTTGTTAGATAATTGCAAACATTTTAATAAATTACCTCTCATTTCAATATAAAAACAAAACGTCGCACCAATTCTTTTTTTAGGAAAGAATTGTACCAATTTTTGGAACTCTCCTTAGCTATTATATTCTTATTTTAATAAAAATATCTTCTCTTTCTTATGAAAAGAACTAAATATATTAGTTTTTTATGAGTTTAATTTTAGTAAATTAAGTTTTACATTTATGAATTTTTTAGGTCCTAGAAATTTGGAATTTTTTTAATTGAGACCGTATCAATGGTGATGCGGTTCAACTACATACCCCTCAGTCCGACCATTGACCCAGTGACCTGATACCTTCACTAAGTCGATTACCGGTCTGGTTCTTAAGACATTGTTTTAAAACTAAACAATAAGAAGCAACGCATTGAGTGTCGAACCTGAGACACCTAGCTACTTGACAAACTACTTACCACTGAACCAAGGAATGAAACCTCGTTACTCCACACGGAAAATATATAACTATTAATTTGGCCTCCTGGAGAAATATCCCATGCTCCACCACTGCCCATTCATTGTTTGAAAATTAGTATATTAAGTTTAAAGTTGTATTGAGGTGCCACTTAAATTTGAAGTAAAGCAATTTGAGATTTTGGTGATTCATTTAATAAAAGTATAATTAAGGGCCCAATTTTTAAAATTTAAACAGAGCCTCCAAATTGTTTGAGCCGGCCCTGGAGATCGCCAAAGCCAAGATAGACCAACACCAAAAAATAACAATAGCTACAAAACACCTCGTGGCCGAAGCCAAGGAACACCAGCACAAGCAAACAACGCTCACTACAAAATACCAAGAATATGATAAAAAAAACACCTATGGCAATATTAAACATATATAGATACCCCTAGACTTACACCAAGATAATCCCAACAAATAACAATACACCAAAACTAACACCAATATGATCACAAAACATCTAAAGATAACCACTCCAAGCACCATAGATAACGAGAAGTGGGGAAGGCAAAGGGTGGTGAAGTTGGAGGGAAAGAGGTTGGAGACAGAAGGGGTCGAGAGAGATAGTGGGGGAAGGGTCGACCAGAAACGGCGAAGGAAAGGGGAACCAAGAGGGGGGAGGAAGATGATTAAAGACGAGGTGAGGGAAAGAAGGGGGCGAGACGGTTGAGGTGGAGAGAGGCGGAGGGGATGGGGGGGTCCAATGGCAGCGAGAGAGGGGGAGTCCCCCAGTGGTGTTTCAATTTTTTGAACCCTAGCGCACCTGAAACATTCCTTTAAGTAAAATGTTTTTCTCCTACAGTTTACAGTTCACCTGAGAAATAGACATTAGATAGATAAAAAGACATGATACTTATAAAAAAAGGTAAAGAGACATGATGTATTTTCCGCCTTAAAGTCACTTAATCCGACCCTTCAAAAACTATACTAGTACATGGGTTGATAACAATAAATGAGAGGAGAACATAAAAATACCACCTTTTTATTTTATGCATATATAGCCGGGCGCTTCTAAGGTGAGGGAGAAAATCAAATTCTTCACCGGTGAACCATTAAATATGACCGTAGGACGTAGTATAAAAATTCATCAACGGTTGAGATTTAATACTAGTTGATTCAAACATAACCACTCATAGCATTTTACAAATAGAAATTATTGACGGTGTGAAACGAATTGTGAGAAAATCGCTCACAATTGCATCACAGCTGCACGCATGTGGTGTTATGCAGTGCAATTTTAGTGTTTTTCGTTCGTTTCTGACAAATATTTTCGTACCATATATGCTGCTGTTTTACATAATATCCTGCGGTCAATTTTAGTGGTTCATCGGTGAATAATTTGATTTACTTTCTCACCCTAGAAGCACCATATATAACTACTTGTTGAAGACATAAATTATACGGTTAAAATTATTTGCAAAGCACGCGTCACTTATTTTACAAGGAAAATGATATTTATGGGAGTACAAGGAATATTTCTGCTATAGAGCATGCGTTACTTATCCATACACATACTTTGTCAATATTTTTCTTATAATATTTTTTGGGGCTGGGTTGACATTGAGATTGCTTATTGTATTTTTTATGTATATAATAATAATAATAATAATAATAATAATAATAATAATAATAATAATTTAGCCAAATCATACTTTTTAAATAAGACGTGCTTATGTTATTCCTCCCATCTTTTTAATTTTAAAATATAACAGATAACAGAATAGTTTGGCATAAACTAATGTACGCGCTGATATATCAACAACACCCAGATATATCAATCCCTAAGTGCTTTTTTCAATGGGTTTTGGCTCAGGGAGGTTTTGAGGAGGCCCTCCCCCTATTCTTTTTTCTCATTGTAAGGGTTGGGCACCCATTGTGCTCCCTTTCAATGAAATTATTGCTTATAAAAAAAACACCTAGATATATCGATCCCATATTAAAAATAAACAATGAAGTGTCAAACAACCAAAAGTTTGATATATCATATATATACATTGCAAATCAGATTCCAGCTGCGTCCTCTTTACAACATATTTAGTTTATTTTTTATAAAAATAAAAAGGCCAAAGTGCATTTTTGGTCTTTATCTTTGACCAAAATGTCAATTTGGTACTTTGTTATTTTCTGTTACTTTTGTCCTTTATCTTTCAAATTTGTCAAAGTGATCATTTATGTTTGATATGTTTCAGTTTGGTTCTTCAAGTGGTATGATATGTTTCAGTTTGGTCCATGAAGTTTTATCTTTTGTTTAAGGTATGAAAGATCAAACTGAAACATATCATAGCACTTAAAGGACCAAACCGAAACATATCAAACTTAAAGGACCATTTTGATACATATTTAAAAGATAAATGACCAATATAAGGAAAAATAGATAAAGGACCAAACTGACATTTTGGTCAAAAAAATGAACCAAAATGCAGTTTGGCCAAATAAAAATAGAAAGAACACCATAATTGCTTAATCATCTGAATATGAACTTAAACTATAAAAACACTAGTATTTGTTTGGGTATGTAAGACTATATATTTTTCTACAACCAATTTCAACCTTAAACTCGTTTATGGATTCCAAGAGAAAGGACCACATGTCATATCTTAATCGAATCGTTCCGATTGGTGGTTAGGAACCCTCCAGAACAAAAGACTGAGAAAATGGTTGGGAAGTCGAGCGATAGAACCACCATTACCCCCTAAGCAACCTAAACACTAAATACCAGATACGAGACAAAACATCACGCCCAATGAAAAGAAGTCTCTCAACTTGTAGGGAGGCTCCACAAAAAACACAAGATGTGTCGTGGGGCTCAATTAGCAACCCCTCTATAATTGGTTTGTTATAGATGAGAGCCTATTCAAAACTAAGCTCCAAGCAAAAGCAACAACCGGAGCACCACATTTCCATTACTCCTCTAGGAAAAATGCCTGTTATTTCGAAATTGTTTTTCAAAATCAAACCGAAGAGATTATTGAGATGAGTCGCGTACTAGGTCGTTCTCTTTAAGACGTTTTGTGGCACTGGTTCGGCTTGATGGGGGAGCGGGAAGTGAATTCTGGTTTTGATCAAATCTAGTGATGTGGGTAACTCACACTTGAGGGGGAGATTGTTGGGAATCCAAGTGTGAGTGGTACTGGTTAGTACCACATCAGCTAGGAAAGAGCTAAATGAAGAATATATATATATATATATAAGAGGGGACCCATATACCTAATGCCTTAAGCACTACAAAAACAAGAGTTATTAGCGACGGATATTAGCGAGGGACTAGTGTTCCCTCGCAAAAACTGAAATTAGCGACAGAATTTGCGAGGGAATAGGGAAAGTTAGCGACGGAAATAAGATCCTTCGCAAGCGAATTTTGACCGTTCAAATTTTGGGAATGTGTGATTCATTTAGTGACGGACCATTCAGTCGCTAAATCCACCGCTAAAGTGACATGGGACATAGAAGATGATGACAATGTGCAGAGACTTTTTTTTAAAAGGATGGGCGCTCAAATATCAGATTTGCTTTATAAGTTGCGGTGTAAAGATAAGAAGCCTGACTACATGAGTGATGAAATTTGGAATGCCTTCAAGGACCATTGGGCTACGGAGACTTTCAAGAATAATGTTGCAAAAGCCAAGAATAATAGAAACTCAGAATAGGGTGGCTCGCTTCACTGCGGCGGGTCCATCAACCAGGCTCAGCATGCTTCTAGATTGGTAAATTATTTTTAAAATTTGTGTGTTTTTTTACATTAGTTAATTAGTTAGCAATTTTTGAAAATGTGTTTCATTTTACAGAGTAAGAAGGCAGGACGCCCTATCACTGCTCCTGAGCTGCATAGAGCCACCCATGTGAGGAAAGGCACTGGCTAGTATGTTGATGAGCGCTCCAGGTTGACTCAGGTAAATATACAACTTTATTTGTATTATATAATGTTGCTTTGTCAAAATGGAGCGCTAATTTGTGGTTATTCAAAACAAGAGCAAATAAATGAGATCATGACTCAGCTGACTCAGGGGAGTTGGGACCCTGAATCACTTGGCCAACTTACTCCTGAGATGATAGATCTGGTATACAAAAATTGGGAGAAGATGGTAGGTTGGTCTAAGGGTTGCCTGTATCGTACGGGGCCCTTGGCTCCATGTATGGGCCAGTCTGTGGCCGGGAGCAGCAGAAGACGCAGTCGACCAGCTTCTACTCCTGCGGAGACAGAGCATATTAGGCAGCTGGAGCAGGAGCTGCAGTCTACTCGACAGGAGCTGCACGATACTCCACAAGAGGTCAGGACCTCTACTGACGCTATGAAAAAGATGCAAGAAGACTTTGCGAAGGTGACCTGTAGGCAGGAGCTGATGTTTAGGTATTTTAAGAATATGCAGCAAGATGAGCAGCAAGATGAGGAGCAAGATGAGCAGCAAGATGAGGAGCAAGATGAGCAGCAAGCTGAGGAGCCTGGGGAGCCTGAGGAGTCTGATTGCGGCAGCTTTTAGGATTTGTTGTATCAGTTTGACATTTCAATATTTTGTTATAACATTTCAGATTAAGTTTTGTTGATTCGAATTTTATGTTATTGAAGAATTTTATTCTCGGAATTTTTATTTTAAACTGTGTTATGTATTTTAGATTTTATTATTTATTAATAAAATAAGCAGGTATAAAAGCAGGTTTAACCAAAAAAAAATTCAATCAGTTGGGCATTAGCGAGGGAAATTGGACGCGTGGCTGTCAGAATTTAACCACGTGGCTGTCTTTATTAGCGAGGGAGTGTTAATCCCTCACTAATTAGCGAGGGAATTAGTGGAGGGAATTAGTGAGGGATATTTCCATCGCTAATTAGCGAGGGATTCAGATTCCTTCCCTAATCCCATTAGCGAGAGCGATTTAGCGACAAAACATGTCCCTCGCTAATGGGAATTAGCGACGGATTTGGGGCATTTAGCGAGGGAATAATCTGTCGCTAATTAGCAAGTTTTTTGTAGTGAAGGTTTTGGGTGGAGATGTGGCGTCCAAGTCTCTTGGTGGTCTGGGGCAATAGCTCGTTGTTGCCGGTGCTTCCCCGTACTTCCCAACATTGCGACATTGTCATTTTACAGTGTTTATGTATGTTTACTAAACCGGTTCCCATGTTGATTACAGACCTGGATCTTTGAGCATTTCTAGGGGTAACAGTTTCAGGACTAAGTGTATTGACTCTGTATATCATGAAAATCAGCCACGGGTCCACCATCCCATTTAGGAAAGCACTTGATCAGCTTGCTCTTGAGGAGGTTACCTGAGACCCATACACCTAGCACAGACATGGCCAGCCGCTGTCCTTGTTCAGGAAGTTTGTACGTCATGTTGGGTGCATAATGTCATACATGCCAGACCGTGTCGTCAAACAGTTTGGCTATGTCCATGGGATTCCAGCTAACCCCGGATCTTCTAGGAGGACGCCTGTGACTCAAGAGAATGTTGATTGCATGTGGGAAGAGTTCACTGACCACCTTATACATCAGAGTCAGCATATCAGACAGAACTTCCCAGACATCATCAACAGGTACTTTGACTTGTTTAGGAGGGTCTTGCACCCATACCTAATTTCGGTCAATTACCCTGCACCAGATGAGTCAGATGCTATTCAGGTATGTGTTTTACATGTATTTTTTTATTTTATTAAGCGTGATCCTATTTTAATACTTTTTCTGTCTCACAGCTAATGCTTGAGATACTTGGTTTGGTTACTGATTTTGGAGCAGACGCTGGATGGAAATGTTCCCCGACAGACGTGTGCTTGGGGCATACTCGAGCGGCTGAAAGCTATGGTGAGGCTATTCTCCCGATTTAAAGGGTGTGTCTACCAGCGGATACATAGGCGAGGCGGGCGGCAGACACATTAGTTTTTTTTTAGGATTTTTAGTTTTTAACGGATTTTTACTTTGTATGGATTATTTGTAACTCGTTTACTTCTGGAGTTTATTTTTATTTTATAATGGTTTTTTATTCATCAAGTGCATAATCGTACATCATAAAACAAAGATAATGAACTACAGAATTAACAAACAACTGATTACAATTATTTTAAAGTCTCAGTCGCAAAAGAAAAATTATCTCGTCCGGAGTCTGTATGGTTTTTACATACAGCTTCAACAGACCGACTCTTAAAAATTGGGCATGCATTTCCATCATGGCGCGCACGTCGTCGTCGGTCCGAATATTCATCGCTGAATAGCGAATACTACCGTAATCTCCATAATTGGGAAGTCCGAGGAATGCAAAGTCCTTTTTCATCCTTCCTCTCGAACCTCTTAAACCTTCCTCTCTGTTTTTTCCTTGAACTCCGAGAATGCGAAGTCCTTTTTCATCCTACAGAAGGCAGGAACAGGACATTGAAACCAAACATCAGCTTCCTTCATGGTGATACTTCCACGGTGATGGAGGACAGTCGGGAAGGAGTCCATTGAGAACTGGGTTGATGTGAACTCCATTTCAGAGTGGGCCTTTGTGAATACTGATAGCCTTATTTATAATGGATGTCGTCGAATGTGAGCCGCTGATTAAAATTTTGGATGATAAATCTAAACTGTTGAAATTCTATCTATTGAGACACGTTTACCAAAGCAAATAACCCACTCATTTTCGGACACATTTGACTAATTGTTGGTCGTTGATCAAAAGTGTCAGTGAAATCTGTGTCGTTGAAACATAGAAAATTTATGTTAATAAATTATGCTGAGTTGTATAATTTTTAATTGTTATGGCCTATGACATTGTACCTATGAATTGCAGAACTCAGTGGCGGACCTAGCATGCAACCAGGGGGTTCAGTTGAACCCCTGGAAATTTTGTTTTTGCACTAAACACCCTATATAAATAGCCTAAATCTCCTGAAATTTTAATTTTGACCCCCCTGAAAATTTTAAATTGTACTAGTAGACCAAGTTTTGCACCCATTTGACACCGGCCTTAAAAAATTTGACACCCCTGAACCCAAAGTCCTGAGTCCGCCACTGACAGAACTTATAGAATACGACACTATGATACCGTATCGATTCAGTCTCATAGTATCGTATCTGTTAAAAGCCATGGAATTGGGGGGGGGGGGGTGTACGCTTGAAAGTTTTTTATTTATTAAGAATATTTTGGTCATTTTATAGGATTTGAGGGTATATGTTGAGTAGCTGGGAGTGTTTAAAAGGTGTGGGACTTTATGATTGTATCGTTATTCGTATGCTTTTAAGACCCTCAAACGGATTTATTCCCTGAAGTTTGTAGTGTTTTGTTTTTGTTGGTTTGCTTTAACCACCCACAAATATAAATTAAGCTATGTTCCATAAAATTAGAAGTGATTCGTTTCTTCTTTTTTTTTTGACAAAAGTAGTGATTCGTTTTTGTTTGTTTGCTTTGACCACTTAAATATAAATTAAGCTAGTTAGGATTATCAACAAAACCAAATACATGGATATTTAACATAATTATAATACTGCAAAAACATTAATTAGCTAGCAGTAGCTAGGACTATCAACCGAAACCAAATGCATAGATATTCCTAAATACGTCTACAGAAATAGGTCATTTTTTATTTTTGTGGTAGTGTCGATAAAGATCAGGATCCTCTCCATTTAATGGAGGGTTCCATTTGGAGAGAGAGTGACACAATGAATATTTTAAATAATATTAAAATATTCATTGTGTCACTCTCTCTCCAAATGGAACCCTCCAATAATGAATATTTCAAAATATTTGCATCTGTTTTCGTCAGAAAGGTTGTTATCCAAAGTCAAACCAATAAAAATGATTAAAGTTTGCGAAACAGGGCAAAAATGTGTAAATATAAAAGCAAAGTCAGCAATATTTTAGATAAGATAGAGATGTCTTCAACTAGTTTAATTTTGTATTTTTATTTTATGATATAGTATCTATAAGTGTACCAAAAATTGATGAAATAAAAAGAACAGAAAATCAACACGCTATTGGTCAAAATTTTGGTGACAACTGGGATATGCAATGCAAGTAAGCATGCCGGGAGTGAAAGTTGAGCGTTCAGGTAGCTACAATAAAATAAGACAGTGTGGGCCACTCCTTTCCTTTTAATTTTAATTTTATTTTAATTTTTATTTTTATTTTGGGTGGATGAATGAATTGTATTTCTCAACAAATTATTGAAAAATTCCAGTACTATCGCTTCTTTCCGTTGCATTGCATCCACATATTTTAAATGTCGGCGTCAAACCCCAACGTTTATTGTTAACATAAACCTGCGTGAGTTGGGGGAAAGAGAACCATTGCACTCTAAGGAGAAAGTCAAAGGGGGTTAAATAATCTCAAATACTAGTAACCTACAAAACCTGTGTGCTCTACATTTCTCTTAACTCCATTTTATTTTACTTTTTGTCGGTTGGATTTAATTTTTATAAAAGTAAAAGATAAGATTGTTGCAGGAAGTGTTGTATTTAATTGAGGAGCGTAAGTCCTGTCAAAAAAAATTGAGGAGCGTAAGCATTAATACATTTTACATTCCCTGTATACGGTGAATCACTAGTTAAATCGCATTATTCGACCATTATTAAAAATAATGTCATTTTGCAATAAAAAATAAAAAATTTACTCAAACCCGTTAAATCGCATTATTCGACCATTATTAAAAATAATGTCATTTTGCAATAAAAAATAAAAAATTTACTCAAACCCACCCCGTCAATCATTCAACCTCCAATCTGATCGATCGAGTTATTAGTGTGACCACAAAACTCGTCGGATCATATACTGGGTCACATGCATATCTGATCTAATTACTCACCCAGATCATTCATAGTTCATACCACTGATTCTTGGTTGGACTAGTCGGATTGCGTGGTCAGATCTGAGGTTAATAACACTCGGTGGAAACTCATTTCCTAAAAATCCACTCAAATTTTAACTAATAAGAGAATGCATGTTCAAAAGAGTATTATGTGTTGTTTTATAATACTCTAATAGCATATATAGTAGTAAAACACAAGTAATAAATGGCGACTTGTCAAAAACCCTACCCACCTCTCTTAATTTTCTCTCTGCTCTCCTCTTCTTCCTTGCTTACCCATCAGAAGGGGGTGATTTTAGGTCAGTTTTTTGTCTGGAATCACTCTTTTAGGTTTTTTTACTACCTGTTTTAATCTAAATAAGTAGTTACCACATAGATCTAGTTTTTATTTCGTATTTTTACTTAATTTCATTGTCTGAATGCGGCGTTATTGTTGGTGGTCGTCTTAGTGCGGTGTTTTTGATTTCCCATTTTGTTGCAGTGTTCGTTTAGTTCATATCGACAAATCAATTTCGATCCATCGATCGCAAGTTTAACCAATGACTAGGGGCTCAAAGTTACAAATCCGGGAGCATGGGTTCACCCAATGACTTTTATTTTGTCGTTTTATGCCATTAACTTGAGTGTTGTGAGTTTGTTCGCAGATTCATCATTTATATTTTTAACAATACTCACTACTAGAAAAACTATTTTTAGAGAGGGATTTTTGAGATGGATAAATATCCCTCACTATTAGTGAGGGATTTAGCTACGAAAATAAATAAATTCGTCACTGCACCTATGAGTTACATTTGTGACGAACATAGAGACGAAACAATATCCCTCACTAAAAATTTCGTAGCTAAATTCGTCACAAAATATGGAAAAGATGTTTAGAGACGGATTTTAAGAGGAAAAAGTATCCCTCACTAATATTGAAGTATGCTGAATCCGTCACTGACCTAAATAACCTTCACTTTATCTTTTCTTTTTGTTTCCTATTCTCGAAACTTCTCACTCTCACTCGTCGTCACTCACGATTTGTTCTCACATTTATTTTCAGATATCTCCTTCATTGCCTCTCTCTCAAAACCTTCATTGCCCAAACCCACAACGACATCTCCTTCTTTGCCCACTTCAGTCCGCCTACGTCCTCCCTCGTCGCCGATGTCAGTCCGCCGACGATCTCCCTCGTCGGCGACCTCAATCCGACGATTCTCTTCGATCTCCTAGCTCTCGTATCAACACGTCCGCTCACGGTGTCCAGTTGCCTCTGCTGGAACGACCCCTCTCCTCTGGTATTGGTGAGTTTTCTCTTGTCTCCACCACACATTTACTTTACCGATTTGATTTTCCTCTCTAAAACCCTTATTTTGATTTCCTCCTCTAAAACCCTAACTTTAATTTTTTCCACTCTTTCATCTGTTCTTCCAGATTTGGTTACAACAATTGCAAAACCATGACCATTTCTAGGTTAGATCTGAATTGTTAGATGATTAAGTTCAAAGGAGTTAGTGATTCAGTTGTTATGTCTTCGTTGTTCCCTTCGATTATTCATTGTTCCCTTCGATTTCATCATCTCTACATCATATCTGTAACTAATTAGGATTTATTTTATTGTTTGCTTGTTCTTCCAACAGATTAGGGTGTGGAGCAGGAAACTAAAGTTGCTGCTCAATCCAGGTATAATCCTTGCTCGATTTCATCATCTTTTCATGTGTATCTTTATTATTTACTAGTTATTCTCTTCATCATAGCTTGAGCTTACTGTTGTTTTATAACTAAGCAGTGTTTTACTCTGTGTATTGTGTGGCTAACGTGACTAGTATTTTACTATGTTTATTATTTTTCCAAGTTTATTTACCATGTTTGAATGGAAGGTTGTAGAGGTTTTACTCTGAGAAAATAGGACTTGAAGCTAAAAACATTGAACTTGAGTTCACCAAGAAGATACTGTCTATTGACGCCATACATTATCATGCATGGTCTCATAGGCAGATTTGTTTCTCCCATCGTCTCCATGAATCTAAATTTCTCACCATTTTGCCATTGTAATTTTTTTGTCTTGTAGTTGTAGATAATATTTGTACAACAGTCTGTGCACTATATTTTAGTGTACTTATTGAGCCTAAATAAAATTTGCCTCTTTTATTGTGTGGACAGTGGGTTATTCAAACACTTGGAGGATTTGAAGATGAACTCAATTATTGTAGTGAACTGCTTGAAGAAGACATATTTAACAATTCTGCTTGGAATCAGGTATGCAACTGTGTGGTGCATATTAAAAATATGATGATTTGTATCATTTCTATGTCTGTTTTTGTTATAGTGATTTAGGTCTCTTTTTAATTTAGGAACTGAAATAAGTAGTTTTATTGATACTGATAATGTTAGTATGTGGTTTTGGTTTGGTTTATGATTAGTAGTTACATTTCTTGAGTGTTCAAGATCATGATTAGTTGTTTAATTGGCTATGCATTGTAGGAAAGTTGATATCACCAAAAAATTTGCAGTGGAAGAAGCTTCAAGGAAGAGCTCTATGGATCTTCCTTGACTTCATGGAGTTGCTGTAAGAACACTCTTTGTTTGGTAGGTGGGAATATAGATTTTGTCATGGA
This sequence comes from Astragalus membranaceus, assembly GCA_039519185.1. Lineage (NCBI taxonomy): Eukaryota > Viridiplantae > Streptophyta > Magnoliopsida > Fabales > Fabaceae > Astragalus > Astragalus membranaceus. The sequence goes on from CM076847.1 coordinate 95,811,378, forward strand.
AGCTTTGGAGTCACAGAGCAAATGTACTATGAAGAAATTGAAACTCTTGATTCATTAGAGCTTGATGATATTGCAAGAGCTATGAGAAATACAAAGCACCATAAAACAAACTGATGGTGAAAGACTCTTTGTCTGTCAAATTATTATGAAGCCATTCTTTCCCTCTTTTATTTTCACAACTGATAATGATATTTTTGAATGCAGAACAAAACAATTCAATTGATTTTCTTTAGTTGAAATGTTGGATTTTGTTTTGCAACTCTGCCAAATTTTGGTACCATCAATCAGTTAGTATGATATGCATGCCTAAGTAATTAAGTTTTTATGGGACAAATTGCTTATTTCTTACTGAATATCAATCTTAATGAATTGATTACAATCACTATCACTTAATACATTACTCCACTTTACAATTAAATCTTAAACACTATACAATTAGATCCTAATGTGTATTTGTGCAGCTCTGTCTATTTCTGTTTGTACAGATCTTAGGTGCTACAAATTCATGATGCATGTGTAGTCCTTGGTCATGCCTTTATAAGTTTCTTTGTCTTTGAGAAACTCTTTCTCTTTTGCTTCTAGCAGGGCCTCCACTTCCCCTATATGTTTGGCCTCTGTTTGCAGCTTGATAAGGTGAATCTCATGTTTGGCTAAGAATATAGCAGTAAGCTTGGAGTTTAATTGTGGGTTTTGAACTTTTAACAAAAAGGTTTGCTTTTTATTCACCTTTCTTTGTTTTCTTTGTTCAGTTTGTTGGAAAAAACCAGTTTCTGCGTACCATTGCGGAGTTAAATTTTATGCGGAAGCATTTCACATAGATTAAGTCGAATTGTAGATGGGAGATAGTTAAGCATGTTTAGTTAGAGTGTGTTTCTCTAGTTATGAGTAGTTGCAAAATGGGTAGTTATGTTCCATTGGTTTTCCCCTCTTATACTTTTTTCAGGATATGCTAGTGCCGAAGAAGTTGCACTTTTAGATACATATGCATCTGTGCGGTCAAACCTTGTGAGTATGATTTGTTTGATGATCAAAATTTATCTCATGCTGCAGTGTTATCAAATTTTATCCAACCTTAATGAAGTTTTAGGCAAAAAATTAACTAGCACTAATTGTTTTGACCAGTTGTTGACTTGTAACATATATCTCCTCTATGTCACACGCAAGTTATATTATTTTGTGATCTTCTATCAGTGTTTAATTTTGTTTGTTGTTATATCAAGGGTTTACTTATTTAAGATTTATACAATTTGATGTGAGTGAGAGATGTTTATCTATTGAGAAAGTCCAAAATCTTTATAGTGATATGGCTTTTCACAGTTTCATTTCAATGTTGCTATTTTACATTTGTACTATATATTATTGATATTATTATTCTCTATTGCCATTTTATTTGTAGTTTATTGTTTTTCTATTTGTTTGAATATCTTGAAATCTCTATGTCAATAAAGTTAATTGCTTGTTAATGTCCTCTTTTGATAAATTATTATTGTCCCCTTTACAGACTGCCCGTGATTGAAGGACCAAGAATTGGCAATTATTTTGAGCGTGAGGGTCATGATGAAGAAGGCACAATCATAGAAGATCCTAATCTAGAAGCACAACAAGTCTTTGAAATGTTGAAGTCAGCAAAATCACATTTATAGGATGGTTGTTACAAACATTGTATATTATCTACATTTTTAGCCACATTAAATTTGAAAATAAACTATGGTATGGTTTGTAAAATACTAGGTTTATCAACATATACCGGTTGTTTTTTTTATGGATTAACATTAGTTATGCTTTGTATGGATTATATTTATAAACCTTGTTAATTATTTAAGATATTTGTGTGCTATTCAAAAAAATTCTAATTTTTATTCTTAGATTTAGTAGAATGTTTTATTTTAAAGAGTGTATAAAATCTTTAACAAATATGCTCGTATATTAAATTCTAATGAGTCCCTAATTAAAAATGAATATTAGATGGATAAAATCCCTCACTAATAGAGAGGGATTTAGTCTCCCTCTCTATTAGCGACGGATTTAGTCTCCCTCTCTATTAGCGACGGAATTAGTCTCCCTCTCTATTAGCGACGGAAATACACTTTTCATATTCAATTTCAAACTGTTTTTTAGTGACGGATTTTATATGTTTGTGAGGGAATTTTCCGTCGCTATTAGCGACGGATTTCAAAATCCCTCGCTAAAAATTTAGTGACGCCAAAATTAGTTACGAATCTGGGTTCGTCACAAATTTCGTCACTAAAATCGTTAGTGACGAATTTTTGATGGTTTAGTGACGGATTTGCTCCCTCTCTAATTTTGATTTTTCTAGTAGTGACTGAATTTGTATTATTATCGATGCAATCTATTAATTTGAATGAATATCCCTTTTGTAAAAAAGAACAGTAAAACACAAGTAAATATTATTGCTCCATTTTGATCCATCCTGTTCTCACTTCCAATAGTTTGTACCAAGAAAAAAAAAAAACCCTTTTTGCCTTCTTGAAGTTCATGCATATTCTTCACCCGACTAGGCAAATATGGACATTCTTGATCCCTTCCAAACCCTAAAGTCAAAAAAAAGTTCATGTACTAGTATATTCTTCACCTGACTAGGCAAATTTGGACATTCTTGATCCCTTCCAAAGATCCCTTGGAAAAGTCATTACTATCCCTCTATCTCTCTTTTGGGAAGGAATAACTAATAAGGAGGCTCATTTTTCCGTGTGTTGACTTTCCTCGATTTGAACACGGATACGCTATAAATAACAACATCTTCACCCTTCTCTCTCATAAATCAACCCTCTCTTCTCTTCTCTCAACTGCACCCAAAAAAGTATTCAAAGTCCATATTATCTGCAACCTTCTTCAGAACCTGCAATGGATCAAGACATAGAAGTCCCTCCATTCTTCCTTTGTCCCATTTCACTAGAAATCATGAAAGATCCCGTAACTGTTTCCACAGGAATAACCTACGACAGAGAAAGCATCGAAAAATGGCTTTTTTCATCATCGTCATCGTCAGAAAACAAAAACAACAACACATGTCCAGTTACCAAACAACCCTTAACAAACGATCTCATTATTCTCACACCAAACCACACCTTACGTAGACTCATACAATCTTGGTGCACTATCAACGCTTCTCATGGTATCCAAAGAATCCCAACACCTAAACCACCAGTTACCAAAACCATCATTCAAAAACTTCTCAAAGATGCTTCTGATTCAGATTCTCCTCAGTTACTTATTCAGTCTCTCAAATCCCTCAAATCATTAGCTTCTGAAAGTGAAACTAATAGACGTTGCATTGAGTCTTCTGGTACGGTTGACTTTTTAGCATCAATTGTTACAACCAACACAAACTCTTCATCTTATTCTTCACTTGATGATGATGATATTGAAAAGTTTGACTTCAAAACAGGTGTAGAAGACGAAGCTTTAAATATCCTCCACACTCTTCATTTATCAGAAATCGGTTTGAAAACTCTCTTAGCTTACAAAAACGGAGAGTTTCTTCATTCCTTAGTGAAAATAATGCAAAAGGGTATCTATGATTCAAGAACTTACGCAGTTTTGTTATTGAAATCTATGTCAGAAGTAGCCAACCACGAGCAACTAGTGAATCTAAGATCTGAATTCTTTATTGAACTAGTTCAAGTTCTTAAAGATCAGATTTCACAGAAGACTTCAAAGGCAACATTGCAAACACTTATTCAACTTGTTCCATGGGGAAGGAATAGAATAAGAGTAGTGGAAGCAGGTGCAGTTTCTGTCTTGATAGAACTATTGCTTGATTGTAAAGAAAGAAAGCCTTGTGAGATGATGCTTGTGGTTTTGGAGATGTTGTGTCAAAGTGCTGATGGACGTGCTGAGCTTCTGAACCATGCAGCTGGTTTGGCTATTGTTTCTAAGAAGATTCTAAGGGTTTCTACTATGGCTAATGATAGAGCTGTGAGGATTCTTTCGTCTGTTTCTAGATTCTCTGCAACGCCTACTGTGGTTCAAGAAATGTTGCAGCTTGGTGTTGTTGCTAAACTTTGTTTGGTTATTCAAGTTGATAGTGGTAATAAGGCTAAGGAGAAGGCAAAGGAGATACTCAAATTGCATGCTAAGACATGGAGGAATTCTCATTGCATACCTAGTAACTTACTTGCTTCTTACCCAACAAGTGGGTGAAAATTGAGATCTTCAGTTTTCACTTTTGAATTTTGATTTTGTTTTCAATTTTTTGTGTACAGAATTAATTATTTGAAGAACCATGGGAATATGGGATTGGTATGGACATAAAATATTGTCCATATTGAAGAATAAGGTCAGGAAACAACTTGGGGATGGTTAATTGTTTATTATGAGTGAGTACACCATATAATTAATGAAATACTGACACAACACAGTTTACATATATCATCATACCCATTTTTGTTGCTTGTTTTAATTTTGATGTAAATACAATTGCTTGAAAGTGAATCGTATTAAGGTTGTCTTAGTAATATAGTTGTTGGCCAAAACGAATACTAGTTATTATCTTTACTATTATAAGTGGTACGTGTGGATCCGTTGTTGGAAGAAGTATTAGTAGAAAGTAGTCTTTAGCTAGCTAGGTTCCTTCCTTGTGGAGAGGCGTTTTAAACTTGAGTAATGTAATTTAGCCAAAATGTTACAGCCAAAAATAGCTAAAAACCAAGTTACAACACCAATTAACCAAGTTTTATAAGCCATTAACCAACCTATTTTTTCACAGTTTTCTAGGCCATTGACTAAAAACTGTGAAAAAACAGGTTGGTTAATGGCCTATAAAATTTGGTTAATTGGTGTTGTAACTTGGTTTTAATTTTGGCTATTTTTGGCTGAAACATTTTGGCTAAATAACATTCCTCTTTAAACTTTTAATTATGGTATTGGTAAGTTAATCATGTTGATTGTACTAGCAGGAAGTACGGGAAGTTATCCTCTCAGGTGACAGAAGTGAAATCCTAACCATTCATTTAAGGGAGAGAAAAATTGGGTTTACAATAAATGAGAGAGAAGAGCTTTAATGGTGAGATTTGTATCACTTTATTTCCTCATGTTTTTTCCCACTTGAGAGGATCCATTTCCAGGAGGTAAGTAGCTCTTGCGGCCGAGGGTATTTTGTTTTGTTTGCTATGTTTCATCGGGGTGTTGCTTTTCCTACAAGAATGTTTTATGATATGATTATCAATTGTTTTTCTAACACCAAAATATTAATATATAACAGCACTGCTATTTGGAACGAAACTAATAGTACGAAATAGCCGAATAACACAACACATGTTCAGTCAGAAGAGGTGTGAACATGAGATAATACAAGGTTCGAACTCTTCGTTTCCGTACAAAAAAAATTTCTCTATATATAATATATGTGTATTAAGGAACATAAAAACTTGTATACAGAGTATCCTTTCACACTCAATGAAGGACCAAAATCGAAGACAAAACTGTATGCAATGTAATATCAGTCACTCAAGGGAAAACCAAAACTGAACACCAAAAATATATCTCTCTTTTCAAAAAAAATTGTGATTCCCCCAAGCTAGGTTTTCTTGCATGACCAAATTTTTTCTATTTAGTGCCCCATTAAGAGATCTAAAAACTTTGGTCATGGTAGAAACTGATTTAATACTGGTTTTCAAAAGCAATCGTTAAATCGTCCACTAAATTTGAAAAATTGTTCTTGAAATGGTACATTTGCAACCAACTGTCTGTATACTTTTCACACTACAAAACAATTGCCCATTAGCGAGGGATTTTTCCCTCGCTAATGGCATCAAATCCGTCGCTAATATATCCCTCGCTAATTGTCTCCTCGCTAATGGGATTAGCGAGGGAATTTGAATCCCTCGCTAATTAGCGAGGGAATGTTCCGTCGCTAATTCTCTCGCTAATTAGCGGGGGATTCAAATTCTGTCACTAAATTTGACAGCCTCGTTTTTTTTATTCAGCCATTTTTTTTTATTTTTTTTGACCATATCAGCCTTTTTATATTATTATTATTATTATTATTATTATTATTATTATTATTATTATTATTATTATTATTATTATTATTATTATTATGGTGTGGTGGTGGTGGTGGTGGTGGGGAAGGGTATTAGGGTAGAGAGAGAAGGAGGGAGAAGGAGAGAAAGAGAGAGAGAAATGAGTGGTGGTGGTGGTGGTGGTGGTGGTGAAGGGTATTATAGTAGAGAGAGAAGGAGAATAGTAAGGGAGAAGGAGAGAAAGAGAGAGAGAAACGAGTGGTGGTGGTGGTGGTGAAGGGTATTATGGTAGAGAGAGAAGGAGAATAGTAAGGGAGAAGGAGATAAAGAGAGGGAGAAACAAGTGAGGGTGGTGGTGGTGTGGTGATGGTGGTGTGGTGGTGGAAGAGTGAAGAGAGAAGAAGAGTGTGAGAAGAGGTGGTGGTGTGGTGGTGTGGTGGTGGAAGAGTGAAGAGAGAAGAAGAGTGTGAGGAGAGAAGAAGAGAGAAGGAGAGAAGAGTGGGAGTGAGAGGATAAATAAGCTGAAAATTCAAAAAATTAGCGACGGAATTAGCGAGGGACTGCAAATTCCATCGCTAAACACCTGCACGGAGTCCTATCATCTGAAAACTGTCAGAAATTAGCGAGGGAATTACCGAGGGACTGAATTTCCGTCGCAAAATACCTGCACTGAGTCTTATCATCTGAAAACTATCAGAAATTAGCGAGGGACTGAAATTCCGTCGCTAATTTTCAAAATTTCCGTCGCTAATGTCTGAAATTCCGTCGCTAATTCTCAAAAATACGACAGCCCCTATTCCCTCGCAAATTCCGTCGCTAATTCCAGTTTTTGCGAGGGAACATTTGTCCCTCGCTAATTTCCGTCGCTAATGGGCATTTTTTTTGTAGTGTCAATTAGTCGCTAAATTGGTCCCTAGATATTAGCAACTGGTGGTTTAGAGACTTTCTCAAGTCGGGTGTTAAATCGATTGCAAAACCGGTTAGCGACCAATTTAGTGAATTTCGTCCTCACATAAAGCTTCAATTGTTTGTTCCTTTATATGGTCCTTTTGGCACACAAAACAAAATTGTTTTTGATTAGTGGTAAGAGCTAGCCATCTATACTTAATACAACTTGTAAATATCCATCTAGCTATAGTTTGTGTATAGTTAACTAGAGTTAGCTCTATAGAGTAGATAGAGTTAAGTTAATCTAACCGGTTGTGGTTAGTATTCTCTGATAGAGTTGTAACAGAATTAGTTAGGATAATCACATTGTATATAAGCCGAGTACCGTGTAATTCCTAAGTTAATCAATGAAAGATGAATTTCCTCCCAATTTTTTTTAGAAAATTTTTTGTGAGGTTCTTGAACATGTTAAAAGGCCTAGGTTATCATGGAATTGGTTCATCTATAGGCAAAGTAATAAAACAAAGCTACTCTTTTTCGACTGGTGTCCTCACCCTATGGGTTGCGTACTTGCTCGCTTTCTTTTTGATATATTGGGTTGGGAGTATCCCTCATGATACTCTTTATTTTTAGTCATGTCTACCAAAATATATTTTTAGTTATTCTCAAAGATCATACAAGCAATGCGAGCCGGACCGAAGATCTTGTAAAATTGTAAGTTTAAATAACATATAAACAAAGTGTCTATCTAGTTCGAGTGCATATAGTCATATAGAGCCTTTGTTTCGGGATGTTTTGTTGAATATGAAGTCGTAGATAGATTTTGGAATCATTATTTTTTAACACATCAACTTATTCAACACTTCATTTTTTTTCTTCTTATCACATCTATTATATTAGTCTCTATTGTTTTTTCTCTCTTGGTGTTGGATGTATGGAGTGTTCAAGAATTAGTTTTCTAGATTTTGATAAGTATGGCAGGGCATACTCCAATGTCAAAACAGTGAATATTGGTGATCATTGACCAAGGTTGGTATGAACATAAACAAATCCGAGGGTCTAGGCTCTAGCTAGGTGAACATGATCAAACCGGTATCGTTGGAGAATCCTTAATTTACTAAAGTAATTTCCTCCAATGGTCGAACAGGTCATCATACTCTTATGGCTCCAACCAGCATATGGAAGAAGGAAGTAGAATCATATATAACAATATATGTTGCTTTAATTGCGCCACTAATTATAATCTTTTATATAACCTCCTTTGCATTTGATATGAATCATTCTTATATATAGCTTCAATCACATCAAGTAACTTGTTTATATATTTATTATTGTACGTCGTTGTTGTTAACCTTCTGAATTCTGATGACTACTAATTAGTGTCATTACTATTTAAAAATGTTTCTCTCAAATCATTCACACTAAATATCAAAGCTGTAGGTTTGTGATTTGCTTGAATCTTATAATATAACAAACTCATATATGATATATATGTGAACATGACGACAACATCTATTTTGAATGCGAGTCTCTCTCAAAACCAGTAACCGTCTCTCTCACAAAAACACCATAACTCATCCGTTCACCATCTCCATTCCCTCGGCGTTTTTCCAGTTCTCCTCTTCATGGAACGGAAAACGCCACCGATCTGGTTTTTTTTTCTCGCGAGGCCTCTCTCTCAGAAAAGCCACACAGCTTTTCTCCCTTCTTCATCACACTGTTGAAGCGATGCTTTCTCTAAATCGTGACCTCCTTCGGATTGGCGCTTCAAAACGCAGCTTCGATCTTCTTTGGATCTCGGTCTAGTTTCTCCTTTTCTCAGATTCTTGATCTGAATCTTGTTCAGTTTTTTTTCTTCTCCTCTTAATCGACTTTGCTGTCTCTCTTCCGATTCTGGCTTATGACCTAGATCGGTTCTCTTCTTTGCAATTTCGATTCCCTCTCCTCTGTTTCTGAAACTGAAAATCGTTCTTATTAGTGTTCTTGATCTGTTTCTGTTTTAGATTTGCAATTGCAATTTCAGATTCTTGAGTTTTTTTTCCCTAAATTGATTCCGTTATTGATCGATTTTGATTCAGTTCTTGTTTTACGCCTTGAACTGCTGAATCGTTGCAATTCATGGACCTTCTCTTTGATTTACAATCTCGTTCTTGTTTCGAATAGCATTTTGTTCAGTTTTCTCTGTTGTCCATTGGATTCAAGTTCCCTGCTCTTGATTCGTTCCACGCTTCCTGTGAATAGCGCATTCGAATAGCATTTTGTTTAGTTATATATAATGCGATATTCATATATAACTAAGCCTCGTAATATCAATTTAGAATTACTAGCTTACCAAACGAAACCCGACCGTGCAAACACCCACAATCTCGGCGAATCGTATACCTAACTTAGCATAAATCGGCCGTGCAAACAACCACAATCCCGATAACCCACGTTAGACCACGCCATAACGTTTCAGGGCCTAGGGTAGGGGCTCATGACCTTCCCCGCCTAGTATGCTATTCGTCGGATCGTCACCCGACTCGATATAATCTATATATCGTACCCGCATTGGGCCGTCTTTTAAGTTTTAGATATCTATATCTATTATCGATCTATAACCCGTTTTGATGAATTCAAAGTTAGATATCCGGCGTTATAATCATAGCGTCGAGAGGGATCCACGATTCGGTTTGTTATGTCAAAAACATTATCTCACACGCGGTCTAAGTCTTCGGTTTTGAAAACAGCTTTGACTTTCAAAAACAGTATGATTTCCAATTCAAATTATGTATATATTTTTAGGTCTTTGAATAAGATTTCCAACACATCCGAGAACACCTCAATCGGATTCCCGGATCAAAAGTTATTGCGAAAACAAGTTTAGGGACTTTTTAGTGAAAACTGCAAACCGTCGCGACGCGAACACATACCGTCGCGACGCGAAAAGTGACAGAAAGTTTTGCGTTGCAAAAATTAAGGGAGGTCGCGACGCGATGGCCACGGGCCGCGACGCGATGGGAGCCAGAATTGGCTGAAAACAGCATTTCGAAAACCCGTTTTGTACCGTTTCGCTTTCTATTCAACACCGAGACATTTTCTAACCATCGAGACTTAAAAATAGATATTATAACCAAATTTCAGTCCATATTCCAGTGAAAGTATTAAAATCAAAAAATCCATAAAAACATATATTTTTACCGAAAAACCGTAAAACACTATTTTCCCGAAAACGGTTTTTTACTCGATAAAATGTTTTGAAAGCGGAATAGTTTCACACACAGAATTCCAGAGTATTCAAGTCAATAAAAATGAATCCCTAATCGTGAGTAAAACTCACCGGTTAGACGAGTCCCCGAGAGTCGCGTCCTCGCTCGAACAACCGAACCGTTAACCACTCGAACAATCCCCGTAATCACGAACACGCTCTGAATGCCTCCGTAACTAAACTCAATGGCTCCACTTGCACAAACAGTAACTCAATCATTCACTCTTGCTACTGAACTCATTTCCGGGTAGATAGAACTGATGGCTCTCGAGACTTTGGCGAATCGAACCCAATTTCGACGAACAATGTCCAGCTCTTCTTTCTGTTTTCCAGAATCAAGGCACACTTTTGCAACAGCCATAACTAGGCCAATTCGTAACCAAAACTATCCAAACCGGTGCTCATTGTGAAGATAATCTTGTCTACTTTCTGATGGCCAAGGATTCACACGCATGCATCCAGTGGTTTGGGAGATATCACCATGACAAGGTGACTGGTCCAGGATAATACTTGATTCTGAATCCGAAACTTGTGAGCATGATATATCTCTCATTTATCCATGAAATCATACGGTTCTTGTGCCCAAAATGAAGAGACTTTTGTCTAGTTTCCAGAGGGACAAGAATCACGATCATCGGAGTAGTGTACAGTGAGATACGGTGAAAACAATGAAGATGGGTAAAACGGGTTTCAAACACATGCAATGAAGTTAACATCAAGTTTTGACCATTGGAACTCAAAACTCCATTTTCACCTTCAAAAAGCTTGAAACCTCATCCATGGTGAAAAGAGCTGAAGATGGAATGAAGAGTGGAAAATGGCCTCATTGAGTAGAGGAGGAGAAAAGAAGGAGAATGGTACCAAGATGAGCCACATGCATGAAGTGTTGAGGAAAAGCTCCCCCCTTCTCCTTCTCCCTCACTCTCTTCTTGGTTCCTTTCTTTTCTTATTTTCTGAAGTGTTTTGGTTCTGCCCAGCTGAAAGAGGAATGTCATGTTTTAATGGGCTGAGGGTGTTAAAAGGTTGGGAAATGACCATTTTGCCGTTGGCCCACCTAAAATCCTATGGTTTTCTACTCGGCAAATGTTTCTCGACTACCTCTCTCTCGAGTTGCGATTAATCATTTCGTTCAATTGATAAATCTTCGATGTGAGGCGAAATGACGATTTTACCCTTCAGCTGAATTGTTCAATAAAAATTATGACTAAGCCACAATTAAATGTAGAGTAGGATTTCTTTGGACTTTTCCTCGACTATTAATCCCCTAGACACGACCAATTATTCCCACAAATAATTACTCGGTCTTAGGCATCATAGTACGAGTCTTTAAAAATTAGGGATGTTACAATAAGGGATGCTTCAGCACCATCCTTTGATCCAAAACCCAACTTTTAATTTAATCAAGAATTGCAACTTTCTCCAATCCGTCTTCTCAATATGGAATGCACCCAAAAGGACCAGATGATGCATAATATTAGAGATAATTGTGTTAATACTTTGTTAATAGTTATTTTAGAGTTAGCTATGCTAGTTATCCTTGTTAGTTGCTATTTTCTTCATTTCCATATAGACTTATATGTATAATTACGCTCATTGTATTCATGGTTAATCTTGATCAACTATCGAAAATATTTGTTCATTGCATTTCTCTACTTTTCCCTTAAACGAGTTCTATCAAAAATTGTAATTCTAATACATAACATAAGCACATCCAGACCTTTTGCTAAAATCCGTCTTTTACGGCCTCTTTCCCAGCATTTTAACTATTGCAAGTGAGTAAGTGTCGTAGGAAAATGGAGCCCCGCCATTTTAGTAAGTACATCCATGTTTCCCATAGACGCCTATATTGAAGGAGGAGGTAGTTAAGGGATTCTTCTAAAGCCTTGCAAAAAGGGCACATATCCTCTCGATGTCGAAGGAGGTTTAATCTTTTTGGCCTACTTTTGGTATTCAGTCTTCGATGCAAACAAACCACCTCAACAGTCCCACTTTGTGGGGGTGTTGGGGGACTCCCTTCCATATCACCACATCTTATCTTATCGTATCTAATCTAAGACAATAAATCTTAGGGAGTGGTCTCCCGCCAAATCTACAACTCCCCCTCCCCCTACCCTTCTTTTTTTTTTTTTCATTTTTTTAGAGTATATAAAAATTTAGAAAAAAAATAGATCTATAGATATATTAAGTTTGTTCCTCGATAATCGGATAGGTGAAAAATGAAAATAAATTTTGTGATAAATTATGTAAAGTTTGTTCCTCAGTAACCTGTTTGGTGAAAAAAAATCATAACGAAATGAGTAAAGTACAATGTTAAGTAGTATGTTTTGGGATGCTTCAAAATTTCGTGATAAATTATGTAAAGTTTGTTCCTCGGTAACATGTTTGGTGAAAAAAATCATAACGAAATGAGTAAAGTACAATCCTAAGTAGTATGTTTTGGGATGCTTCAGTGTTCGCAATAATGTGTTTTTTTTTTTGCTTTAGTGTTTGCAAAAATCCAACTATTCAAATAAGCAAAATTTGTACCTCTAACTAGTTTAGTGAGAAAAAAAATAATTTCGTTACAAAATATGTAAAGTGTGATGCTAATCAGTGTGATGCTTCAGTGTTCGCAATAATGTGTTTTGAGAAAAAAAATTTAACTGTTCAAAAACGTAGAGTTTGTTTCTCAGTAACTTGTTTGGTGAAAAAAAATTCATAAAATATTTAGGCTTAATTACAGTTTTGGTCCCCCTATTATGACCAACTCACGATTTTGGTCCCCAAACTTTTTTTTTGACGAATTTGGTCCCCCCTATTTTCCCAATTTCTAAAATCAAGGTCCCCCTCTTAATTTGGTCAAAATTAAAACTGTATTTTGACTTTTTATCCTATGTGGCAGTCCACGTAGGCGCACTGTTCATCTTCCTCTTCCATCCCCCCCCACACGTGGCACTGTTCATCTTCCTCTTCCATCCCCCCTCCGTGAACCCAACCCTCCGCGAACCCCTCACCCCTCCGCGAACCCCTCCCCCCTCCTGAACCCCCCCCCCCCTCCGCAAACCCCTCGCCCCTCTGCGAACCCCTCCCCCCTCTGCGAACCCCTCCCCTCCTCTGCGACCTCAGATCTATCAGCGGCGCGAACCCCTCCCCTCCTCTCCCTTCGTTCTCTCCCTTCGCGATGGCAGATCTCCCTTCTCTCCCTTCGGAGGGATGCGATCCAGAGAGAAAACGAAAGAGAAAGAGAACGAGGGGGTTGCGATGGTGATGGCGCCGGTGTTTGAGAGAGGAGGGAGAGCGACGGTGAGCGAGAGAGAGTTTGCGACAGTGAGAAGAGGGAGGATCAGTGATTTGGGGGTGAGATGCGAAGAGAGAGAAGGAAAACGAGGGGGAGATGCGAAGAGAGAGAGAGAGAGAGAGAGAGAGAGAGAGAGAGAGAGAACAGCAAGGGGGGAGATGCGAAGAGGGAGAGGGAAAACGAGGGGGGAGGGGGGTCGCAGAACCAGAGAGGGGGGAGGGGTTCAGGAGGGGGGAGCGGTTCAGGGAGGGGGGAGGGGTTCGCGGAGGGTTGGGTTCACGGAGGGGGGGGGGTTCATGGAAAGGGGAGGGAAGATGAAGATGAACAGTGCCACGTGTGGGGGGAGGGAAGAGGAAGATGAACACTGCGCCTACGTGGACTGCCACGTAGGATAAAAAGTCAAAATACAGTTTTAATTTTGACCAAATTAAGAGGGAGACCTTGATTTTAGAAATTGGGAAAATAGGGGGACCAAATTCGTCAAAAAAAAAGTTTGGGGACCAAAATCGTGAGTTGGTCATAATAGGGGGACCAAAACTGTAATTAAGCCAAATATTTATGTAAAGTACGATGCTAAGTAGTGTGTTTTTTGATGCTTTAGTGTTTGCAATTGTGTGTTTTTAGATGCTTTAGTGTTCGCAAAAAAAATTCAATTATTCAAATATGCAAATATTAGGGAGTGGCTTCCCGCCAAATCTCCAACATGTGAAAGCAACCAAAGCAGACAAAAAAAATCCGACGACATAATATATGTGCGCTTATTCATTTTTAAGTTGATTTGAATTTATTGAATTAAGTTCCTACCATTACACATTTGTTAACTATAGTTGGTCTTTGTCTATATGTGATTACATGATTTCTCTATAGGTAATGCCTTCTACAAATATTCTTTTGGTCTTTGCTCACTAATTGTTTTTTCTGCTCACTGATTGTTAACCATTGTGTTTGCAGCACATTTAAATGATGTGGAGTTGGAGTTGGAGTTTCAGCAAGATTAAATAGTCTAGAACAACTGATCTAAATCCTGTTTTAATTAAGGCATGTGATTTGGAGTTGTTGAGGTTTGTTGCAGTGGCGATTTTATTGCTTAAGTTCTGTTTCTGTTCAACTTGATCTGTGGATTATGTTTGTACTCTTTGTAATAATATCTAGCACTTTCATCTCTGTTAGTACTTATAATGTACTTATTAATGTCTGTTACCAAGTGGCTTCAGTCTCAAGAGGGGGGGGGGGTGAATTGAGATTTAAAACTTTTCAGATCTTTCGAAAACGTTTTTCCCCTTTTCAATGACTTAGATCAATTTTCGCGCAGGTTAAGTGGAAGCGAAGGAATTAGAATATAAAGCAGTAAAGCGGTATAATAGTAAAGCAGGAAAGCAGTAAAGCACGCAGAGATTTATCCTGGTTCGGTCACCTCCTAGTGACCTACGTCCAGTCCTCACACCCTTGTTAGATTTTCCACTAACCAAAACAACAAGGCTTACAGGTGCCTTGGAAAACCTTTACAGACTCAGGCACTCTCCTCCTAGGATACCCCACCTATAGAGAGCCCTCAAATCTAATATAACAATAACAAGAGATACCCCACCCCTGTTACAATCAGCTGCCCCAGAAAGATACCCCACTTCCTAGTACAAACAGCTACCCTAGAGAGATACCCCACTCCCTAGAACAAAACACAACAATTAAATAATAAACAATTGTAAATGCAGAAATACCTCTAATGAAGGCAGATATTACAACTTGAAGAATGCAACCCCAACTAACTCTTAGCAACAGATCAGCTCAGACAGACCAACGGTGCTTGACGAGCAAAAGTATAAGCGTGAAGAGTTTTCTCAAAAGTTTTCTGTTTCATGCAAGTGGGTTGAGTTGTGTGTTGTGTGAAATGAATCGTGAAGCACTGCCTATTTATAGGCTATGAGGAATTTATTTTTACGTTGAAAATAGTGTAGGAATCGATTCTTTGTTAAAATGTATTTGATCTAGGAATCGATTTATTTAGGTGAGGAATCGATTTCTCTTTGTTTGGAAAATATGGGAAATCGATTCTTGAGTACCATGGAAAGCTAGGAATCGATTCTATACTTAGTGAAAATATGTAGGAATCGATTTTCAGCTTGCCTGAGACAAGTGGGAATCGATTCTCAGTTATGTGCAAAAGGTTGGGAATCGATTCTTCCCTTAAAAAAATATTTGGCTCAGAAATCGATTTGTGTATTATAAAACATGGCCTGACAATCGATTTATAGCTTTTCTATTTTACCTGAAAATCGATTTTGATATTTGTTTATGCATGAGAAAAATCGATTTTGTTATTTAAAGGTGATAAGAGTGTTTACGTAAATATGCATGCAACTTTAAAAAACTTTGTGAGTGTGTGAGACTTTGATATACGAGCTGACCTTTTGAAAGAGCTTACACTTTTTCCTAAGACACACCCAAACCCTAAGGACTACCCTTATATTTAAGGACTACCCTTAAACTTGAATCTTCAGTTCTTGGCTTGCTTGTCTTGGATTGTGACTTTGACGTTTAGTCACTTTTATTGACTTTGACCGTCAATCTTACATTTGTCTTTTTCATCATCAAAACACATCCTGCAATATCAGGTTACCTGCAACACAAGGTATCCACATTCTCCCCCTTTTTGATGATGACAAAACATTAACTCATCTCAAGGTGGGAGGTTAGTTCAAACAGATAATGTATACGATACTCCCCCTATCATGATGCTCCCCCTGTTTTATTGACTGTATGCAAGTAAGTGCAAATGCATGCTGAATGTTAAAACTTTATTCTAAATATTAAAAAAAAACTCTCTATTCTTCTCCCCCTTTTTGTCATGATCAAAGAGGGAAACATGTAATAGAAATGCGAATCTAACAGCATGAAGAGGAATCAATGATTCCAAGTTCTCTTCGAATGAAGAAGAAGTTTTCTTTTTGTAAAGGTTTTGTAAAAATATCAGCTAACTGTTTTGCCGATTCCACAAATTCGATTACACAATCCCCTTTTTGGACATGATCTCTAAGAAAATGGTGTCTTATCTCTATATGCTTGGTCCTAGAGTGTTGGACGGGGTTCTTTGTAAGGTTGATAGCGCTGGTATTGTCTCATTTTATAGGAATATGATCTAGATCTATACCATAGTCAAGAAGTTGTTGCTTCATCCAGAGGATTTGTGCACAACAGCTCCCTGCTGCAACATATTCTGCTTCAGCAGTTGACAGTGCGACACTAACTTGTTTCTTACTGTGCCATGAGACTAATGCACTACCTAGTATGTGACATGTTCCACTAGTGCTTTTTCTATCCAACTTACATCCTGCAAAGTCAGAATCTGAATATCCAATAAGACTACATGTGGCGCCTTTTGGGTACCATAGACCAACATTTTGAGTGCCTACCAGATATCTCATTATTCTTTTGACAGCTACTAAATGTGACTCTTTTGGATTTGCTTGATACCTAGCACACATGCAAACACTAAACATGATGTCCGGTCTACTAGCAGTTAAGTAGAGAAGAGAGCCAATCATACCTCGATATTTGCTTAGTTCTACCGGTTTACCTTCTTCATCTTTGTCCAAGTAGCATGAGGTGCTCATTGGTGTGGACATTTCTTTTGCTTTGTCCATTTCGAATCTTTTGAGTAGTTCTTTGCAGTACTTTGATTGAGATATGAAGATGCCATTGTTTGTTTGTCTTATTTGAAGCCCAAGGAAGAAGTTGAGTTCTCCCATCATTGACATTTCAAATTCATTCTGCATAATACTTGAAAATTCTTTGCAAAGCAATTCATTAGTAGCACCGAAAATAATATCATCCACATAAATTTGCACGAGTAAGATGTCATCTTTTGACCTTTTTATAAAAAGTGTAGTGTCAACTTTTCCTCTTTGAAAATCATGATTGAGTAGGAATTTGCTCAATCTTTCGTACCAAGCTCTGGGAGCTTGCTTCAGACCATATAGAGCCTTTTTGAGTTTAAAAACATGGTCTGGTTTTTCGAAATTTTCAAAACCAGGAGGTTGTTCAACATATACTTCTTCTTGGATAAAACCATTTAAGAAAGCGCTCTTAACATCCATTTGATACAATTTAAAATCCATGATTGATGCAAAAGCAAGTAACATGCGAATAGCTTCTAATCTAGCTACAGGAGCATACGTTTCATCATAGTCTATTCCTTCTTCTTGATTATAACCTTTAGCAACTAGTCTAGCTTTGTTCCTAATTATTATACCTGATTCGTCTAGCTTGTTTTTAAACACCCATTTTGTGCCTATTATCTGGTGTTTATCAGGTCTAGGAACTAGATCCCACACTTCGTTTCTTTCAAACTGATTTAACTCTTCTTGCATAGCAATAGTCCAATGTTCATCAACTACGGCTTCATCTATATTTCTAGGTTCAATTTGAGATACGAAAGCCATATGATTACATGCAGTTCGAAGAGAGTTACGAGTAGTTACCCCTTTTGTTACATCACCTATGACATTTTCAAGCGAGTGATCCCTTGGGATTCTCCATTCCTTGGGAAGTTCACTGCTTGATCCTTCTTCTGACTTCTCTTGAGGGGTGGTTTTTGTTTCTTCTTCTTTCTTCTTCTCACCTATCTCTAACTCTTCAGGTTCATCTGCAATATCAATAACCTTTCCCAGCCTTTTGGGGTTAGTTTCATCAAATGTAACATGTACAGATTCCTCAATTACCTTATTTCTTTTATTAAAAATTCTAAAGGCCTTGCTAGATAAAGAGTAACCAAGAAAAATTCCTTCATCGGCTTTAGCATCGAATTTACCTAGGTTGTCTTTTCCATTATTCAATACAAAACATTTGCAACCAAAGGTGTGAAGGTGTGAAATATTTGGTTTTCTCCCCTTGTAAAGTTCATAGGGGGTTTTCTTTAAAATAGGCCTAATAAGAACTCTATTCATAACATAACAAGCAGTACTTACAGCATCCGCCCAAAAGTATTTTGGGATGTCATGATCATTTAGCATTGTTCTGGCGAGTTCCTCCAATGATCGATTTTTCCTTTCAACAACTCCATTTTGTTGAGGAGTTCTAGGTGCTGAGAAGTTGTGATTTATACCAAGTTCTTCACATAGGATTTCGAATTTTTCATTTTCAAATTCTCCACCGTGATCAGATCGAATTGAGACAATCTTCAATTCTTTCTCATTTTGAATGCTGCGAGCAAGCTTTTTGAATGCTCCAAAAGCTTCGCTCTTATTTGCCAGAAAGAGAGTCCAGGTATACCTTGAATAATCATCTACTATAACTAGAGCATAGTAATTTCCACCATAACTTTTTGTCCTTGAGGGACCAAATAGATCCATGTGTAACAGCTGCAAAGGTTTGTTAGTAGACACAATATTCTTTGATTTAAAGGACACTTTTACCTGTTTACCCTTTTGGCATGCATCACACAATTTATCTTTTTCAAACTTGATATTAGGCAAACCACTAACTAGATCTTTAGACACAAGCTTGTTAAGGTGATCCATATGAATATGAGCTGTCCTACGGTGCCATAACCAAGAGTTTTCTTCCTTACTAATGAGGCAACATGCATTATGTGATGAAACACTATCTAAACTCATCATGTATATGTTTTCTACTCTATTTCCTATCATTCTAACTTGTTTACTTTGTTTATCCTCAATGATGCATGAACCTGAGTCAAATATTACCCTATTTCCTTTATCACAAAGTTGGCTAATGCTTAATAAATTATGTTTAAGACCTTCAACATAGAGTACATTATCAATAGCAGTAGATAAATCTTTACCAACTTTACCTTCACCAAGGATTCTTCCTCTGTTATTGTCACCATAAGTCACATGACCGCTTGATCTGGGGGTAAGAGTTAGGAACTTTGTAATATCTCCAGTCATGTGCTTTGAGCATCCGCTGTCAAGGTACCAATCTGACCCCCGTACCTTGAAGCATACCTCGTTTTCATTCTCGCTTTCATGATCAGCCATTAATGCAACTTGAGCTTCTTCATCTTCTGATTCATCTGATGAATCCATGCAGTTGTCTTCCCATGCGATGTAGGCTTTTCTTCCTTTGTTATTTTTGAATGCCTTCTTTTCAGATTTGGAGTCCTTTTTCTGTAGATTAGGACATTCCATTTTCATGTGCCCGGGTTTCCCGCATTCATAACAAGTAGGAGGACCGGATGTACTTTCTTTGCTGGAGAACCTTTTTGATTTGAAGTTCTTCTTTGGATAGTTGTTGTTTTTGATGAACCTTTTGAACTTCCGAACTATAAGAGCCATATTCTCTTCATTTTCATCAATTTCATCATCTGAGTTGTCACTATCATCAAATTGACTAGAACAAGATGCTTTTAGAGCCAAGCTTTTCTTTTTCTTATCTGTATTTTCGTACTCAGCTAGACGAGTGAGTTCTAGTTCGTGCTCTTGAAGTTTACCGAACAGAGTAGCCAGAGTCATAGTAGCTAAATTTCTTGATTCAGCTATAGCAGTAACCTTGGGTTGCCATTCTCTATTCAGACATCTCAGAACTTTGTTGATTAGATCCTCTGCAGGAAATGACTTACCCAACAAGCTTAACTGATTCACAATGTGAGTGAACCTTTTCTGCATTTCTGGTATTGTTTCACCTGTATTCATTCTAAATAATTCGTATTCTCTGATAAGAGTATTTGTTCTTGCCCTTTTCACTTCATTTGTACCCTCATGAGTAACTTGGAGATTATCCCACATTTCTTGGGCAGATTTACAGTTTGAAACTCGAAAAAATTCATCAGGACTTTAAGCAGAAGTAATAATATTTTTGGCACGTAAATTATGTTGCACTTTTCTTTTCTCATCATCAGACCATTCATTTCTACTTTTAATAGTAAGAATACCATCTACTAAGTGTGTGGGGACATAGGGTCCTTTTTCCACAGCATCCCAAACATCTAAGTCTACCCCTTCAATAAAGATTCTCATTCTTTCTTTCCAATATGCATAATCTTTCCCGTTGAATCCCGGAGGACGGGTAAGAGAAGCACCCTCTTGCGTAGACCAAACTGAAGCCATTTCTCTTGAAGCTGCTAGGCCCTTTATACAAGAGTCTAGCTCTGATACCACTTGTTACCAAGTGGCTTCAGTCTCAAGAGGGGGGGTGAATTGAGATTTAAAACTTTTCAGATCTTTCGAAAACGTTTTTCCCCTTTTTAATGACTTAGATCAATTTTCGCGCAGGTTAAGTGGAAGCGAAGGAATTAGAATATAAAGCAGTAAAGCGGTATAATAGTAAAGCAGGAAAGCAGTAAAGCACGCAGAGATTTATCCTGGTTCGGTCACCTCCTAGTGACCTACGTCCAGTCCTCACACCCTTGTGAGATTTTCCACTAACCAAAACAACAAGGCTTACAGGTGCCTTGGAAAACCTTTACAGACTCAGGCACTCTCCTCCTAGGATACCCCACCTATAGAGAGCCCTCAAATCTAATATAACAATAACAAGAGATACCCCACCCCTGTTACAATCAGCTGCCCCAGAAAGATACCCCACTTCCTAGTACAAACAGCTACCCTAGAGAGATACCCCACTCCCTAGAACAAAACACAACAATTAAATAATAAACAATTGTAAATGCAGAAATACCTCTAATGAAGGCAGATATTACAACTTGAAGAATGCAACCCCAACTAACTCTTAGCAACAGATCAGCTCAGACAGACCAACGGTGCTTGACGAGCAAAAGTATAAGCGTGAAGAGTTTTCTCAAAAGTTTTCTGTTTCATGCAAGTGGGTTGAGTTGTGTGTTGTGTGAAATGAATCGTGAAGCACTGCCTATTTATAGGCTATGAGGAATTTATTTTTACGTTGAAAATAGTGTAGGAATCGATTCTTTGTTAAAATGTATTTGATCTAGGAATCGATTTATTTAGGTGAGGAATCGATTTCTCTTTGTTTGGAAAATATGGGAAATCGATTCTTGAGTACCATGGAAAGCTAGGAATCGATTCTATACTTAGTGAAAATGTGTAGGAATCGATTTTCAGCTTGCCTGAGACAAGTGGGAATCGATTCTCAGTTATGTGCAAAAGGTTGGGAATCGATTCTTCCCTTAAAAAAATATTTGGCTCAGAAATCGATTTGTGTATTATAAAACATGGCCTGACAATCGATTTATAGCTTTTCTATTTTACCTGAAAATCGATTTTGATATTTGTTTATGCATGAGAAAAATCGATTTTGTTATTTAAAGGTGATAAGAGTGTTTACGTAAATATGCATGCAACTTTACAAAACTTTGTGAGTGTGTGAGACTTTGATATACGAGCTGACCTTTTGAAAGAGCTTACACTTTTTCCTAAGACACGCCCAAACCCTAAGGACTACCCTTATATTTAAGGACTACCCTTAAACTTGAATCTTCAGTTCTTGGCTTGCTTGTCTTGGATTGTGACTTTGACGTTTAGTCACTTTTATTGACTTTGACCGTCAATCTTACCTTTGTCTTTTTCATCATCAAAACACATCCTGCAATATCAGGTTACCTGCAACACAAGGGTATCCACAATGTCTAGCACTCTTATATCATTCTTGTGTCTATTTTATTCTACTAATTAACATCTTTATATATAATTCATAAATGTATTGGTAATACTTATTAACTAGGTAAATTTGAATTTCCATCTTCAAACCTTTGTTAAAACTTCTATTTCTATGGAATGTGAAATCTACACATTTTGTGTTATTACTGGCATTTTTTTATACCCCATGTTTAGGGCTTTCACCCCCCGTGCGGAGCACGGGTCACACCGCAACTATAAATTTTGAGGAGTCTTCGGCTCCAATTTGGCGCCAAGACCCCCCTCTCCCCCCTCATTTTTTTCTTTATCTTTTTTTTTTTATTTTCATATCCCCCCTCATTTTTTTATGTTCATATTTAAGAGTACGTTAAAACTTAGGAAAAAAATAGGATCAATAAATACGTAAAGTTTATTCTTCAGTTGGATTGGTAACAAATAAAATTAATTTCGTGATAAATTATATAAAGTGTGATGCTAACTAGTGTGTTTTGAGATACTTTAGAGTTTGAAAAGAAATTTAGTTGTTCATATACGCAAAGTTTGTCTTCAATAACTGGTTTGTTGAAAGGAAATAGTAATTTTGTAATAAAATATGTAAAGTGCAATGCAAAACAGTGTGTTTTGGGGTGCTTAATTAGTCGAGAAAAAAATTTAACTGTTCAAATAGGCATAGTTTGTTCCTCAGTAACCTGTTTGGTGAAGAAAAAAAATTCATAACATATTTATGTAAAGTACGATGCTAAGTAGTGTGTTTTTGAATGTTTTAGTGATCGCAATAGTATGTTTTTTGATGCTTTAGTGTCCATAAAAAACCCAACTATTCAAATCTGCAAAATTTGTGCCTCAATAACTGGTTTAGTGAAAGAAAAAAATATAATTTCGTGACAAAATACGTAAAGTGTGATGCTAAGCAGCGTGTTTTGAGATACTTTCGTGATCGAAAAAAAATTAACCGTTCAAATTAATACTCAAAGTTCATTCCTCAATATCAAATTATTTTTAACTGTTCTAATACGCGGAGTTTGTTCCTCAATGATCGGTTTGGTGAAAAAAATAATTTCAAAACAAAATCTGTAAAGTACGATACTAAGTAGTGTGTTTTTTGATGCTTTGGTGTTCATAAAAAAACCCAACTATTCAAATATGCAAAGTTTGCGTCTCAATAAACGATTTGGTGAAAAAAATATATATAATTTTGTGACAAAATACATAAAGTGTGATGGTACGCAGCATGTTTTGGGGTACTTTAGTGTTAAAAAAAAAATTTAACCGTTCAAATACTTAGAGTTCATTCCTCAATAACCGATTTGGTGAAAAAATAATAATTTCGTGACAAATATGTACACACTCTATTTTAGTTTTTAAGTTTGCAATCGCCTTTTTTTATTACATATTTTTTTTAATTTATACTTACCTTCAATTTAAACAATATTTTCTCATGTTGCAATTTAAGAAACAAATTTTACCCAAAAACTATTCTATATTAACTAGGGTTTTTACACCATGCAGCGCACGGGTATAGGCGCTAGTTGGGTTTAGTTTCTTCATTGTCATTCCAAATATCCATTAAGAAATGTTTTACTTAATAGGTGCCATCAACTATAAAACGCCACCATGGCATGCTCTTCTGTGGATCGGACGGAATTACCTCCTTTATAAGTCTCAATAGCTCTCCAAACGAAATTCCAATGCCACTCAAGACCATCCCTTAGCCACGAATATTATTGATAGACTGACCTGCTTGCATCGAGCTGGAGAATATCCATGGAAATCTTAGTTTTAATGTGATCTCTCTTATCCACTTAATTTCCCAAATTTTGATATTGTGACCATTCCCTACCCTCGTTCACTATTCACAATAGTTAATTGTGTTCCAAAGGCTGCCACTTCTTAGATTAAGGGTTTGGCTCCCAAAGGTACCTTGGGATCAATGTTGTGGATGGCGCATATAGTTCTTTTCCAAAGAGGGTTTATAAAAAAGCATGGCTGCATTTTTACTGATAATGTCATCTACTCCTAGTCCACCTCGATCTTTTGGTTATTGTGGATTCAAGTATAAAAGCTCTAAATTCAACTCTACTTAATATTGTTGTTCCAACTCTTTTTAAGTTCTCTTCCTATTTTGCAAAGACCCTAGACAAAATAGGCCCGTTTAATACTTACAAATCTTTAACTAATATTTTTTTTTCGATAAGCAATGTTAGTGGGGGTAGGGGAATGTTAGTCTCCGGGAGTTGAACCCGAGACCTCCTTCTCACACTCATTTGATGCACTCCTTCAATATTCCTTAGCTCGCCATATTTAGTAAATTTAGATTTTTTATCCAGCTTCAAATTGTGGGTGTTTTAGAGATCAAAAGTAATTTACCTTTAATTTTCAGTTTTACCTCTGATATAATTAAGATGATTTATCTTTACGAGATTGTTTCTATTATAGTATTTATAATCTTTACAATGAAAAGTAAGAATTTGTATAATAATCAATCATAAATTTAATTAAGGGTATTTTAGTACATGTATATATCACTTAAATGACTTCTTAATGTGTTCTAAATTTTTTTTGACTAACATGTGCAAAAATCTTAAACTACCAAATATATGAAATGAGTTAATAGCCTATTTATTCCCTGAATTTTCAAAAAAGTTCAATTTGGTCTTCGACTTTTCAAATATTCCTATTTAGTCCCCACTTTTACAAACTTGTACCAATTTAGTCCACTTGTGACAGAGCTGACGCAACAGTTAAATGTCTGTTATGGATTGGGTCACTACAGCATTTTGCACTAAGGCCCAATACCAAAGGCAAATCCACCAATCAATGGTGAGGATCAAAGACCCGTATCCAATGGTTCCCATTGATTCCCAAAAACCTATAAATAAGCATTCAATGCTAGCATGCATTAAAGGTACACACTCTCCAATTCTCTCACTTGCAACTGACCCACTTGCTGACTTGAGCGTCGAAGTGTCATTGCAGGTACCACTCCACCTCGGGTCGGAGCTCAAACTCGGATTGACCAAGAACACCGCTACCAACTATCTCGGATCGGATCTTGTATCCAAGGTCGGATATAAGGCAGGAGATAAGGTACAGAACATTGGCGACCACAGTGGGAGCATCTTATATTCTAGTCCATCCCCCATCTCCTTGGTCAGCGATGGATCCAATGTTACGTCAGAGGAATGTCTCAAGTGTTATAGTGAGACCCGATCAACAGCAGGAAACACCCGAAGGTGTAGCAGTCACTCTGCCCTGTAGCTCGGCCCACGGCCACAACTCGTCTAGAGCAATGGTTCCCATAAGCTCCGCCCGGAATCAACTTCCACCTCCTCCCCAGACTGTCCAGGTGCCGGTCGACGTTGTTCAACAGCTCGTCCAGCTGCTAACAAGACAGGCCGAGGCTGACCAGCAGAGGAGTCAGCGCTACTCTCAGCTGGAGGCTGAAATTACCGAGATCCGAGCTCGCGACATCCCGGATCGGTCCTCTCTTCAAAACCATCCTCCCAGTAGAAGAACGTCTAGTCAAAGGCGTCACTGATCTCCAGCATGGAGGAGGCACCACCACCGTTCACCACCTCGTCGGAAAGGAAGACGAGGATCTGGAACTCCCCCAAGCCAGACACAAGACGACAGTTATTATCCTGAGGATTCTCCTCGCCGAAGCTCATCCTTGGCATCCTCTTCTCCGAGGCGACGTTCTATAAGCCGGGAAAGATCCCCGAGGCATGAACGTCGACGCCCTCACTCTCGAAGGTCCCCTGTTAGGCACCATAACCAACGACCTCCTCCGAGGGAGAAATCGACAGCACGAAAAGGTCCCTTCGCGACAAAGATCGACTACTTTCCGGTGCCAAAGCACCTTGAAAACCCCCTGAAGGTTTGAAGATGCATGATGGGACTGGTGATCCTGATTGCCATCTCGATTACTTCGATACAGTGATGCAATATCGGAACGTCCCAGACGAAATCAAATGTCGGATTTTCCCCCTCACTCTTGAGAAGTTGGCTTTGGACTGGTTCAGAGCCCTCAAGCCAAACTCAATATCCTCCTAGGACCAACGAGCCAAGTTATTTTCTGCCCATTTCACCCACTCCAAAATGAAGCCGAAATCTCGGAAAGTTTTGCAAGTAATTCGGCAGGGGGAGAATGAGTCACTCCGGGACTATATTGAGAGGTTCAATAAGGAAGCCGCTCAGGTCCGAAATCTCGATGACTCTTTCCGACTTTTCTTCATGGAAGCCGGTCTTCGAGAAGGAAGTCTCTTCCAAATCGATGTCGAAGTAAATCAAACTGAGTCGCTTGCCGAGTTCCTCCACCGATCTCAGAAGTACATTGACCACGAAGAAGGAGAGGTTGCGAGAAAGTCGGACGCCGGCCCTGGAATGACAAAACCTCGAAATGAGAAGGAGGCCCGGAACGATAATAAACTCAGGTCTCGCAACCGTCACCAGCATTATTCTGATCTTAACGAAACAAGAGCTAGAATCTTAGCAGAATGCATGAATGCGGAATTTAAGGAAGTTAAGTTCTCTGATCCACTCCCGCACAGACCGGGGCAGAGATCTAGCAAGTACTGTCGGTATTACCGAAGTAAAGGACATGACACCAATCGCTGCAATGCTCTGAAAGACGACATTGAGGATCTGATCAAGAAAGGGAAATTTAGTCAGTATGTGGCCAAAGCACCTCGGCAGGAGGTAGAGGTTAATGAAGAGAAGGATGACCCTAAAAAGAAGGGGAAGGCTCGTCAAGAAAGAGAGGAAAGCTCAGAAGACGAGCGCGATTTTCGAAAGTCTAAAGGTCGACCGGTAATGATGGTCATCTCTGGTGGATACCCCGTTGAAGCTTCAGGCAAGACTATGAAAAGAAAGTGGAAGGAGATTATGAGTGCTGCTTCCACCTCGGCGGTAACCTCGACCCCAGACCGACCTCTTTTGGCATTTGGCGATCAAGACTTGCTAGATGGCAAACCCAACAAGCATGTACCTCTTTTGATCAGGGCTTTCATGGCCAATCACGAGATAAGAAGAATCTTTGTCGATCAGGGAAGCTAGGCAGATATCATTCTTATCGACCTTGTGAGAAAGCTGAAAATCTCTGAGGAGGACTTCACCCCTTACACGGGATCTGACCTTTCAGGTTTCAACGGGTCCCGGACCAATCGGCTATTTGGAATTAATGGTCACCTACGGCGAAGAACATTGGAAAGGACAGTCAAGACCAAATTCCTAGTTTTGTCATGCCCTTCGATCTACAACTATATTATCGAAAGACCGACTCTAGGAAGGCTCGAAGCTGTAACCTCAACAGTTCATCTGAAAATGAAATTCTACTCTCTGTGCAACAAAGTTATTACCCTTGGTGCCGACCTAGAGTCTGCCCAGAGATGCTTTTATCTGCACATGAAAGCAGATAGGCGAGCCTCAGAGGAGGGGGTTCCCCCGAAGAAGCAGAAGCCCGGAAGGATCCCAAAAAGAGAAGAAACAGCAGAGCTGCCGAGGTCAATGTCACAGATCTTGATGCGAGGAGAGTGATGACGATCTCACCCGAGAGCTGAAGAAGAAAATCAGGCGACCTCAACCTGATGGTGAATTCGTGCAAATCCAGTGTGGAGATGACCCAACACAAGCTGTCAAGATCGGATCCGACCTCTTTGAGGAAGTTAAAGCAAAGCTCGCTTTATGCCTGAAGGCTCATGCCGACCTCTTTGCCTGGTCGGCGAAGGACATGCCCGGGATTCCCCCGGAAGTCGCCTGTCACCAACTAGCTGTTACCCCCGGGGATAAGTGGGTTGCCCAGCGCAAGAGAGCTCAAAGCAAGGAGAAAGCAGCTGCCACAGCTAAGGTCGTTGATGATTTATATAAAGCCGATTTTGTAAAGGAAGTCAAGTATACAACTTCGCTTTCCAACCCTGTACTTGTCAAGAAAAGTAATGGAAAATGGCGAATCTGTGTTGATTATACCGATCTTAATAAGGCCTGTCCAAAGGACGCCTTTCCTGTTCCTAGCATTGATCGTTTCATCGATAATGCTCCAGGTTTTCGTTTACTATCATTTATGGATGCCTATTCTGGATTGTTTACCGTGGATTTTGGTAAACAACCACTGGTTTAAAATTTGTTACTTGCAAGATCAACCAGTAAATCTTAGGACATTTGTGCTATAGGTTTTTCCAGAAAAGTTATGAATGTTTTTGATGCTATTTGTAATAACTGACAATTTCACAATTGTTGAAACAGTCGAATTTGTTATGTATGTTCGAATTCGATCAAATGCAGAAAACAAGTAAATTGCAGAAATATTTAAGAAAACATAACTAGATTGCTTTGAAATAAAAGAAATTGGTACACAATGTCATACATCTGGTTTCTGTAACTCATGTTTCTCTGTAACTTGGAATTCTGAGCGTGAGAAATATGTATGAGAGTTTTGCGACCTCTTTTTTTCTATGAAAAACTACTATATATACTATGGAGAAACTGTAACTGCCTACAACGGCTATATATAACAGTACAAATGAATTTAAAAACAACAACTGTCGTATCCTTCGACGGCGTAACTGCTACCTTCTTCGACAATGCTGCTTTAGCCCTAATTTGTTACTGGACTTTTATTCCCCTTTCTGTCGAAGTATTTCCTTCAATGCCTCAATTTCACCGTCTTTGTGAAGTAGTCAAAAGTCGAAGATCACCTTTGAATTACCATCCCAATGTCGAAAATCAACATTTCTATTTTAAAGTGACAAGTCAAACCTCATTGACTGCATTTAATTGAGCCTGTCGAAAATGTAGCCTGACAAATTGCCCCCCAAAAATGTCGTTTTCGACTGAGGTTTAAACGAAGGTAGAAAATTGACGTTTTTGAATTGTCTCTCGACAACCCTATGTCAAGCACTCTAACGTCCTCAATGTCACTCTTCAGCGTTGAAGAGCCGTTTTCTTTCTCGTCATGTTAGCACTTGAGTGCGCGGTTATATTAATGGCCACGTTTTGCTTTGGAAACTGCCACACTCCATCACTTCCATCACTTTTGTAAATGCCACACACATTTCCCAAGTAACTGCCATCATTGCTCTTCTTTGTTTTTTTATATTGGTGTTTTGGCTCTTTTTTATCTTGATTCTTGTACTTTCGACAATGTATTCTACAATGTATTCTGGAACCAATGCCATGTTTGGTTTAACTTCACTGTTTTACTCTTACGCTATTTTAACTTCTTGCAACATTGGCTTATATTTCTTTAAATAGTTGCCATTTACTCGCAAAATTCGACTATCAGCGCCTAATTCCTCGACTTCATAGGCACCATTAGAAAAAACCTGCGTAATTCGAAATGGTCCTTCCCAATTTGGTGACCATTTGCCTAAGACTCTATCTTTTTTATCCATATGCAAAACAACTTTCCAAACTAAGTCTCCCAAGGCAAACGTTTTCGACTTAACCATCTATTATAAGCTTTGGCTATTCTCTCTTTTTGCCTTGTAAGGACATCTAATGCAGCTAATCTTTCTTCACCTAAATCAATTATTTCATCTAACATCCTATTCCAATAATAATCTGATGGAATCTCATATTGCCTTTGAATCCTAGCTGATTGTAGATGAATTTCAACTGGCAACACTGCATCATGCCCAAACATAAGTCTAAATGGAGTAGCATTAATAGACTCTCTAGGGGAATTTCGACAAGCCCATAAAACTTGGTCAAGAGTCTTGTGCCAATTTCTTGGTTTTTGTCCAATATGCTTTTTTATCAAGTTAATGATGATTTTATTGGCTGCTTCCACTTGACCATTGGCTCGTGCATAATATGGTGTCGAACTTAATAACTTAAAACCTGTTTCAGAGGCAAATTCCAAAATCTTTCGACAAGTAAAAACTGAGCCTTGATCTGTGGTAATGGTTTCTGGAATCCGAAACCTATATAGAATATGGTTTTGAATAAAATTCATAACTGCCTCTTGGTCAACATTGGCTAAGGGAATAGCTTCAACCCACTTGATAAAGTAATCTATGCCTACTAATATATAACGGTGGCCTTTCGACGAAGTTGGTCTAATCTCACCAATTATGTCTAAAGCCCAACCTCTGAATGGCCAGGGTTTAATTATTGAATGCAATTCATTTGCGGGCACATGTTGAACTCCTGCGTGCCTTTGGCATTCTTGACAACCCTTAGCAAACTCTATACAGTCTTTCAGCATAGTTGGCCAATACACACCTTGTCGAAACAAGAGCCATTTCATCTTGTGACCTGCTTGATGTGAGCCACAAGCACCACTATGAGTATTGGATATTGCCAAATAAGCTTTGTTTTCACTTAGGCATTTAAGCAAAACTCCTTCAGGAGTCTTTTTGAACAATTCATTTCCAACAATCATGTAGCTTAAGGCTCTATACTTGATTTTTCGACTAGTTGCTCCTGTTGGATTTTCCAAGTATTCGACAATTGGTTTTCGCCAATCATCATTCGACATATTGTCAATGGCAAAAATTTCGAAAATTTCAATTTCAGTTGGAGGTGACACCACTTCTGACTTGTCTGCCCCCCCCCCCCCCCCCCAAGTTTTGGCATTGACAATTGTGTGTTGGAACTATCTGTCGAAAAGAGCTTCTCTTTTATTTCTATAAACTCTTGCAATTTTTCTTTAGAAACTCTGTAGCCTGAAGCAATATGTGCCAACTCATTTGCCTCTTGGTTATCAATTCTAGGCACATGTTTAATGTCAACATGAGTGAAACGTTTTAACATTGCATCGGCAGTAATAAAGTATTTTATTAAGTGTTCTTTGATGCACTTGTACTCTTTTGTTAATTGTTTCATAACTAGTTCAGAGTCACCTCTGATTTCGATGGCTTTTGCCCCCAACTCTAGCAGCATTTCAAGTCCTGCTATCAATGCTTCATATTCAGCCTCATTATTGGAGCAATTTCCTTCGATTTTAAACTTAAATTTTGTTGGTATCTTTGTTGGAGATATTATGAGTACTCCAGTTCCTGTACCATTTTTATGGCTTGACCCATCGAAGTACAACTTCCAGGGTTGAACATCCACAAAGCTTAACGTTGCTTCGACCAAAGAGTGGTCTACAATGAAGTCAGCAACGACCTGGCCTTTAACAGCTTTCAAAGGCTGGTATGTGAGTGAATATTCAGATAAGGCTAAAGCTCATTTTCCAATTCGACTATGTAAAATTGGTTTTGACAGCATATGTTTAATTATATCATAATGCGAATAAACATACACATCAACAGGCTTTATGTATTGCTTCAATTTTGGACATGAAAAATACAAACATAGGCATAGTTTCTCAATTGGATGATATCTCGTTTCTGCATCATTCAATAGTCTACTAAGATAATAAATGGCTCTTTCGACACCATTTTCATCCTCTTGTGCTAACATACTACCTATTGGCATCTCTGACGCTGCTATGTACAATTTCATTACCCTGTTCCCAATAGGGGAAGTAACATAGGTGGTTTAATCAAGTAAGACTTGATCTCGTCGAAGGCTTTCTGGTGTTCTAGATCCCATCTGAACACATCCTCTTTTTTCAGCCGAAGTAATGGCGAAAATACTTGTGTCTTGCCACTTAGGTTTGAAATAAACCTTCTGAGGAAGTTAATATTTCCTAGTAAAGACTGTAACTCTTTCTTTGTCGAAGGGGCCTTCGTTTCCAAGATCGCTTTCGTCTTGTTTTGATGGATCTCAATGCCTTTTTTGGGCACCACAAAACCCAAGAAATCACCTGCACGAATACAAAAGGCACATTTGATTGGATTCATTTTCAATGCATATTTTCTCATTCTTTCGAATGATTGTCGAATGTGGTCTAAATGACCACTTTCTGATGAAGACTTAACAACAATGTCGTCTATGTATACTTGCATAAAATCTTCTATAAAATCATGAAACATAGAATTCATTGCCCTTTGGTATGTTGCACCAGCATTGTTTAGGCCAAAAGGCATTACTACCCATTCATAAACGCCTAAAGCCCCAGGGCAACGAAATGATGTTTTCGACACATCTTCAGAAATATAGATTTGATTATAACCTGAGTACCCATCAAGCATACTTAGATAATCAAACCCTGCTGCTGAGTCGACCAACATTTCTGCCACTGGCATGGAATATTCATCCTTTGGCGTAGCATTGTTTAAGTCCCTAAAATCTATGCAGACTCTAAGAGTGTCATTTTTCTTAATTACAGGAACTATATTAGCTAACCAATCAACATACCTTGCAGTTCTGATGAACCTGCTCCTGAGTAGCCTTTCGATCTCTTCTTTGATCTTCGATAAGATTTGTGGTGCAAACCTTCTTGGTGTTTGTTTCACAGGTTTCTTATCTGGTCGAATTGGCAGCTTCAATTCCACTACTTCTCGACTCAAACCAGGCATTTCATTATAATCTCATGCGAAGCAATCTTTGTACTCCTTCAAAAGCTCTATTGTTCGATCTCTCAAATTTTTGTCGATTTTAGCACTAATAAACGTTGACCTCTTTATAGAGCCATCTCCCAAGTCAATTTCTTCCAAGGGATCTTGTGCTAGAATTCTCTTGGTCGAACCCATTGGGTCTTTTTCAAATCCTAAAGGCTCGTCATCATAGATACAGTCTAGCCTTTGGTCTTCGACCATATTTTCTTTATCATCATGTCTAATGGTTTCACCTACCATTTTTTGTTGCATTTCGGCTTCTAAAGCCGCATTTTGCTTGTTCTCGGCCACATAGGCCGTAATCCTTTCCCATGCACTGGGTTGAGACATTACCAATTATTTAGGGTCCATCCCACCCAATAGGTTTGCTGTAACCTTTTGGCCAGCTTGCTTCACCAATTACCTCCATTTCCCAAATAAATCCATGAGTAGGGTGAAGGTCTAGTGAAGCATAAACATTGGCTTGGGGTACATAGGCACTGTCAGAAGGTGTACATGGCGCAATGTTTGCCAATTTCTTGTCGAAAGTCTTCTTTGTGACGTGATCTACTTCTGCTAAAAAGTAGCTTTGATCACCTTCCACATTTTCGACCAGTCCATCTTCTCTCCAAATGGAGATTCTCTGGTGTAGGGTCGAAGGGACTGCTCCTACTCCATGTATCCATTCCCTGCCAAGCAGCAAGTTGAAATTTTCCCTGGTTGGAATAACCATGAACAATGTTAACCTCTTAATGCTGCCAACAACAAGTTCGACCTCAATTGCTCCCAGTGAATAGCCAGATTTGCCCTCGTAGTTAGTGAGCACTACATTGTGTGGCCTTAAATCTGTGTCAGACTTGCCAATCTTCGTGAGCATACCTTGGGGCATTAAGTTAACTGCAGCACCCCCAATGACTAGCACCTTGTTGACACCCACATTGTTGACCTTGGCTTGAATGAACGATGGTTTAAGGTGGTATTTCATCCCCTCATCTGGCCTTTCAAAGACAGCACCCTGCTCTTCAATGCAGCCATTGTTCAGAACATAGTAGCATATTGGCTTATGTTTAGCCATGTCTTCATCGAAGTCTTCTTCGACTTTGTTTACTTCTGAAACATCGTCGAACTCTATTGGAAGAATGGAGACTACGTTGCATATCACGTCGACGTCCGGTTCTGAATCAGTGAAACGAAAACCCATTTCATCATCAACATTGAGGTCCTCTTTTGGATCAAGACCTTCTTTAATAACAGACAGTGGAGGGAATATTCTCTCCGTTGCAGGCTTCCTGGGAATTTCGACAAAAGAGGCTACTTGTTTGCCCTTGCTTTTGTTAGAGTTCTCACCCTTTCCTGCAGCAGCAACAACTTTCTTTTGGCGTTGATACCCACGCTATTGTGTTCTTGTCATCGGCTTCTTTCCCTTGTAGTTATTGTTGTAGGCATACTTATTCGAACCAGTTGCCTTGCTCTGTTTTTGCAGTGCTTGTACTTCCTTTGACCGTAGTTGAATGATGACATGTGTCTTTGCCACCTGAATACACCCACTTCTCGACAGGTGACTTAGCTGGTGACACAAAGGTCTTGATTTGTGCCTTCTGAGGGTTCTTGGTCGAAGTTACCTTATATGGTATTCCTCTGTTATTGAAGCTGAATTTTGGCCTCTTGTCGACCCACTTGGCTTTCCTCTGCCATTGAGGCTTGAATCCTTCTAGGTTCTCTGCAGCCTTCTTGTCGAAAACAGAACTACACCTTGGACACAACATGACCTCAATGTTGTTAATTTTGCAACGGTTAAGGAAGTCGATCAATTCTTCTTCAGCTTTGGGGTAAACCACTTGCATCTTCTCGTTGTACTGGTCCTCAGTGACCACTTCGACGTTGTCCTTTTAACAGTCAATTGTTCCTTTCTTGTCGACATTTGCAGCAGCAAACTCAGTGGCTTCCACCACATTGATTTCGACTGGTTCAGCATACATAGCATCTGCTACTAGCAGAGGATTAGTGTCAATCTTCATTGGAGGCTTCAATAATTTTTAGGTACTATAATTTGACCACATTTAGTAACATCATTAACTAAAAGATCAAATATTTGATCACATTTAGTAACATCAAATGTATATGTTTTTGCAACAAATTTATCATTTTTAGGTTCGACAGGATTTTTCCCATCTGAAAGGCTTCAATAATTTACAAGTGTAAGGAGGTCCAGGTTTTAGTTCAGTCATATTGACCTCTTCTTCGACATCCTCATAAGAGACGTCAAATTCTTGGTCTCTGTCATTATTTTCGACGTATGCAACCTTTTCTTTTTTATTAAACCTACTGGTTCTAGCCTTTTCAGCTTTTAACCTTTCGACTTGTCGAACCCTATCAGCCAATTGGGCCATATCTCTTAAGTGCAATGTGTCTAACTTCTTTCTGATAGATTAGTCGAGGTCACCAGCAGCCATTTCGACTAACTCATGTTCAGGCACTTGTGTAAAGCACCTTGCCTTGAGAAGTCTGAATCTATTGAGATAGTCATTGTCATACCCCAATTTTGTCCGGCTTAGGTCCAAACCCTAATTTTCCACACAAAAATAAATTATGCATCACTTTTAGGGTTAGAATGCACGTTTTGGGAGGTTAGAGTCAAAAAGGGCATTTTTGGTCATTTCTCACAAAAGGGTCTATGAAAATGATTTTTGCAATAAGCCTCATGCATCAAATTAGGGTTTTTGAAAATGTGTTATGTATGCATGGCAAGTTTTGGAAAAATATGTTATGCATGCATGGCAAGCTTTGGGAAATATTTTATGCATGCATGTCAAAAAACACTTTTGTGGAAAGCAAGAATTGATTTCTACACTATTTCCAAAGGCTCAGGAATCGATTCCTCATTGTGTTAACTAAGTAAGGAATCGATTTTCACCTATGCCAAAGGTCCTGAAAATCGATTCCCACTATTTCCAAAGGCTCAAGAATCGATTCCTCATTGTGTTAACTAAGTAAGGAATCGATTTTCACCTATACAAAAGGTCCTGAAAATCGATTCCCACTAATTTCTAAAGCCCAAGGAATCGATTCCTATGTTTTCTAAAAGCAAAGAATCGATTATACTATATTTTGCCTTCATCAAACAATCGATTCATCCTTGCAATAAATGTTTTTTAAAAATTCTACGCTTTCCTAAGCCTATAAATAGGCAGCCTCAAATCACATTTGAGGACAGAGACAGATCTCACAAGAGGGGGACAGATTTTACAAGATCAGAAAACACACACACACATTTCACGAGATCTGAAAAGACAACTCTCGTAAATCTCATTTTCCAGTTCTACGCTTCATTTCTGCTCTATTCGCGCCGTTGGTCCGTTTGAGCTGATCTCCTGCAAGGGTTAGTCGGGGTTTGTGTTCTTCAGAGCTGTAATATCTGTCTTCATCAGAGGTATTTCGGTCTTTACATTTGTTAAAATTTAATCATTCTGATCCATGCCAAAATTGCCCTATGTGATTTAGCTGTAGTGTCTTTGTTGATGATGACCCACATGATTCCTACTTATGCCTAGTGCATCATTTTCTAAATGGGGAAGATGGTCTCAGATGATTCAACCTCCCCTTTCAAACCCTTTCAAAAAATCATTTTTCATTAGAACTACGTCGCTTTGATTCCCGTTTGGGATACGTAGGAGCGAGCCACGTTCTCGTCAAGCGCAACAAATAAAAATTCTCTTCATCCCCCTAAACCAATCATTTTCATAAAACAAACAAAAACCACTTTCAAACCCATTGTTGCTAGTAGCTCATCAGAGCCTCTGTTCGTTTAGCTATTAGTGACAATGTCTTTTTCTCATAAGAATAATAAACGATGGTCCATCATAACCTTTGTTAGTTTGATCATTGGGCAAATCAATCTTTTTCGAAAATCACTTTCAAAAAGATAATAAAAACGAGTTGTTATCAATAGTCCATCAGAACCTTTGTTCGTTTGACTAGCGGTACAACTCTCTCTTTTTTGAGTATTTAGTAGTGATTCATCATAGCCTCTGCTAGTTTAATCATTTGCTAATGCTCGTCCTATTTCAAAAAAACTCACTAAAAAAGATAAAAAAACAAAAACTTTTCAAAAAGAACCAAGAACTACGTAGCTTTGAATTCTCCATCGCACCGGGAGATACGTAGGAGCGGGCCATGTCCCGTCAAGCACTTTTTTCTAAAAACCCTTTTTTCCCCCTTTCTCACCTAAAATAAAATTTTCATTAAAGATTTCCCATTCATCTCCAAATAAGAAATAAATAGGCAAATCTAGGTATTTTTCAAATCAAACGTTAAAACCACACATTTAATTAGAGGTTCCCTTTCGGTAGAAAGGACGTGCGCGGTGCTAACACCTTCCTCGCACGTAATCGACCCCCGAACCTATATCTCTAGTTTTCAAAAGACCATCCGCCTTGTCCAAAAGACCTTTTTTCAATGTTTTGGTCTTAAAATTAAAATATTGGTGGCGGCTCCAAAATTTTCCACGTTGTACATTGAGAAACCCGATCGGGGATTTTTCGGGGTGCAACAGCTGGCGACTCCACTGGGGACATTTTTTTTAAGACGAGGGTCAAGCCTAACTAATTTAAATGTGTGGTTTAATGTATTGTTGATTTGATTAAAACCTTGTTTGCCTTTCTTTCTTATCATTGATTAGAGGCATATACATTTTTCTTTTTTGTTGTTCCCTTCTTCTCAACTCCCTTTCTGAAGTAGGTAATGTGTTTGTTGTTAGTATCCTAGGCTAGTTGTATTTGAATAATATTGAACCATAGGGTAGACAACATGCTATTATCTGGACTGCTCTGGTTTTCATTTCAGGTGGGGGTAGTGCTAGGGAAAATGCCTTTGACACACACTACACTTATACCCTGTGACTATGTGCTTTGAGTGGGACCATAACCCAGGTCTGCAAAAACTTAGGAGAGTGGATTCGAGTAGCGAGGGCCCATCAGGACCTTTGTCCGTTTGGCTACTTGCGAAAGTTTCAACCAGAGTTGTGCTCTTTCATGATGCCTCACACCTAGCAGTTTGCTGCATTTGTGGGGAATTTTGTGAAAGGGACTGTAGCTCTGGTGGCCTTGTGAGGAAGTGAATAGAGCTACATGGAAGGATTACCCTTTTAATTGCCCTAGATCATAGGTCTTACCTCTTTTTTAGGTCACAAGGGCTTTTCCAAAATTGTGTGTGCATTATTGCATCTAGTTTAGTTCATTTCCGCCGACATTTTTTGAAAAAAAAACAACAAAATCAAAGAAAAAGAATATGTTTTTCCTTCTCTTTCATGAATACCTATGTGAGGTGGCATAATAGGGTATACTGCCCTAAATTTTCAAAACCCCACCTGTAAATATCTGTCTTTATAAACAAGCATCCTCATCACCCGCATTTTACATCATAACAGCATGCATTACATAAGCAAAATTCTGAAAAATTCATACAGCATTCCTCATGCATCTAAATACAAAAATAACATAAAACCATATGCATTGCATTCATTTACGCATTCATACTTGTACTCATAAAAAAAAATGTTCTATCATCAGAGAAAAAAACAAAAGGCAAGCTGGTTCGCCAACACCGATACTCTACCCGTCTACAGGCAAGACTAATGGCTAGCAATCAACATCTCGAGAATGAGGACCCCCTGGGTCAAGATGAGTCGGTTGTGGAAATTCTTAACCCCGAGCAGCTGGCTCAAGAGAATCAAGCTTTGACGACTAAAGTGGAGGCTATGGAGGCTCAGAGGGCTGAGATAATGAATATGCTGCAAAATCTGAGAAGTGGGACCGCTGCTGAAGCCATTCCCGTGGTGACAAGTCAGCCTGCTGTGGTTACTTCTAGTGGAGCTGCGGGTGTGCCACACATTCACATCCCTAGTCCCAGCATTATACCTCCCAGAAGTTCTTCTGCTCTTGCTCCGGAGATTATTGTGAGTCCTCCAAGTGTTGCTTATCAAATGGGAAACTCCGCTCAGTATGGGGTTTACTACTTCAGTCCGAGGAGCTATCCTCAGGGCCAGATGATTGAAAGCCCACAGCCAAGAGACAGATATCACTTGCTAGAAGAACGATTGAAGGCAATGGAGGCCCAAATACATGAGATGATGGTCATATTGCAGAGCTTAAAGAGTGGGGCAGCTGTTAAAGGTGTCACTGTCGTGGGTCCAGTTGGTGTCATTTATTTCATTCCTCCGCCACCACAAACTGTTCCATTCTCTGCTCCTGTGCCATCCCAGCAAGGCGGTGACAGTCACAAGGCTCAGGGTTATCAGTATAAGAAACGAACCAGTTTTGATCCAATACCGGTGACATGCACGGAATTGTTTAATCACCTGACTTCCAAGAACCTGATCAGCACCCGGCCAATGAAGGCCCTTCAACCGCCATTTTCCCGAAGGTACAATGCAAGTGCTACCTGCAGTTTCCACAAAAACGGGGTTGGTCATACTGTGGAGGAGTGCAGAGCCTTCAAGCATGCAGTGCAAGACCTGATAGATCGGTGCGTGATTCAGATAGGAACCCCTGATATTGATGGTGAAGAAGAAATCAATGAGGAAGTAACAGCGGTGCCTGCGAAAGAGGGATGTTGGGATACCCTAGGGGAACCCAGTGGAAAGTTTGATTACTTGGTCAGGTATGACGCTCCCGAGAGTGCTCAAATCCGAATGGAAGACATCCAGCCCACGGGATGGGATGAGGAAGAAGAACAACACGACCAAATTGCTGTCATCAATAACGGTCCTAAGTCAGAAGAGGGTGGTGCAAACCTGGTTTGTCGCTGCAGTGCTGGTGAAAGAATTAAAGGATTGAAAGACTGTTGATCCTCCTGGGACCTTTGATTTAAAGTAGTCATTTGTAATGCAACCCTGTGGCTCTGCCCAAGGCCGCAGGACCAGTTGTTAGGGGCGCACATGTTTTTATTTTCTAAATCATCATCATCAATAAAAATGTTGTTTTTGAATTTCAATCAATAAAAATCAATTCCTTTCCATTTCATGTGTCTTTTCCTTGCATTATTATTGCTTGTTTGTTTGTCTCGCCTTTCATTCTGCTTTTTCGCCTTGGCAAAAAGCAAATCCACAGCAATTGTCTCTCAAAATAACAGTGCCAACAGTCCATATTTTGACTTTGATCACCTTATCAATCAAGCAGAGGGGGATGTTGAGGAAGACCGGGAAAATCCTCCAAGAGGTTAATGAAGCAAGGAAAAAGGGTTATTCAGCATCACGGGGTATCCACTGAAGTGACCAACTTGGGGACCGCTGA
The DNA here is from genome assembly GCA_039519185.1 of Astragalus membranaceus. Classification (NCBI taxonomy): domain Eukaryota; kingdom Viridiplantae; phylum Streptophyta; class Magnoliopsida; order Fabales; family Fabaceae; genus Astragalus; species Astragalus membranaceus. The sequence continues at coordinate 95,851,057 of CM076847.1, forward strand.
GAACAAGAAAGAGGTCAAGATGGGTACTTCAATAAAGGAAAATTAGAGCGCAAAAAGGAAATAAAGAAGAAGGGCAAGTGCATGAAAATAAGTGAATTATTGTCCCAGAGTTAATTTTTGAGGAAATAAGCAATCATGATTTGAAAGGAAGTCGGACTACCATTCCATATCCAAAAACAAAATCCTCTCCTAACCATCTTAAGCCGAGAAAATCCCAAACAGAAAAACAAAATCCTCTCCTACCCACCGTAAGCCAAGAAAATCCCAAAGAGAAAAACATAATCCTTTCCGACCCATCTTAAGCCAAGAAAAAGCCAAAAATCCAAAAGTCACCTTAGACAAGGACCACCTCAGAAAAAAAAAAAACAGTGCATCGTACTTTATCAGTTCACCCAAGCTCAAGAAAAAGAAGAAATCAAAGAAGGAAAAATCATTCAAAAGGAAAATCCCAAAACCAAAAGAAAAATACAAAAGAGATGTTACCACAAAACCCAAGAGGTCCTCGTCTCAATAAACCTTCAAACACTTTCTCATTTCCATGCACCTCTCCTCTCATAAACCGCCAACATTCTCCTTTGACCTCGACAGCCTGCCCTCCCCAGACCCTTAGCCAGGAATAAAACCTCCTAATATCTCATCAAGCCAGTTAACCATCATAAATCATCGATCAACAGCCAACACCGAATAAAAACCATCCTGCCATTAGCCCCAAATACTTCATTAAGCTTACTCATCTCTCCTCCACAAAACACCACAATCCCGAAAGGTCCATCCCGATCAATGATTGATTGCTGTTGTTTTCTCAAGGTTTTAGCTCAAGGACAAGTAAATTCACTTGTTTACAATATGCCAAATGGGGCAATTCTGTCGCTCTTCACCCCTCCTACAACTGGGGAAATTGATCCTACACCTATCTCATCCCTTGTCGCGCTCACATTCATGAAATCATACAGGGGCAAACCTTTTTTTTCTCTAGTGTATGGGTCAGAAGCAGTTCTTCTCATCAAGGTTGAGATACCCTCTCTACGAGTAGTCATGGAGGTCAAGTTAGAAGAAGCAAATGGGTCCAAGCTCGTCTAGATCAACTGAATCTCATTAAAGAGAAAAGAATTGCTGCCCTGCGCCATGGCCAGTTGTACCAACAAAAGATGAAGACAGCTTTCGGCAGGAAAGTCCGCCTTCGAGAATTCGGCGAAGGAGACCTTGTACTCAAAAAGATCCTACCTATCCGGACTGACTCCGTGAGAAGTTGAGGCCCACTTATGACGGTCCATGTGAAGTCAAGAAAGCTTTTTCCAGAGGAGCGCCGATACTCATAAACATAGACGGCGAAGATCTCAGGAATCCAGTCAATTCAGATCAAGTGAAGAAGTATTATGCCTAAAAGAAATGGATGAAAAAAGAGAAAGACAAGCCAAGTAAGAATTAGCTCGCTAGGTTGAAAACCCGCAAAGGGCGACCTAGGCAAAATCAGAGCGACCCGGTGGATTGAAAACCCGCAAAGGGCGATCCAGGCAAAAATTAGGGTCTGAAAACTTAGGCATGAAAAGTAAAGAAAGGCATACAACTCTCCTACAAGCTTGGATGAGGGAGTGATCAAGGTCAAGGACATAGATGTTTGGCACTGTTCCACAGAGACAGACAGTCAGAATTCAGCTTCTCTACTTGTTCGTGTCTTTTTACAGTTTAAATTTTCAAGTGTAATAAGTAATCGGCGTAACTTCTTGTGCGACCGGTTTCCACATTAATAAAGTTCAAATTTCTCGTATTTGTTCACTCTTTTATTTTCTGCTTTTTCTGCTCAAAATAAACGTTTTATGATGATGATGGTCCTGAACTGTAAAACATGTGCATACATCATAGAGCATTGCAAATCATTACGAGATTCTTAAGAGTCCTGAGAGAAAGCACACCCTCAAAATCAGTCAATCATGCAAGAGAAAGCAACTACATCCACGATTGCTTCAAACCAGCAAAGTCAAGACCAACATGCACTCGGCCCATGAGCCCCGCAAGTCCAACAGCTTCCTCAGTCTCATGTCATGAGTGTCGCGGGTCGGCTGAACCAGCAAAAATAAAAAATAAGCAAAAAAGGGGGCAATAAACAAACACAGTCATGCATTACATTCGTCATGCATAAAATCATGCATTTATCAGACATAAAAATAATTCAGGCATTTGCATTCATCATAAGAGAAAGAAAAAGAAAATAGCAGTCATGGCATTTGCATCATGCATCTCATAGAAAAAACAAAACGAAGCCTTCCATTGCATACACTGGCATTCCATGCGGTCAAACCAGACCTTTGTGTCCTTAAACCAGATCATTGTGCTCCATAAACCAGGCTTGTCGGCCCATAAACCAGACTCGTTGTGATCCTTAAATCAGACTAATGTCGAGTCCATAATTTAGCATTCCATCAAATAAAACCAAGGCATTTCACAACTCTCAAGCATTGCATTTGCATAACCGCACTTCATGAATAAAAAAAGCAACCATCAAGGAAAACCAAAAGAGAATATCAAAAGCGTCCAGCATTGCATGCATCAGCGTCACATGCATCCACGTAGCATACATCTGCATTACACTTGCATAACCGCATCTTCCACATTCATCATTACACCAAAATCATAGCATTGCATGCACATGCATAACATGCCCTTGCATAACATGCACCCATACTCCATGCACTATTCCTTGCCATCAACTAACGTATGCAAGCACCTCAATCCAACACAGCAGCATCGGTCATTTCAAATCAACCAATCAACAGCATTTGTGAGCCCTCTGTGCTCATCCGGAGCCCTTTGTGCTCCCTCCTGAGCCCTCTGTGCTCATCCTGAGCCCTCTGTGCTCCCTCCTGAGCCCTCTGTGCTCCCTCCTGAGCCCTCTGCGCTCATCCTGAGCCCTCTGTGCTCATCCTGAGCCCTCTGTGCTCCCTCCTGAGCCCTCTGTGCTCCCTCCTGAGCCCTCTGTGCTCATCCTGAGCCCTCTGTGCTCCCTCCTGAGCCCTCTGTGCTCCCCCTGAGCCCTCTGTGCTCCCTCCTGAGCCCTCTGTGCTCATCCTGAGCCCTCTGTGCTCCCTCCTGAGCCCTCTGTGCTCCCCCCTGAGCCCTCTGTGCTCCTCCTGAGCCCTCTGTGCTCCTCCTGAGCCCTCTGTGCTCATCTTGAGCCCTCTGTGCTCCCCCCTCATCTGGCCTTTCAAAGACAGCACCCTGCTCTTCAATGCAGCCATTGTTCAGAACATAGTAGCATATTGGCTTATGTTTAGCCATGTCTTCATCGAAGTCTTCTTCGACTTTGTTTACTTCTGAAACATCGTCGAACTCTATTGGAAGAATGGAGACTACGTTGCATATCACGTCGACGTCCGGTTCTGAATCAGTGAAACGAAAACCCATTTCATCATCAACATTGAGGTCCTCTTTTGGATCAAGACCTTCTTTAATAACAGACAGTGGAGGGAATATTCTCTCCGTTGCAGGCTTCCTGGGAATTTCGACAAAAGAGGCTACTTGTTTGCCCTTGCTTTTGTTAGAGTTCTCACCCTTTCCTGCAGCAGCAACAACTTTCTTTTGGCGTTGATACCCACGCTATTGTGTTCTTGTCATCGGCTTCTTTCCCTTGTAGTTATTGTTGTAGGCATACTTATTCGAACCAGTTGCCTTGCTCTGTTTTTGCAGTGCTTGTACTTCCTTTGACCGTAGTTGAATGATGACATGTGTCTTTGCCACCTGAATACACCCACTTCTCGACAGGTGACTTAGCTGGTGACACAAAGGTCTTGATTTGTGCCTTCTGAGGGTTCTTGGTCGAAGTTACCTTATATGGTATTCCTCTGTTATTGAAGCTGAATTTTGGCCTCTTGTCGACCCACTTGGCTTTCCTCTTCCATTGAGGCTTGAATCCTTCTAGGTTCTCTGCAGCCTTCTTGTCGAAAACAGAACTACACCTTGGACACAACATGACCTCAATGTTGTTAATTTTGCAACGGTTAAGGAAGTCGATCAATTCTTCTTCAGCTTTGGGGTAAACCACTTGCATCTTCTCGTTGTACTGGTCCTCAGTGACCACTTCGACGTTGTCCTTTTAACAGTCAATTGTTCCTTTCTTGTCGACATTTGCAGCAGCAAACTCAGTGGCTTCCACCACATTGATTTCGACTGGTTCAGCATACATAGCATCTGCTACTAGCAGAGGATTAGTGTCAATCTTCATTGGAGGCTTCAATAATTTTTAGGTACTATAATTTGACCACATTTAGTAACATCATTAACTAAAAGATCAAATATTTGATCACATTTAGTAACATCAAATGTATATGTTTTTGCAACAAATTTATCATTTTTAGGTTCGACAGGATTTTTCCCATCTGAAGGCTTCAATAATTTACAAGTGTAAGGAGGTCCAGGTTTTAGTTCAGTCATATTGACCTCTTCTTCGACATCCTCATAAGAGACGTCAAATTCTTGGTCTCTGTCATTATTTTCGACGTATGCAACCTTTTCTTTTTTATTAAACCTACTGGTTCTAGCCTTTTCAGCTTTTAACCTTTCGACTTGTCGAACCCTATCAGCCAATTGGGCCATATCTCTTAAGTGCAATGTGTCTAACTTCTTTCTGATAGATTAGTCGAGGTCACCAGCAGCCATTTCGACTAACTCATGTTCAGGCACTTGTGTAAAGCACCTTGCCTTGAGAAGTCTGAATCTATTGAGATAGTCATTGTCATACCCCAATTTTGTCCGGCTTAGGTCCAAACCCTAATTTTCCACACAAAAATAAATTATGCATCACTTTTAGGGTTAGAATGCACGTTTTGGGAGGTTAGAGTCAAAAAGGGCATTTTTGGTCATTTCTCACAAAAGGGTCTATGAAAATGATTTTTGCAATAAGCCTCATGCATCAAATTAGGGTTTTTGAAAATGTGTTATGTATGCATGGCAAGTTTTGGAAAAATATGTTATGCATGCATGGCAAGCTTTGGGAAATATTTTATGCATGCATGTCAAAAAACACTTTTGTGGAAAGCAAGAATTGATTTCTACACTATTTCCAAAGGCTCAGGAATCGATTCCTCATTGTGTTAACTAAGTAAGGAATCGATTTTCACCTATGCCAAAGGTCCTGAAAATCGATTCCCACTATTTCCAAAGGCTCAAGAATCGATTCCTCATTGTGTTAACTAAGTAAGGAATCGATTTTCACCTATACAAAAGGTCCTGAAAATCGATTCCCACTAATTTCTAAAGCCCAAGGAATCGATTCCTATGTTTTCTAAAAGCAAAGAATCGATTATACTATATTTTGCCTTCATCAAACAATCGATTCATCCTTGCAATAAATGTTTTTTAAAAATTCTACGCTTTCCTAAGCCTATAAATAGGCAGCCTCAAATCACATTTGAGGACAGAGACAGATCTCACAAGAGGGGGACAGATTTTACAAGATCAGAAAACACACACACACATTTCACGAGATCTGAAAAGACAACTCTCGTAAATCTCATTTTCCAGTTCTACGCTTCATTTCTGCTCTATTCGCGCCGTTGGTCCGTTTGAGCTGATCTCCTGCAAGGGTTAGTCGGGGTTTGTGTTCTTCAGAGCTGTAATATCTGTCTTCATCAGAGGTATTTCGGTCTTTACATTTGTTAAAATTTAATCATTCTGATCCATGCCAAAATTGCCCTATGTGATTTAGCTGTAGTGTCTTTGTTGATGATGACCCACATGATTCCTACTTATGCCTAGTGCATCATTTTCTAAATGGGGAAGATGGTCTCAGATGATTCAACCTCCCCTTTCAAACCCTTTCAAAAAAACATTTTTCATTAGAACTACGTCGCTTTGATTCCCGTTTGGGATACGTAGGAGCGAGCCACGTTCTCGTCAAGCGCAACAAATAAAAATTCTCTTCATCCCCCTAAACCAATCATTTTCATAAAACAAACAAAAACCACTTTCAAACCCATTGTTGCTAGTAGCTCATCAGAGCCTCTGTTCGTTTAGCTATTAGTGACAATGTCTTTTTCTCATAAGAATAATAAACGATGGTCCATCATAACCTTTGTTAGTTTGATCATTGGGCAAATCAATCTTTTTCGAAAATCACTTTCAAAAAGATAATAAAAACGAGTTGTTATCAATAGTCCATCAGAACCTTTGTTCGTTTGACTAGCGGTACAACTCTCTCTTTTTTGAGTATTTAGTAGTGATTCATCATAGCCTCTGCTAGTTTAATCATTTGCTAATGCTCGTCCTATTTCAAAAAAACTCACTAAAAAAGATAAAAAAACAAAAACTTTTCAAAAAGAACCAAGAACTACGTAGCTTTGAATTCTCCATCGCACCGGGAGATACGTAGGAGCGGGCCATGTCCCGTCAAGCACTTTTTTCTAAAAACCCTTTTTTCCCCCTTTCTCACCTAAAATAAAATTTTCATTAAAGATTTCCCATTCATCTCCAAATAAGAAATAAATAGGCAAATCTAGGTATTTTTCAAATCAAACGTTAAAACCACACATTTAATTAGAGGTTCCCTTTCGGTAGAAAGGACGTGCGCGGTGCTAACACCTTCCTCGCACGTAATCGACCCCCGAACCTATATCTCTAGTTTTCAAAAGACCATCCGCCTTGTCCAAAAGACCTTTTTTCAATGTTTTGGTCTTAAAATTAAAATATTGGTGGCGGCTCCAAAATTTTCCACGTTGTACATTGAGAAACCCGATCGGGGATTTTTCGGGGTGCAACAGTCATCAATAGACTCTGCCACTTGGCGTCGAACACTAGCCAATTCTTTAAGACTAATCTTCGACTGGCCCATGTAGAACTGTTCATGAAATGCTTTCTCTAATTGCCCCCAGTTAAATATGGAATGTGGGGGTAAAGTTGTAAACCAAGTGAAAGCATTTTTTGTAAGGGAATTTGGGAAGTATTTTAACCTCAAATTCTCATTATGTGCTATGTCACCAGCCTCAGTTAAATAACGGGCAACGTGTTCGACAGTGGATTCGCTGGTTTCCTTTGCGAATTTTGTGAACTTGGGAATTTTTCAACCCCTAGGCAACTCAGTTTGTAACACATAATCTGACAAGGGTGAAAAAAAAATTGGCCTATGCAGACCCAAATTGAGGCCATTCTGGGCTAAAATAGTTTCGATGAGATTAGCCAAGTTATTTTGGAGCCCAATTGTTTTGCTGAACTTGTCTAACCATTTCATCAGCATTCTGGCCTCTGTTGACCAACACAACCTCAGGGTTTACTTCGACTTCCCTTCTTGGAGGTGGTTCGACAGCAATTTATTGTCCTTGACCCACAAGGCTTTCGACAGGCCTTATATTCTGAATTTGAGGCACTTGCTGGTTTTGCAATGGTGGCGTGCCAAAGAAATCTGCTATTCTCCCCTTTTGATTAGCTAACATCTGGTAACTATGGTTCGTGTTTTGCATTAAAAGGTTAAACACCGTACCAATTTGTTGGGTCAGCATATTGACCATATCATGGTTACTCTCATCCATTTGTTGCCTTAAGGCCAGCAACGATGATGTGGTTAAGGCAGGTTGAGCGTTTCAACCAAAAGTGCTCTATGGTGAACCATGGAGAGGGGAAAACGCCGTGACTGCAGGGTTTGCATAAGTAGACATATTTGTTTGAAGACCTGCCATCATGGTTGTTGGCATACCATATGGGTAACCCCTAAATTGGGAGATATTTGGAAACCTTGTATCGAAAGTATTTCCAACTAAGGGATTAGCCATTAGAGGGTTGGTCGAAGACCCTAATATCAACGGTTGTGTTAACGCCACAGTAGTCGACACTATTACAGGAGCAGTTACCCCTGCTATTGTCGAAAAGGGCGTAGGAGCAGTTGCTCCTGTGATATTTGCAACACTAGCGTCACCCATTGACGCTTGTTCTTGTGAATTTTGTGGGTTCTGTGCATTAGACGTCGAAGCGTTGTTTGAACCAGAACGTGTCATCTCTGAATAATGTTTTCCACTTCTTAAATGCATACACACAACAGATCACAAGTTTATGTTTTAAGAACCAATTTGGAAATTGTTTCAAATTTTTCTGAAACTTAGCACAAAGGGTCCCACCGGGCGTGCCAATTTGTTTACCGTGGATTTTGGTAAACAACCGCCGGTTTAAAATTTGTTACTTGCAAGATCAACCAGTAAATCTTAGGACATTTGTGCTATAGGTTTTTCCAGAAAAGTTATGAATGTTCTTGATGCTGTTTGTAATAACTGACAATTTCACAATTGTTGAAACTATCGAATTTGTTTATGTATGTTCGAATTCGATCAAATGCAGAAAACAAGTAAATTGCAGAAATATTTAAGAAAACATAACTGGATTTCTTTGAAATAAAAGAAATTGGTACACAATGTCATACATCTGGTTTCTGTAACTCATGTTTCTCTGTAGCTTGGAATTCTGAGCGTGAGAAATATGTATGAGAGTTTTGCGACCTCTTTTTTCTATGAAAAACTACTATATATACTATGGAGAAACTGTAACTGCCTACAACGGCTATACATAACTGTATAAAGGAATTTAAAAACAACAACTGCCGTATCCTTCGACGGCGTAACTGCTATGTTCTTCGACAATGCTGCTTTAGCCCTAATCTGTTACTAGACTTTTATTCCCCTTTCTGTCGAAGTATTGCCTTCAATGCCTCAATTTCACCGTCTTTGTGAAGTAGTCGAAAGTCGAAGATCACCTTTGAATTACCATCCCAATGTCGAAAATCAACATTTCTATTTTAAAGTGACAAGTCAAACCTCATTGACTGCATTTAATTGAGCCTGTCGAAAATGTAGGCTAACACGGATATAACCAGTGGTAATTTCTGTTACCGGGTTATGCCATTTGGCTTAAAAAATGAGGGAGCTACCTATCAAAGAATGATGAACAGGGTTTTCCGAAAGTAGATCGGGCGTAACGTAGAAGTCTACCTCGACAACATGATCGCGAATAGAGAAGGTGAGAGCCTCCACATAGCCGACCTTGAAGAGATCTTCGTACAAATCCGAAAAAACAATATGAGGCTGAACCCGAAAAAATGTACTTTCGGAGTCCGAGCTGGGAAATTCCTTGGTTTCTACCTCACAGAAAGGGGCATTGAAGCCAACCCGGACAAATGTCGGGCTGTGACAGAGATGCGCACCCCGCCTACCAAGAAAGAGCTTCAAAAGCTTAACGGGATGATCGCTGCGCTATCTCGTTTCGTTTCCAATGTTGCGTTCAAATCGCTTCTGTTATTTAAGCTGTTTAAGAAGGAAGCAAAGTTTGAATGGACCCCGGAGCGGGACGAGGCCCTCTCCCAGCTTAAAAAGGCTTTGACCGAACCACCAATAATGACTCGGCCAAACACGGGGGAAACCGTATACCTGTACTTAGCAATATCGGAGGAAGCCATTGGCGCCGTTCTCATTCGGGAAACAGGGACTGGTCAGAGTCCAGTATACTTTCTGAGCAAAGCTTTACAGGGATCAGAAGTTAGATACCAGAAAATAGAAAAAATCGCCTTTGCTCTACTCATCAGGTCTCCTCCGACCTTACTTCGTCGCTCATCAGGTCGTGGTGCGGACGAATCACCCGATCAGACAAATCTTACACTGACCTGACTTAGCAGGACGAATAATTAAATGGGAAGTAGAACTCTCTGAGTTCGGCATCAAATACGAGACCAGGCCAGCCATGAAAGCTCAAATACTTGCCGACTTTATCGCTGAAATGACCCCGGCCGACCCTGAAGGCGAATTGTGGACGCTCCATGTAGATGGATCCTCAAATCCAAATGGGAGCGGTGCATAGCAGGACGAATGGCTTTATAATCAAGGTATCTGTTTCCCAACTTCAAACAATCAGGCAGAATACGAGGCCTGCATAGCAGGACTCCGACTTGCCATAGACCTCCGAGTTACTCGGCTCTCTTTAAACACAGACTCGTTGTTGCTAGTCTCGCAAATCGAAAAGCAATACGAAGCCAAAGATCCGACCTTGCCGAAATATTTAACCCGAGTGCGGGAATTGCTTGCCTATTTCGTGTTTGCAGAGGTTAAGCACGTTCCAGAACGGAAAACATCAGAGTGGACGCTCTTTCCAAGCTCGCCAGCACCAAAGTTCCGGGAAATCACCGATCAATAATCCAGGAAACGCTAAGCAAACCCAGCGTTCTCCCCAACCCGGAGTCCGCTTTTTCCATCAATGTAGTTGAGGAAAGCAAAGGTTGGATTTCACCAATAATGGAGTACATCAAGTCGGGAGACGAGTCTTCGGACTCTCGTGAAGCCAAATTAATTAGGAGGAAGGCCTCGTCTTTCTCCATAATCGAGGGAACACTCAACAGAAGAAGCCTATCCGCGCCATTATTAAAATGCATTGAAGGAGAGGAAGCAGATTATGTCTTGGCCGAGATCCACGAGGGGATCTGCGGACAACACCTTGGAGGTCGGACTCTAGCTCGGAAAGCCTTAAGGGCAGGATACTTCTGGACAACCATGGAAACCGATGCAAGAAACCATGTCAAAAAATGCAAGAAGTGTCAAATCCATGCCAAGGTTCATGTAGCATCTCCTTCCGAGCTCACTAGCCTCACCTCACCATGGCCTTTTGTGTGATGGGGGATAGATCTCTTAGGGCCATTCCCAACTGCACCCAGCCAGGTCAAGTACTTAATAGTGGATGTGGACTACTCCACAAAATGGGTTGAAGATGAGCCTCTAGCCATTATCAGCGCAAGGAACTGCATCAAGTTCTTCAAAAAGAATATTATGACCAGATTCAGGATCCCCGAGGTAATAATCACTGATAACGGAACCCAGTTCACTGACAAGGGTTTCAGGAAACTCATGTCCGATCTTCAGATTAAACACCGGTTCACCTCGGTAGAGCACCCCCAAACTAACGGACAGGCAGAGGCCGCTAACAGGGTACTCCTCAATGGATTGAGAAAACGGCTCGATGAAGCCAAGGGAAAATGGGTTGAGGAACTACCTTATGTGTTGTGGGCCTACAGAACCACCCCGCAGAGTTCGACGGGGGAGACCCCTTTCTGACTCTCATACGGGAGCGAGGCGGTAATTCTTGTTGTAATCGGAGAGCTTAGTTGGAGGACTCTTCACCCAAAATCGCCTGAAGAAAATGACCAGGCTCTAAAGGAGAACCTCGACCTCGTCGATGAGGTTCGAGGGCGAGCCTCTCTCAAAGAAACATTGATCAAACAGAGGATAGCAACCCGGTACAACGCGAAAGTTGTCCCGGGAAATTTCGAAGTCGGCAGCTTGGTGTTCCGAAGGGCCGACGCCGGCTTAAGGAATGCCACTCAAGGAAAGCTCGCTCCGAACTGGGAAGGACCTTACCGGGACGTCTCTAAAACCGGTAACGGCGCATTCCAGTTGGAAACTTTAGTAGGAAAAGCAATCCCAAGAACTTGGAACGCTGCCAAGTTGAAGTAGTATTACAGTTAATTTACGCTTTGAAAAGCATTATGTATGCCGATGTAGGAACATCTCGCATCTAAAAAGAACTTCATGACTCTGCATTATGATCACTAATTTGAAAATCCGGTGTTCCGAGGTTAAAGGGAGCCCCTATAAGAGCGGTCTAACGATTACGCACAAGGCCCCTTGTTATAAGACCGGAACCCGGTGCCCAGCGTTCAACACAACCTCCGACCGAGGTCATCGCAGACTCTCTTTGAACAAGTTCGATCTGGGCCGAGTCCCGGTAAACTGTTCAAGGAGCCGAAGAGGTCTTGGGGATTCCGATCACCAAGATAGATGGCCAAGGTTGCCATCACCCAAGACCGATGGCCGAGGCTGCCATCACCCTTAAGGGCGAGTTCGATCCTGGCCGAGTCCCGGTAAACTGCCAAGAAGGCGACGCACGTTACTTGAGCAAAGAAAAACGCAAGTGCAAAAATAAAACGCAACCGAGGTAAATAAAAACCGGAAATGCGAGCAGCTAAAATAAAGCAAAAGATTACAGACCACCCCGGATACGGCCGGGTCCTCAAGTTCAAAAAGACTTTCAAAAATTACAAGGCAAAATACCGGTTCCACCTGGAACCCGAAACCTTAGTCAAACCGGTTCCACCCAGAACCTCGGAGACATCTACCCCCAATCTTGGGTTAAGCGTCGGATGGGCGAGAGTAAATGATCACACGTTCATTGGAAACGGAGTCGGTCTTGACGATCTCATTCCGCTCCACAGAATAATCAACGCTCAACATCTCTCTTTCGAGAGGAAGCGAAGGGTGAATCACGGCAACTTGGTCAAGAGCTTTGTTAAAGCCTTCCCCCGCCATCCCAAGAGCCATCTCCACTATATCGGTAGTTTCAAACCCGGGCCTTCCGAGCTCTCTCTTCAGCCTGCCTTAGTTTCTCCTGGAGATCTGCAACCTGACTTTGGGGGTCGGTCCCCTCCTCCTGAGCTTTCTGAATATCGGCCTCAAGATCGGAGATCCGATTCCTCAAAGTCATAACTAACTCCACAGCTTCTTTCTCTTTGGTCTCACGCTCGGTAATCCGAAGCTCGAGCTCCTTAGCCTTGATGGAAGCAGAGTCCCTCTCGTTTTCAAGATCTCTTTTCTCCTTCCGAAGATCGGAGAGGTCCTTCTGAGCCGTCGCCAGAGTGGAAGAGAGCGACTCGTATTTCCTCCTTTCCGCTTCCTTCAGAGCTCGCTCTTCATCTCTCTCTTTCAGGGCCCCTGAAATGAAAAGAATGCAAAACTAAGTTATAAATATAAAGCGACAAAAGCAGCAAGGGAAAGAGACGTCGGTTTCCCACAATCACCTTTGACTCGGGCTTCTGCTTCCTCCCTTTGCATTTTGAAGACGTCGGCTAGATGCCTAAAAAGTTTTGCCGCGGCTTCCACCGGATCAACCCGGTACTCCTCATGGTTTTTCCTCAAAAAGTCGTCATCAATTGGGATACTAGAAGATCGGCATTTCTTTAAGCCATCTTTTTCATGACGGCCTTTCATTGACACCTTGGGAGACCCGCCTTAATCTGATTGCACCTTTTTGACCGGGGCCTAAGAGGGGGAAGCATGAGTTGAAAGGGCGACCAACCTGCGCCAAGTTCAGTTGACGTTTCTGATGCTGAAGGTCGCCAGTCTGATCTTCAGCACTCACAGCAGTAACGGTGTTAATTGGCACAGCTTGTATAGGATCATCCCGCCTAGGGGTTCCCTGAGGGATCGAAGGAGCATCGGAGCAGCCTTCCTGAAGGGCGGCCCACCTTTATGCAGCTGCCTTCAGAATGGAAAACTTGTCAAGAGCCATTTGATCTGCAAAGAAAAACAAAAAGCTGAGATTATGGATACCGATCTTGAAATAGCACAAAAGCAGAAAGCATATCTATTAGTATCCGACCCTACCCAGCGCCGCTAAAACTTTTGACCTCGAGCCCGCCTCGACCAACTTCGCTGTTTCGATACCAAATTTCCTCGGATCTCTCCAAGGAATCAGATCAGTAAAGTTCGCCAGGATCGCCAAAGATTCTTGATCTTCATCACTCAGCCTGCTTAAGCTAACCGTATAGGAATTTGATGGGCGATTGAAGTGAGAAAGAGACCACCCGATGGGAAACTTAGTGGACTCTAGAGATTGTCCATCATCGCTATATTTGCCGACGTAATTCACAGCCACATCATTCACAGGCTCAACAAAGAAGAATCTGTCTTTCCAATTTCCCTTCAGGGATTCGGAATAGAGCATGAAAATTTTGGTGTTCATTCTGGCCCTGAGGCTCACATGCTCCCACCGCTCTTTAGACCCCTCCTCGTGCCGTCTATTTATTTCAAATAAAAAGAAGAACAAATTAACAGAGATCGGCCTCTCCAAATGAATACACATCAGCTCAAAATCCCGCATGAAGGCCCAGGCATTGGGGTGAATTTGGGTAGGAGCGAGGTTCAGTCTTCCCAAAACCTCCTGCTGAAAGGCGGTGAATGGAGGTCAGAGGTTCATAGTGACAATCGTCACCTCGTACATCACGAACTTGAGGGCCAGTGCCCAAACGGCGACATGTTGACCTTCTCCCATGCCTTCAGCTCTCCATATATGTCCTCTCCTCCTGGAAATTATTTTAATGATGTAGCTCATATCATCTCCGGCCTTATATACAGATCGGATCCCCCTCAACGATTTTGACACCCAGGAATATTCCCGTTGGGTACTTAAAGGCAACAGCAGGGGGACATCGACCAATCCGACCCCGGTGCTGGGGTACTCATCGGAATCGCCTTCAGCAAGACCTTCCCCTTTGTTCCGACCTTCAGGAAGGTCTACTTCGTTGTTCCGACTTTCGGCAAAACCCTCCACTTCGGCCTCAACTTCGGCCTCGCTATCATCAGAACTCCAGCGATAGTTGGTGCTCCCTTGCTCTCCCACATCACCATCAGCATCGGACTCATCCAACTCAATGACCACTACGTCTTCGGATCAGACTTCGCTCGCGCGACCTTCCTCCACCAGTTCATTATCAGGAATCACGAGAGAGTGCTCTTCTGCTTGGAAGCTGTTGGGAGCCGAATTAAATCCCTCATGAACATCTTGGCCGATCTGAGGTTATCAGTGCGAGCGCCTTCCGAGTCTCTAGGATCGGAAGCCATCAGTTTGGCAACGTTTGGACGATTTATATCGATAACCCGGTGGGTTTGTTTTGTTCTAGCCAGATCGCACCTGCAGAAATGGGGGCATGCCAAGTCAAGTTTAAGCGCGAAACAGTGGGTCCACAACCAAGTCGGAATCCAACCTGACGACCCCCACTCTGTATTTATGAAAACGTGCAAACAGTAATACCGACTAAAACATAAGGCAAAAAGAAAAAGAAACAGTGGAAGCACACTAACCTTGAAAACCGGAAGCTCGGCGAAACTGAACTGGTTCGCGTGCTCTGACGACCTCAATAAAATGAAAGGCAAAGACCCTCGCCACAGTAAGTTGAACGGGAAGCTCGGAGATCAAGGCACAGAATAATGATGTTAAGGTTGGTACCCGGAGCAATTTGCAAAAAAACAGTGTAAATAAGTGAGTCACTCACACATATTTATAGTGTTCCAGTGGCTACGAATTGGGCCTGGGCCTAGACAATGCGTCCAATCAATAGCACCTAGTCAGGGCGCGTGAATTGAGGCGCTATCATTACGCCACTCTCCATCGAACGACGCGCCTCATCGACAACATTGATGTCAGCGCTGGAATCAAAGTGTCGCCATAATGAGAATACCTCAAGTCACTCGGTTTCGCTTTCTCCGACCCTCGGAAGGTCGCCGCGCATAATAGCCATCGAAATACGAGCTCGCGCAGAGCACCTTAAGCTCAGTTTTCTAAAAAGGAATACTCGGCCCAAACCTCAAAGTATTCCGATGTTGGAGACAAAACACTGACCATAGTATAAGCCCAGCCTCGGAAGCTAGGCGTGTTTTTCAGACTGACAAGACCGGTTCGGTCTCAGAGGGTACCTCAAACCCGGACAAGGCATCAAGTCGAGCTCGCCCAAGGGCAAACCGACTTGGGGGGCAACTGTTATGGATTGGGCCACTACAGCATTTTGCACTAAGGCCCAATACCAAAGGCAAACCCACCAATCAATGGTGAGGATCAAAGACCTGTATCCAATGGTTCCCATTGATTCCCAAAACCTATAAATAAGCATTCAATGCTAGCATTAAAGGTACACACTCTCCAGTTTTCTCACTTGCAACTGACCCACTTGGTGACTTGAGCGTCGGAGTGTTATTGCAGGTACCACCCCACCTCGGGTCGGAGCTCAAACTCGGATTGACCAAGAACACCACTACCAACTATCTCGGATCGGATCTTGTATCCAAGGTCGGATATAAGGCAGGAGATAAGTTACAAAACAATTTCTGTGTGGCAAATTTCAGGGACCGAATTGAAAGCCCAAAAAAAGTTCACCTCAGCATGCCAAGTCACATAAATGTAAAGTACTATATTGAAATTTGGAGGACTAAATTAATACTATTTAATTTAAAAAAATGAATTGTATTCAAGGGGACCAAATTGAGAATAAGTTATATAAATCAGGGACATATTTGATATTTGGTATTAAAAGTCAGAGACCAATGTGCTACCGGTGTTTTTAATCATATATGGTACTATTTCTATATTGAATCATTATGGTTCCGTTTCTACTTTCAACCTACGTATATTACATTATAATGACAACTTCTAAGTGAATACAATATGAGCCCATTTGTTATAGCTTATTTTAAAGAATAATCACTTTTAAAAAAAATCTATTTTAGAAGTTTTCCATCCGTTTATTACAGCTTTTCAAAAAATGACAATCTAAAATAATCAAAAAAACTGCTTCAAATGAGAAATGTTTTGAGTAGTTTCTCATAAAAATCATTTTTTTAATAATGATATATTTAAAATAAGTGATTTTTAGTATGTTACAAACACAAAACAAATTTTCCTTTTCTTAAAAAACTCTAAATATTAATATCTAAATTATTTAACAACAAAATCACTTATTTTTTAATCCATAAAAAACGGGTCCTATGATGTATGAATAAAGTGTAGTTATATAAACTTTCCCGAAGCAAAGTAACATCCAATTACATAAACTATAAAAAAAAAAAAAAAAAACAGAGTGCAATTACATAACGGTACTATTTTTAAAATTTTGCCTTGTTTCAACTTGTGTTGATAACCTTCTGTTAGTTTGCAGGTATCAAATAGTGTAGTTCTATTTTAACTTGTCTTGCTATCCTTCTGTTAGTTTTGAAATTATGTCAATCCATAGTGTTGTACGGTTGTTGTTGTTATGCCCTCAAAATGTTGTTTTGTCAATCCACTGTGTTATTTTGCTCTATTGTTGATGTTATGCTTAGTTCCGGTCTTCGCGGGGACCTTTTTGATATTATAAATTATAAAAGTTGGAGACTAAATTTATAATTTTATATTTGGTGCAAGATAGAAGAAGGAGGTATGAGTCCAAGGCAACCAAGATAGTGTGGAGTCTTTATATTATTTAGCGATGGTCATTATGTAATTGCACTTTATGATTTGTTTTTTGGATAGTGTTTCACGTAACCAGTTTACATAATTATACTTTATGGTTAGTTTTTTAGATTTAGTGATTCATGTAACGGATTTATGTAATTAAATAATTGGACGTTATATAACTACAACGTATTGATGTATCATATGGTACTCAATCAGATTTTCTCATTATAGTGTAATATTTGCATGGTTGAATGTAGAAACAAAACTATAAGGAGGTTGGATTGATATAGAAACAACATCATATATGTAACATCCCCAAAATAATTAAGTTAATTATTTTCATGTTTAACCCAATTAATTTAATTTAGTTCTTGATTAATAATTTTGTTAATTGAGTGCTAAATTAATTATTGATTGGTGTGGAGTTTTGAGAGAATAATGGATAGAAAGGGTATTGTTAAGGAATTAGAATTGATTGAGGGTATAATCGTTTTTTAGTCATATGAGATATTTAAGTTAGTTTATAAATGAAAAAGAAAAGAAAATAAAGTGAGAAGAGAGAGAGATAGTCGAGAGAAGAAAGAAAGGAAAGAAAAGAAAAGAGAAGAGAGGGAGAAGAGAATGGCGAAGGAGAGAAGGAGAAGAGAAGGATCAATGATGGAGGTTAGTTCTATTTTCTTAGTTCCATTAGAATCACCTCTTCATCCTTTTCCTTTTAATACTAAAACCACAACCCACAACTCACTCTATTTCAATCTACCATTTTCGAATTTTAAGAGGAAAAAGAGGAGTTTGAGGGTTGAAGCTCAAAGGAAAGATTAAGATGGTGATTAGTGCTCCATAAGAGTTATGTTGTTGTTGATTAGAAAGTTCAATCACTAAAGTTTGGGTGATTTTGGAATCAAGGGTTAGGGTTCAATTTGGGGATTTATGGTGGAAGCTCAATTGGAGCTTGGAGAGAGTGAATAGTGGTTCATGGATGCTTCAAAGTTAGGATGTCTCGCGTGTTCGTGTGTTCGATCGACCAACAATGTGAGTTCTTCAATTAATTCGAGTTCGTTAAGTATTGATATATGTTTAATGATTCATGAAAATGGTTTGTTATGAACTTGTTCAAATTGAGGTGTGATTGAATGTTATGGGTTGGTATGATTTGACTGCCAAGTATATGTTTGATTGTTAAATGATTCATTGTGATGCCATGGATATGTTTGAAGTGTTGTTTCGGTTTGTTGTACGTTATCAAGAATGTTTTGTACGAAAACCGTTAAAATCGCATTTTATGTCAAACTCGTTTTTGATTGATTGATTGTTTGAAGTGGTAATTGTGATTCACAAGAGTCGGGAATCAATTCACAAGAGTCGGGAATCAATTCCCGAGAGTCGGGAATCAATTCCCAATGATCATTGAACATAGATATGTTGCTTTTCAAGTTGTTTCAAGTTATATTATGAAGTTTGTTACGTTAGGGTTTAAATACAAAACCGAAGTTTGACGTATCGAACTATTTATGTTTCACCATATACAACGAGTAAGTTCATGTATGGTTTGAATATAAACCGAGTAAATGTTGTATCGAGTGTGAAAACCATCAAAGTACCAAGAATGGACTTCGTGTCCGAGTTAATGATAAAGAATATGACATTGTGTCGAGTAATGGACCTAGTGTCCGAGTTAAGGATAAAAGATTACGACTTCGTGTCGAGTAACGGACTTAATGTCTGAAAAGGATAATAATGCGACTTCGTGTTGAGAAACGAACTTAATGTCCAAGAGGTTAATAAAAGATATTGAGGGGGATGACGATCCCGAGTTCATGTAGCATACCTAGCCGATGGGAGTCATGAACCCAAAGCTAGGGCCCTGGCATTATTCGGTATAGCTATACGAATTGGGGTTTCCGTTGATATTGGGTATTCTAGAATACCTGGCATTATATCTCGGATTATGCTAAGCCACATACAAGATTAAAAGACAGACAAGAATAAAATATGAGCGAGAACGACTCATAAGAAAAAGGAAAACACCGAGAGACGAAATGTGAGGGGGTGCGAAAGAACTCACTGAGATTTATAATCTCACTGTATATATTGTGGTGTTTTCAGATGTGCAGGGAAAGCAAAGCAGTGTGAGGAGAAGTGGCATATGTTGTAGCTGCTCAGGTTGAAGGAAGATCCTTTAGTGATCTTTAGGTTTTACTTTGCTTTTTCCCTTCCCATGTATTATTATGTTTAAATCCTTGAATTGTATCAAGGTCATGTAGTGTGTTAGAACCGTGTCTTGTAATTGGACCATAGTCATGTATAATTTATTGAATGGCTACATTTTGAGTACTTATTTCAGAAGTGTATTTTGAGAAATTTTATCTCAAAGTTATGTAAGTGGTTGTAATCTGCATTAGTTTTTATTTGGTCTATTATTTTGAGCAGGTTATATTCTGATGTTTATGATTATGTTAATACCTTTTTGATTCTGATGTTAATACCGGTAAGTTTTGATCTACTCGAAGTGGATCATGGGGACCAGTTTATTGGATCATGTGTTGCACGCTGTTTTTTGCCGGTAGTGTGGTTCGCTTTTCAAACTTTGAATTTGTCTTCCCCAAAAAATAAATTGGTGCCCAAGGGCCAACTTGCTACAAATTGTGTGGTTCATTCATGATGAATTTGCTGGAATTAAATTATATGGCCAATGGGCTTACTGTTCATTTAATGTACGTGAAAGGTCAAATACATATGGACATTAAAGAACATGTGTGAATATGATTTTCTGGCAGAATATTATCGGTTATATTTCATACAGTTGCAATATTCAGAGCGTTATTAGTTGATCATGTCACCTGTTAATTGTAAGCATAATTACGCTCGCTAATGCTGTGAGATAGGACCATGAAATACTTGACAAGTAGGTAATGGAACAACTCATTCAATTCAATCTATATATAAAAAAGGATTGGGATGATCAAGTCTTAATTAAGGGAGGACTCACTAAACGAAACAAATAAAAGGAATCGGGGTTGGGTCGTTTAAAGGAACCACTTGAGATGGGAGGTTAGTTGACTTGAATGAGAATGTTAACCTCCAACGATTTATTTACGTGATCAAATGTTGTTGCAGTTATTGTTGTCTCGTTCAACAAATTAGGAAAGGCATATCCAAGACTGTAAAAAAAAAGGGTTTAACTTGCGTTAATTTGAATAATAATTGGGCCTTCGAGATAACATGTTAGTCAGCTTTAGCCTAATGGGCAAGCTGCGACTTTATAGGGACAGATCTTGGTTGTCAAATATGGGTCACTTGCTAATGGGCCACCTTTTTGGCAGAGGTGAAATGGCTAGGTTTGACTTTGGTAGTGGAAGAAGAACACTTATCTTGTTGGGGTGACTGGTGATGATGCTGTAGACTAGTTTGCAGAGAAGGTGGTTAGAAGAGTAGGCGACATACATATATATACTACTTTTTGGTCACATATTTGGGTCAGAAGCGTCTCTTTGAAAATGCATTTAGAGTGCAGACTCGGAGCCAACTAGGAATTGGTTAGAATTAGTTAGTTCTGGTTTGCTGATGTGGTAAATCAATTAGATCTCAACTAGTGTATAATTAACACAAATTTAACATAACTGATTATGCAATGAAAATTCAGCTTGAGAAATTTTCCTTTCTACTATGGTAAAACACAAGTTTGTTGCATTCACAAGTCTCTATATCGGCTCAACCAGGTGCCTAGGGCCTGACATGAGCGCCTTAAACTAGCACTGCAGCAGTTTGGGTTTCAACCTAGCAAGTGTGATCCATCCCTATCTGTCCACTCTTCATCAGGAGTTCAACTATATGCTTTAGTATATGTAGATGATATACTAGTCATTGGTTCAACTTCACTAATCCAAGACCTCATCAATAAGTTGACCTCAACATTTGCTCTCAAGCATCTGGGTAACTGACTATTTATTGGGTCTAGAGGTAAAGTATCAGCCCAATGGCTCCATCATTTTGACCCAACCAAAGTATATAAGGGATATGCTGCATAGAGCCTCCAAGACTGACTGCAAAGAATTTCCACACTGGCTTCCAGTACTAAACTTAGCAAGTTTGGTCTTGACACACTATCAAATCCTCATCAATATCGTTTTATAGTTGGTGCTCTCTAATATGTCACCCTCACTAGGTTTGAGATTTCCTGCTCTGTAAACAAAGTGTGTCAATTCCTATCAACTCCACTAGACTCACATTGGAGAGCTGTCAAACAGATTCTAAGGTATCTAGGAGGTACTACTCATCTGGAATCCTACTACAACCCACTCCTATGGATGGTCCTATATCACTTAGAGCCGATAATGGTTCAAATTGGGCTAGTACTTGTTAGCCTACATTTTTTACAGGCTCAATTAAATGCAGTCAATGAGGTTTGACTTGTCACTTTAAAATAGAAATGTTGATTTTCGACATTGGGATGGTAATTCAAAGGTGATCTTCGACTTTCGACTACTTCACAAAGACGGTGAAATTGAGGCCTTGAAGGCAATACTTCGACAGAAAGGGGAATAAAAGTCCAGTAACAGATTAGGGCTAAAGCAGCATTGTGGAAGAACGTAGCAGTTACGCCGTCGAAGGATACGGCAGTTGTTGTTTTTAAATTCCTTTGTACAGTTATATATAGCCGTTGTAGGCAGTTACAGTTTATCCATAGTATATATAGTAGTTTTTCATAGAATAAATGGGTCACAACCTCTCATACATATTTCTCACGCTCAGAATTCCAAGTTACAGAGAAACATGAGTTATAGAAACCAGATGTATGATATTGTGTACCAATTTCTTTTATTTCAACGCAATCTAGTTATGTTTCCTTAAATATTTCTGCAATCTACTTGTTTTCTGCACTTGATCGAATTCAAAAGATACGTAAGGCAATTCAACAGTTTCAACAACTTTGAAATTGTCAGTTATTACAAATAACATCAAGAACATTCATAATTTTTTCTGGAAAACTATATCACAAATGTCCTAAGATTTACTGGTTGATCTTGCAAGTAACAAATTCTAAACCAGCGGTTGTTTACCAAAATTCACGGTAAACAAATTGGCACGCCTGGTGGGACCCTTTGTGCTAAGTTTCAGAATCATTTGAAACAATTTCCGAATTGGTTCTTGAAACATAAACTTGTGATCTGTTGTGTGTATGCATTTAAGGAGTGGAAAACATCTTTCAGAGATGGCACGTTCTGGTTCGAACAACGCTTCGACGTCTAATGCACAGAACCCACAGAATTCACAAGAACAAGCGTCAATGGGTGACGCTAGTGTTGCAAATGTCACGGGAGCAACTGCTCCTATACCCTCTTCGACAATAGCAGGGGTAACTGCTCCTATAACAGTGTCGACTACAGCGGCGTTAACACAGCCATTGATATTAGGGTCTTCGACCAACCCTCTAATGGCTACTCCCTTAGTTGGAAATACTTTCGATACAAGGTTTCCAAATATCTCTCAATTTAGGGGTTACCCATATGGTATGCCAATAGCCATGATGGCAGGTCTTCAAACAAATATGTCTACTTATGCAGACACTGCAGTCACAGCATTTTCCCCTCTCCATGGTTCACCAGAGAGCATTTTTGGTCGAAATGCTCAACCTGCCTTAATCACATCATCGTTGCTGGCCTTAAGGCAACAAATGGATGAGAGTAACCATGACATGGTCAATATGCTGACCCAACAAATTGGTACGGTGTTTAACCCCTTAATTCAAAACACGAACCATAGTTACCAGATGTTGGCTAATCAAATGGGGAGAATAGCATATTTCTTTGGCACTCCACCACTGCAAAACCAGCAAGTGCCTCAAATTCAGAATATAAGGCCTGTCGAAAACCTTGTGGGTCAAGGACAGCAAATTGCTGTCGAACCACCTCCAAGAAGGGAAGTCGAAGTAAAACCTGAGGTTGTGTTGGTCAACAGAGGCCAGAATGCTGATGAAGTGGTTAGACAAGTTCAGCAAAACAATTTTGGACTCCAAAATAACTTGGCTAATCTCGTCGAAACCATTTTAGCCCAGAATGGCCTCAATTTGGGCCTGCATAGACCTAATTTTGTTTCACCCTTGTCAGATTATGTGTTGCAAACTGAGTTGCCTAGAGGTTGGAAAATTCCCAAGTTCACAAAATTCGCAGGGGAAACTAGCGAATCCACTGTCGAACACGTTGCCCGTTATTTAATTGAGGCTGGTGACATAGCCCATAATGAGAATTTGAGGTTGAAATACTTCCCAAATTCCCTTACGAAAAATGCTTTCACTTGGTTTACAACTTTACCCCCCACATTCCATATTTAACTGGGGGAAATTAGAGAAAGCATTTCATGAACAGTTCTACATGGGCCAGTCGAAGATTAGTCTTAAAGAATTGGCAAGCGCTCGACGCAAAGTGGCAGAGTCTATTGATGACTATCTCAATAGATTTAGACTTCTCAAGGCAAGTGCTTTACACAAGTGCCTGAACATGAGTTAGTCGAAATGGCTGCTGGTGGCCTCGACTATTCTATCAGAAAGAAGTTAGACACATCGCACTTAAGAGATATGGCCCAATTGGCTGATAGGGTTCGACAAGGAGGCTGATATGGCCCAAGGTGCAGTTCTGTCTTCGACAAGGAGGCTGCAAAGAACCTAGAAGGTTCAAACCTCAATGGAAGAGGAAAGCCAAGTGGGTCGAAAAAAGGCCAAAGTTCAGCTTCAACAAAAGAGGAATACCATATAAGGTAACTTCAACCAAGAATCCTCAGAAGGCGCAAATCAAGACCTTTGTGCCACAAACTAAGTCACCTGTCGAGAAGTGGGTGTATTCTGGTGGCAAAGACACAGGTCATCATTCAACTACAGTCAAAGGAAGTGCAAGCACTGCAAAACAGAGCAAGGCAACTTGGTCGAATAAGTATGCCTACAACAATAACTACAAGGGAAAGAATCTGATGACAAGAACACAATGGCGTAGGTATCAACGCCAAAAGAAAGCTGTTGATGCTGCAGGAAAGGGTGAGAACTCCAACAAAAGCAAGGGTAAGCAACGGAGAGAATATTTCCTACACTGTCGGTTATTAAGGAAGGTCTTGATCCAAAAGAGGGACTTTGATGAGGAAATGGGTTCTGGTTTCACTGATTCAAAACCTGACTTCGACGCGATATGCAACGTGGTCTCCATTCTCCCAATTGAGTTCGACGTGGTTTCGGAAGTAAACGAAGTCGAAGAAGACTTCGATGAAAACATGGCTAAACATAAGTCAATATGCTACTATGTTCTGAACAATGGCTGCATTGAAGAGCAGAGTGCTGTCTTTGAAAGGCCAGATTGGGGGATGAAATACCACCTTAAATCATTGTTCATTCAAGCTAAGGTCAACAATGTGGGTGTCAACAAGGTGCTAGTCGATGAAGGTGCTGCAGTTAACTTAATGCCCCAATATATGCTCACAAAGGTTGGCAAGTCTGACACAGATTTAAGGCCACACAATGTAGTGCTCACTAACTACGGAGGCAAATCTGGTTATTCACTTGGAGCAATTAAGGTCGAACTTGTTGTTGGCAGCGTTAAGAGGTTAACATTGTTCATGGTTATTCCAACCAAGGCAAATTTCAACTTGTTGCTTGGCAGGGAATGGATACATGGAGTAGGAGCAGTCCCTTCGACCCTACACCAAAGAATCTCCATTTGGAGAGAAGATGGACTGGTCGAAAATGTGGAAGGTGATCAAAGCTACTTTTTAGCAGAAGTAGATCACGTCACAAAGAAGACTTTCGACAAGAAATTGGCAAACATTGCGCCATGTACACCTTCTGACAGTGCCTATGTACCCCAAGACAATGTTTATGCTTCACTAGACCTTCACCCTACTCATGGATTTATTTGGGAAAGGGAGGTAATTGGTGAAGAAAGCTGCCCAAAAGGTTACAGCAAACCTATTGGGTGGGATGGACCCTAAATAATTGGTAATGTCTCAACCCAGTGCATGGGAAAGGATTACGGCCTATGTGGCCGAGAACAAGCAAAATGCGGCTTTAGAAGCCGAAATGCAACAAAAAATGGTAGGTGAAACCATTAGACATGATGATAAAGAAAATATGGTCGAAGACCAAAGGCTAGACTGTATCTATGATGACGAGCCATTAGGATTTGAAAAAGACCCAATGGGTTCGACCAAGAGAATTCAAGCACAAGATCCCTTGGGAGATGGCTCTATAAAGAGGCCAACGTTTATTAGTGCTAAAATCGACAAAATCTTAAGAGATCGAACAATAGAGCTCTTGAAGGAGTATAAAGATTGCTTCGCATGGGATTATAATGAAATGTCTGGTTTGAGTCGAGAAGTAGTGGAATTGAAGCTGCCAATTCGACCAGATAATAAACCTGTGAAACAAACACTAAGAAGGTTTGCACCACAAATCTTATCGAAGATCAAAGAAGAGATTGAAAGGCTACTCAGGAGCAGGTTCATCAGAACTGCAAGGTGATTTCTTGGGTTTTGTTGTGCACAAAAAAGGCATTGAGATCCATCAAAACAAGACGAAAGCGATCTTGGAAACGAAGGCCCCTTCGACAAAGAAAGAGTTACAGTCTTTACTAGGAAAGATTAACTTCCTAAGAAGGTTTATTTCAAACCTAAGTGGCAAGACACAAGTATTTTCGCCATTACTTCAACTGAAAAAAGAGGATGTGTTCAGATGGGATCTAGAACACCAGAAAGCCTTTGACAATATCAAGTCTTACTTGATTAAACCACCTATGTTACTTCCCCCTATTAGGAATAGGGTAATGAAATTGTACATAGCAGTGTCAGAGATGACAATAGGTAGTATGTTAGCACAAGAGGATGAAAATGGTGTCGAAAGAGCCATTTATTATCTTAGTAGACTATTGAATGATGCAGAAACGAGATATCATCCAATTGAGAAACTATGCCTATGTTTGTATTTTTCATGTACAAAATTGAAGCAATACATAAAGCATGTTGATGTGTATGTTTATTCGCATTATGATATAGTTAAACATATGCTGTCAAATCCAATTTTACATAGTCGAATTGGAAAATGGGCTTTAGCCTTATCTGAATATTCACTCACATACCAGCCTTTGAAAGCTGTTAAAGGCCAAGTCGTTGCTGACTTCATTGTAGACCACTCTTTGGTCGAAGCAACGTTAAGCTTTGTGGATGTTCAATCCTGGAAATTGTACTTCGATGGGTCAAGCCATAAAAATGGTACAGGAATTGGAGTACTCATAATATCTCCAACAAAGATACCAACAAAATTTAAGTTTAAAATCGAAGGAAATTGCTCCAATAATGAGGCTGAATATGAAGCCTTGATAGCAGGACTTGAAATGCTGCTGGAGTTGGGGGCAAAAGTTGTCGAAATCAGAGGTGACTCTGAACTAGTTGTGAAGCAATTAACAAAAGAGTACAAGTGCATCAAAGAACACTTAATAAAGTACTTTATTACTGTCAATGCAATGTTAAAACGTTTCACTCATGTTGACATTAAACATGTGCCTAGAATTGATAACCAAGAGGCAAATAAGTTGGCACAGATTGCTTCAGGCTACAGAGTTTCTAAAGAAAAATTGCAATAGTTGATAGAAATAAAAGAGAAGCTCTTTTCTACAAATAGTTCCAACACACAATTGTCAATGCCAAAACTTGGGGGGCAGACAAGTCAGAAGTGGTGTCACCTCCAACTGAAATTGAAAATTTTGAAATTTTTGCCATTGACAATATGTCGAATGATGATTGGCGAAAACCAATTGTCGAATACTTGGAAAATCCAACAGGAGCAACTAGTCGAAAAATCAAGTATAAAGCCTAAAGCTACATGATTGTTGGAAATGAATTGTTCAAAAAGACTCCTGAAGGAGTTTTGCTTAAATGCCTAAGTGAAAACGAAGCTTATTTGGCAATATCCAATACTCATAGTGGTGCTTGTGGCTCGCATCAAGCAGGTCACAAGATGAAATGGCTCTTATTTCGACAATGTGTGTATTGGCCAACTATGCTGAAAGACTGTATAGAGTTTGCTAAGGGTTGTCAAGAATGCCAAAGGCACGCAGGAGTTCAACATGTGCCCGCAAATGAATTGCTTTCAATAATTAAACCCTGGCCATTCAGAGGTTGGGCTTTAGACATAATTGGTGAGATTAGACCAAATTCGTCGAAAGGCCACCGTTATATATTAGTAGGCATAGATTACTTTACCAAGTGGGTTGAAGCTATTCCCTTAGCCAATGTTGACCAAGAGGGAGTTATGAATTTTATTCAAAACCATATTCTATATAGGTTTGGGATTCCAGAAACCATTACCAGAGATCAAGGCTCGGTTTTTACTGGTCGAAGGATTTTGGAATTTGCCTCTGAAACAGGTTTTAAGTTATTAAGTTCGACACCATATTATGCACAAGCCAATGGTCAAGTGGAAGCAGCCAATAAAATCATCATTAACTTGATAAAAAAGCATATTGGACAAAAACCAAGAAATTGGCACAAGACTCTTGACCAAGTTTTATGGGCTTGTCGAAATTCCCCTAGAGAGTCTATTAATGCTACTCCATTTAGACTTACGTTTGGGCATGATGCAGTGTTGCCAGTTGAAATTCATCTACAATCAGCTAGGATTCAAAGGCAATATGAGATTCCATCAGAATATTATTGGAATATGATATTAGATGAATTAATTGATTTAGGTGAAGAAAGTTTAGCTGCATTAGATGTCCTTACAAGGAAAAAGGAGAGAATAGCCAAAGCCTATAATAGATGGGTTAAGTCGAAAACGTTTGCCTTAGGAGACTTAGTTTGGAAAGTTGTTTTTCCTATGGATAAAAAAGATAGAGTCTTAGGCAAATGGTCACCAAATTGGGAAGGACCATTTCGAATTACGCAGGTTTTTTCTAATGGTGCCTATGAAGTCGAGGAATCAGGCGTTGATAGTCGAATTATGCGAATAAATGGCAAGTATTTAAAGAAATATAAGCCAATGTTGCAATAAGTTAAAATAGCGCAAGAGTAAAACAGTGAAGTTAAACCAAACATGGCATTGGTGCCAGAATACATTGTAGAATACATTGTCGAATACATTGTCGAAACTACAAGAACCAAGATAAAAAAGAGCTAAAAAACCAATGTACAATAAATAAAAAAAGAGAAGAGCAATGATGGCAGTTACTTGGGGAACGTGTGTAGCAGTTACAAAAGTGATGGAAGTGATGGAGTGTGACAGTTTCCCAAGCAAAACGTGGCCTTTAATATGACAGCGCACTCAAGTGCTAACATGACGAGAAAGAAAACGTCTCTTCAACGCTGAAAAGTGACGTTGATGACGTTATAGTGCTTGACATAGGGTTGTCGAGAGACAATTCAAAAACGTTAATTTTCTACCTTTGTTTAAACCTCAGTCGAAAATGACATTTTTGGGGGGCAATTTGTTAGCCTACATTTTCAACAGCCTCAATTAAATGCAGTCAATGAGGTTTGACTTGTCACTTTAAAATAGAAATGTTGATTTTCGACATTGGGATGGTAATTCAAAGGTGATCTTTGACTTTCGACTACTTCACAAAGACGGTGAAATTGAGGCCTTGAAGGCAATACTTCGACAGAAAGGGGAATAAAAGTCCAGTAACAGATTAGGGCTAAAGCAGCATTGTCGAAGAACGTAGCAGTTACGCCGTCGAAGGATCCGACAGTTGTTGTTTTTAAATTCCTTTGTACAGTTATATATAGCCGTTGTAGGCAGTTACAGTTTCTCCATAGTATATATAGTAGTTTTTCATAGAAAAAAGGGGTCACAAACTCTCATACATATTTCTCACGCTCAGAATTCCAAGTTACAGAGAAACCTGAGTTATAGAAACCAGATGTATGATATTGTGTACCAATTTCTTTTTCAACGCAATCTAGTTATGTTTCTTTAAATATTTCTGCAATCTACTTGTTTTCTGCACTTGATCGAATTCAAAAGATACGTAAGGCAATTCGACAGTTTCAACAACTTTGAAATTGTCAGTTATTACAAATATCATCAAGAACATTCATAATTTTTTCTGGAAAACTATAGCACAAATTTCCTAAGATTTACTGGTTGATCTTGCAAGTAACAAATTCTAAACCAGCGGTTGTTTACCAAAATTCACGGTAAACAGTACCCTGATGACATACGCTCTACATCGAGCTCTTGCATATTCCTTGGCCCTAATCTCATTTCTTGAAGCTCCAAGAAGCAGTCATTGGTTGCAAGATAAAGTGCAGAAGCGGAGTATCGAGGCCTTGCTAATGCTAGCTACAACAAAGTTGCTTTGGGTTCAGTCCCTTCTACGTGAGCTTTAGGTCAAGTCTCATCCTCCCACACTCCTTTGTGACAACCAGAGTGCAGTTCTCATATCTCCCAACCCTCTATTACATTCACGGACCAAGCACTTGGAGCTAGACATCCATTTTTTTTTAAAAAGGGTCATAGCTAAAGTTCTCAGCATCTCTCATGTTCCTTCTTCAGGTCAGATTGCTGATGCACCGACCAAACCACTACCTGCCACTCAATTTCATTATCTCAAAGCCAAGTTCAAAGTGGCTCCTTAGTCCCACCTTGATCTTGAGGGGGCGTAAGGTAATAGAGAACAACAAGTGTGCTGCTTCTCCTACAAAAATTGGAAGCGCATTAGGGCGCATAAGCCAATAGCTTACTCTTGCCTTTCATCAAACAGTTAGAGTGCTGACTCAGAGCCAACTAGGAATTAGTTAGAATCAGTTAGTTTTGGTTTGTTGTTATGGTATATATTAGTTAGATCTCAACCGGTGTATAAATACAAATGTAGCATAACTGATTATGTAATGAAATGAAAATTTAGTTTGAGAAATTTTCTCTTCTATTAAGGAAATATGAGATGAGCCTTTAATGGCCTAATTGTAATGGCCCTAGATCCCCCCCTCCCCTAAGTCCTAAGGTAATGTTTCTCCACATCATAGACTACATCTTCCCTAATAATTTGTGTTAGCCCGAACCTCATCAACTTGGAGGCGGCTATATTAGAAAAGCTAGGGTCATTAGGGAAAGACACGCTTTGTACCCTCATATGATATACCCTTTAGGTCATCTTCTTTTTTCTTTGTTCTTCTTTGGTCGGTTGACGAAATGGAAAGTACCACCCATAAACTCGCACACGCAAAGTAGAGATCCCGAGTTCGAACCCGGGTAACCACAAAAGATATCTAGCCTAACATCTAACTGTGCTAGACCTTACAAGTCCTTACGTCAACTTCAGTGCTTAGGGACTTGTTCATCAGCATGAACAGTCATATTAATAACACCTTGTTTGGGAATGGATCTTCTTCTCATTTGAGATTCTCACATGACAAGATATATACAAATTTTGTGTGTATCTCTCTTCTTAAAATTAAAGATAGGCCCAACTCTATATAATATAGTATGTA
Organism: Astragalus membranaceus; assembly: GCA_039519185.1. Taxonomy (NCBI): domain Eukaryota; kingdom Viridiplantae; phylum Streptophyta; class Magnoliopsida; order Fabales; family Fabaceae; genus Astragalus; species Astragalus membranaceus. Next base: position 95,881,513 of record CM076847.1, read on the forward strand.
TGAATTTTTTTGTCCCTCTAGAGGATTCAATTGTTATACAAATATACACCTGCAATACAAGTCATTGAGCAACAATAGTTTCAATCCAATATATTGTCTCTGAAGTAAGAGGAAGAGTAATTGCAACCAAAATAACTACATATATTCTGAATATCTTTGTTTTTCAAGTACATGTTCAATATCACTATGTATGTGTGACTCAAGACGAACTCTAACTTGGCCGGATGAAGTAATTGAAATTCCATTCTCTGACAGAAATAAATTTGAAAACAGTAAATTGTATAACAATAAATGTGTTTATCAGTAAATAGTGTTACTATATATAGTATCCATTGCTCAAAGATTGTATTTGTTTACAACTTCGAATTATTTAGCTATAGAAACCACAACCATTCTATACACTACATATAATAAGCAACAATGAAACAAAATCATATATATTTTTATCATGGTCTGGAAAAAGAAGCATCTCTTGAATAATCAAAAGGGTTCCAATTACCAATTAACAAGTCAGCATCATGAACATCAGCTCCAAGAAGTGGTGGAGGTTGGTTGACTTGAAATGGAAGGTTAATCATCATCTCAGAATTTGACCACATCACATCATGTGATGCTTCATCTTCACCTGGTAAAGGTGGCAGCTCAAAATTCATAGCACCAATATTATTACTACATTGTTGATCACTTCCATCTTTTTGAAGTGTCTGCATAGAGTTGAAGTAAATTTGATCATTAGTACCCTCACTAAAATAGGATTCTGTAGATGGTTGTTGCTGTTCTGGAAGATTCAAAAGACCAAGTTCTTGAGGCAAAGTACCAAGACCATGACCAACTACTTCAGTTGAATTTTCTAAAGAAGGATCAAAAGGTGTTCTAAGACCATGACCAACTATTTGTTCTGGATTATTCTGATCAGCTTCTCTAGAATCTTCAGACTTTTGATTAAGGAAATTTGCATAAACAAGTGCAAGATCAATATTGGGTCCATCCACTGAAGAGCTAGAAGATGGAATATTTGTCCTTCTAGGATCATAAGAATTATTATGACCAATTGGACTATCTATAGGACTATGATCTTGAGAAGGAGGTGAATTTTTGAAAGTGAGACCATCAACTGATTGTCTTAAATTCTTGTTACCTCTTCTATGTTTCCTACAACCACCACCAACAGGAACATTTCTAAGGGATCCACCTTTTGTCCAATACCTTCTACACCCTTTGCAAAAATACCTTGGTTGAGTTAAGCTATAATTATTGTAGTAGCAAAACTTTGTGTTTGAAGAACCACACCTAGGACAATTTGGTGATATTTCTACATTAGATTTCCACCCATTATTCTCCATCACCAACCTGCATATGTAACCTAAAAAAATTATATATTTACTTGTATGTGTGTGTATGTGAGAGAGAGAGAGAGAGAGAGAGGGGAGTGGCAAGAGAAAGTGGGAATGGTGAAGAGTGAAGTTATATGTGTGGTATAGTTGAAGGTGGAGTTCCCAAGCACATTGAGTGTTGGGGTTATATTTTGTGAAATGGTGCACATGAGATGAGATCATGAATATGTGATCTTGGAAATGTGTATGTACCCCATACATGATGCACATGAGCATGCATGAGGTGAATCACTAAACCGGAGGCTAATAGTGAGTGTCGGTGTTTAGTACACGTGGCATGATGATATTGGTGGAAGTGAGGGTGATTAGGGGAGCAATGCCATCGATAGCAACAATATTTCAGGTTCCTTTCAACAGCAGACAGCCTAGATATTAACACATTCTCACAAAAGGGTGGCATTCAAATCCCAGTACACAAATTACCCTCATCTTTTCCTCACTACTTGAAACCATAAAATCAAACCAACTCACACTTCTTTTTCTGCTTTCATTAGTGCTAAGTCCATTTGGGGGTTCTATATATTATTATTATTAAAAAAATTAGTAATCAATAACTAAAGATATAAAATACTCTCCGTAATTCATTTTTTTTCTAATAGTGATGCAAATATTTTTTAATCGTACTTGATTGTACTCTCAAGATAACTCATTAATTAAAATCAAATGTACTTTGTACTGCATTGTATGGATATTTTGTTGACTCTTTTCTTTTGTTACAAAAAGTTTTGTTGAGGTGAGCTCGGGGGCTCACCAGGATCAGGGCAGGCCTCGGCTCTTTGAGCGCTTACAGAGGTACTTACAGATCACTCATCAAAGAGGTCATCACGCCGGCCGCAGGAGTTGAACACACGCCTTGTGGAGAATGAGCCAACTTTTATTGGTTTTCTTTAAAAGAGGTGCAACATGAGAACTTCCCAGGAGGTCACCCATCCCAGTACTACTCTCGCCAAACACACTTAACTGTGGAGGTCTCATGGATCGGTGCATTAGTGAGGATATTTTATTGACTCTAATACAAGCTACTAGTGATCATAGTTTACACTATGCTTAAAAAAGCTAATAATTTTGACTCCTATGCTGTGTAAAAGTGTTATAGATATGGTGACCAAGTTGAGAAGTCCCCTCCTCTAAGGGCGATTTCTCAACAGTGAAAAAATACCAAACTGAGCAATTTCTCAACTAGGAGCAATTTCTCGACTAGACAAAACAGTGATAGATTTGTACTTAGTTTTAAAAAGACGTTATTTTGGTAAGTAAAAATAAAAATAGAACTTCAGTAAAAAAATGCTCAAGGTAAACCTTATTCTTGTCAACTGTGAACTGAGATGCTACTTATGCATCGCTTCTCTAAACTAGTAGTAGTAGTAGTACTTGTGGTTAGCGATTTGCACGAAAGATGCACATGGGAGCTAAGTAAGCATTTTTTGAAGAAAGAATGTCTCTTTCACCATTTTCTGAATTATACAGAACTTTTCGTTGACTCTTATTTCTTGGATCATGGGCTTCTCAGATCATGTAATCCTAAGATTTTTATCGATATTCATAAACTATAGTAATTAAATAATCCTAGTATTAATCAATGTTTTAAATTTATAAATTTTCTTGTTGCAAAACTTTATTGTACATTCACTCAATGTTCAAATATAATTTTAGGAATTGTATCTAACATACCTTATTATGTGGTATTATTGTGAAGTGTTAATTTAGTTAGATGATTAGTTATAAAACAACAGTTGATAATTTTTATGATTTGGTTTAAAACAAAATTTGAATAGTATTTCTCTGGGGCTTAAAATTAACACTAATAGGTATCTAGATATATGAAGACGACAATCCCTACTGACATCCAACTAATAAACTCTAGAGAGCATGTATGTAGAGCTACACTCTAGTAAGGAAAATTTATAATTACAGATATGATATAGCACAAGTGATAGATACTTAGGTCTCTTAACTATTTGATCCTAAATTCGATCCCTTACCAGTGCGTAAAGATTAGTCTCCACTGTCACCATGGAGGATACCTTAGTTTACCCAAAAAAATTCTAATTGAAATTCTAATTGCAATGGACTGAAGCATCTTTCTTCACTATAAAACATGTTATACAATAAAAAATGTCCATTTCTCTCCAACCAAAAAATTCCAGTTAATGGAGACGATCCTATCTCCAATTGATGCCTTGATATCAAACCTGCTACAAATTTTATCCGTCGATACATAATCCAAAGTACGGATAAAATTTACATCAAGACAAAACGCACTCTAATATATAGAACAAATGCCACGATTATACTTGTGCACGACATACGTAGCAAGAACCAAAAGCCAAAAATATGGATGTAAATATCAGATTTAGTGTTAATTTTTTAAAAAGCATATTTCTAAAATAAATTGTTGTAAATAGTTGAAAAATTGTGCATAAAGTACGTATATAAAACTAGAAAACACCACGGACAAATGGATATGAAGATTAGTAAAGACAACTTCAAAAGCAAGGACCACTTGCTGATTATATACGTACGGCTAACGACAAATTTCCCATTAGCTATGTACAAAGCCTGGTAAAATTTGTAAAGGAATGTTACAATTTGAAGTTTGACCCTGTACAATATACTAAATACAATGAATTGAACAGCATCACGATACTAAACATCCCCCTTCTAGCCTTACCAGAAATCACCATAATCACAATCGTCCAAAATGGGCATCGGCGTTAGCATAAATTATAACGTCAAAAAAAGTATATTAACACAAAATTCCGGTGGCTGATGCACAAACATCAGCACAACTCATAATGTGGACAATGAATGAAGGACATTTACAGGTATGAATTATGCAAAAAGTCATGCTTCTGAAGTATCTACTTGGTCCAGAAGCTGCTACAGCTGGCCCAGCCTCTCCTGCAAAAAAGTAAGAAATATCTTAAATCCATGTTTCAGACAAACCAGAAAATGTAAACTACGGTATTTTTTGTTAAAAGAAATTAATTAAGTGAAAGAGATGCCAATCATTTTATTCATAAGGTATTAGAAGAATGCTGTGCTAGAAAGTGGGATAATCAGGCATGGCATGAAAACTAAGAAAATCAAAGTGGAAGAGAGAACATCAAAATCACCAAACACAAACAATACTAACAAAAGACATATCAAAGGGAACTTGGACGTGGTTCACTAAAATTAAAAATTAAAAATCATTTCCTTGGTTTTAATAAATAAATGTAATATCCATGAAATAAACAACAGAAAAAACAACCTGAAGCATCTGCATTAATTTCGGATGCTGCTCCAAAAGCTGGCAAAGTTTGTCGCGGTCTCTCAGCAAAGACTGTCATGTCAGAACAGTAGAACGATAAGACTAAAAATAGGTCTAATCAAATTTGTATATCTCTAAAAAAATAATCCATGTACCCCCACCAAAAAAATACATGCAAGTGGTAGATACCTGAATGGCCTCTGGAGACTTAAAATACTCGTGCAGTGACATTCCAGCATCATCTTGCTGCTGCGTTTGAGCATCTCCGGAATGTTGAGTATAATCAACTTGCTGCTGGGTTTGATAATACGTTTGCATTGAAGAAACCTGACTCTGCTGGAGCATCTGTAACTGATGCACTTGAACATTGCTTTGCAGAGCCATCCCTTGCTCCAACTGCTGTAAAGCTTGAACAGGCGGCCTAAGGACCTGAGGTGGTTGTGGAGGACGTGGAAGCTGGGGGGGCTGCAGTGGCTGCAACTGCGTTACTGAATGCATTGACTGATAAGAAACTGGAGGAACAGAGATACTCTGCAGGATGCTTGGCTGGATCTCACTTTGTTGTTGATTTTGATTGTTACCAAAGAGAGTCATTGGCATAGATGCTGGCCTACTAAACCCCAAGGACATCATCGAGGGATTTAGTGGGTAGGATGACAATCTCAATCCTGAAGGAGCATTGGAGACCTGGGGAATTTCAGTGGTCCCAATACTAGTCTGATTATATGGAGAAGGTTGGGAGACAGAAGTTTTAGTAGATGGTAAATTATATGGATTAGATGCAAAAGGAGGTGGTGTAGGAGGAAGGGGAGGAGCATATCTATTATGTCCACCAGGGGAAGATGCAGAATTCCTGGAATATTTTGAATCTGGCACGGGAACAGAAGAAGCTAATGATGATGCGGTTGAACCACTGTTGAATGGAGATGAATAATCCGACTGGACCTGCAAAGAAAATCATTAGTTGGTGCTGAATTAAGGGGGGTTGGAAAATATAAACATGATTTGAATGACAGAAGTAGCAAATGGCAAGGAGGAAATAACTAAAGAACAATAAGGTAAAGTTCCTCACTTGGAATGCCACTGGACGCTGTGGACCTGAAGAATTAAAAAATGAGGATGACTGAGTAGGGACTAAATCTGTAGCATGCGACATCACAGGTGAGATTGTTGGTGGAGGAGGCATGGGTGGTAAAGGAGGTTGGTTCAGCAAAAACCTCTGGTCATACAGTCCTTGAGAACTTGTAGCAATACTACCATGCTGTGGACTGTTCTTTAAAAAGTAAGTCTGGGAAGCCGTCCTTGAATCAACTGGTAATTGCACGGCGGATGGATTATTGTAAAGAGACATCGAAAACGAACTATTTGCAGTTGCAGAATCGTATCCGCCTGAGATCTTAGCTTGAACCACATTCTTTGAGTCATCAGCATGCTCAACATACTTCCTGTCTGAAGAAACACTAGATTCACGAGTCAATGACATATCAGGCCGTGAACCAGAGACCTTTGAAGAAAATTCACTCTGAGCATTTTCATCAATGTTAGATCCTAATGGAGTACCCATATGAGAAAATTGACTGCTATCAACAACATCACTTTCCGTCTCCTCAACAATTGAGTGAGGAGAACTTTGCTCAACAATAACTGGGGCGGACTGCTGTAAGTTATCATCTGGTTGAGGGAACGGCAACTTGTCATCAGTGTCAGACTCCTCTCCATCAAAAACTATATCAATTCCTTGAAGATCATCATCAAGATCAGTTTTTAATTGCTTAGATTTGTTTGACTTCTCTGCATCCATAGCTTTCACAGGAGAAGCACTTTTGAGATGTCCCACAGCCTCTCCCACTACAGTTGCTGAAGGGTTCTGACGTTCCCTTTGTCTTGCCATAAACTCATCCACATGAATTGATGGAGGCCTCCCACCGGTAGATCCTGATCGTGGCACTGCTATCACATTTGAAACACCATCAACGTTTCTCTCTCTTGCGACATAGTCATCCACATGCATAGATGGTGGTCTGCTGGTATTTGGCTTGCGTTGTCGGAAGGTATCCCTGCGTGTAGGACCAGAAGAAACAGTAGACTGTGCTAAGCCTCGTGAAAAAGCATTTTGAGAAGAGATCTCGGCCTGGAAATTTTCTCCTCTAGCTCGTCTTACTGGTCCATCCATTGCTGGCAGTTTCCTTTTGGTAGCAAGATTTGTCTGTGTTAATCGATCAGGTAATGTTTCTGGACATTCCCAAATAAATTTGTCACCAAGTCCTCCAATGTAAAGATGATCATCAATTTTTTCAACACTGTTATCAAGAATCTGATGTATCTTTGGAAAAACTATAACATCCTTTTGAGGTAAAACAACATCACCCAACTCCATGGAACCAACAGGCCTTTGCAATACTAAGGACAATGACTTGACTGACTCAGAAACCTAGTATCACAAATGCTCGGAAGAAGTTAAAAAATAGTTCAGGGAAAATATAATAAAGAGGAAGCTGTGTTCAAAAGGGGTATACCTGGTATAATGGGATTTGCAAGTGAGAAGTAACCAAACAGTCATCAATAGTAGTCTTCGAACTTAACAAAGTACTCAATTCCAGTATGTAATTTATATTTTCTTCAGGAAAGCTAAATGATCTCGTTGCATCATCAGAAAGCCCAAAGAAGTACTTCAACGTGATAACTCTGTCAGAATTCAAACTAACCAAAAAAGAAAATGTCACTTTATCCCGCCACATTATCCCAATAAAAATATAAGTAAAAAGTACACAAAATTTTACATATAAATCGCAGCCATCTTTTCAATGCAAAGGAACTTGTGATTTCAAGAGATGAAATCGAAATTTCAAAAATATATTCGTTGTAACATTTAAGACCTTCATTGCAGGCATGTCTATATACATGGACACAAAAACAAAGACATACATATTATTTGTTAGAAAATGCCTCATATCATCTAGAATTTCCATTTCCTCAAAAATACAAATGATAAGGAGATTTGAAATTTCTAATTGGTATTTGTTACTACATTTTGAGCTTGAAATGACCACTTTAAAATTAGTTTCTACTACCTTGTTAAAATTATAGCATTCTCACGAAATCATTACGGAAATACACCTACAGCACAAATTTTCAGTTAGAACGGGACACTATAAACAGAACCAAGAATGTTACGGGGAACATAGAACAAACAGGATTTAACCTTCCTAACATATGTATTCCATATTTTACTGATATGTTGTCCGTCCTTCAATTGTGAGAACTTAGATGGTATGCATACAACAATCCTTTTCTGCAAGGTATTTAAAATCACGATCAGCGCATATGATCGTATATGATAAACCAGTGATGTCAAAAATCGGTTATGGCGGCGCCATAGCGCTATGGCGTGGCGAATTTTGAAACAGCCGCCATAAAAAAACGGTGTGCCAATGGCGGCGCCATGGCGGGCACCATGAGCATGGCGGTTGTGGCGGTACGGCGGGATATGGCGGACGAAACAGAGTTTTTTTTTGCAAAAACACGGGTTTGGGCCATGCAAGGTTGACAGGAGCGGTTGGAGCGCCGTGCTGGGTCGCGTTTCTGTGAAATCCAGTTTTTCTGCTGCGCCGCATGTCATTTAGGGATTCTGAGGGAAAAAGATGATGTTTTTGGGTCGGGTCTATGTTCAATAGTGGGTTTTTGGTTGACCCAATTTGGCCCATTGTGTAATAGATTTTTAGGGTTTATTTTTGTTTTACTGTTACTTACTTTTTACTATCACTTTTACTGCGCATCCTTTCCTCTTCCCACAAGTCAGCCACGATCCTTCATCTTCTTCGCAGTGCACACAGAACCGTTTTGTTTCATCTTCTCTCACGTATCATCTCTCTCACTCATGTATCATCTCTCTCACGTATCATCTCTACGCATCACTACTCGTATCATCTATGCGCACCATCTCTTGCCTATCATCTCTGCACATAATCTCTCACAGCAACTATTCTGCTTTTGGTTCGTTGTCTCATGCCCATCTTCTCTCTTCGTTCGCATTCGTACATCGCAGGTTCTTTACTTTTACATTTTTTTCTTTCGTTCTTTCTTTCTCTTCTTTGCATATCACATATTTTTATTTTCTGTATTTGTTTTAATTTTTTTTTCTGTTTTTGTTTTAATACATCTGTTTTTATTTTTTTCCCTGTTTTAATCCTTTTTTTTCTGTTTGTGACTTTCTGCATCTGTTTTAATTTTTTTCTCTGTTCTGTTTTAATCTTAGTTTGTAAAATATGTCTCAACCAAATTTCTCAAATTCAAAATGAGTTGCTTAATTTTGTGATCCGAGGAAAAGGAAGGGGGGGGGAGATGCCCCACTTGTTAATAACTCGGAAAATGACTTGGAAAATGTTGTTATTTTGATGTCTTCAAACACTTGTTAATTTGAAGTGGTTCTTAGTTGCTTATGACAATTTGATAGTTGCTTATGACAATTTGACATTTAGTGATAAGCTTTTGGATTATTTTTTTAATTTTTATAGTGTTTTTTGTATGTGTATTAGTATGTATATTTTTAAATTTTTTATAAAAATTGGTCCGCCATGGCGTCCGCCATATGCCGCTACGCCATCCGCCATATGTTTATGGCGGTTTTTTGGGTCTCCGCCATAAACCGTCATCCGCCATTGACAACACTGATAAACTATCTTCTACAGGGTGGACAATCCTGCGTGGGGAGCCGAATCCAAAAACAGAGGAATAGCTGTTCCAGGCTGTGAAATTGTGAGATTCCTGCGATTTTGAGATCGTAATTGCTGCATGGCAGCTGGAGTTTGCGGGTCGGATTCCACAGCCCTGATGTAACTAGCGTGAGACCTTCGCTGACGACAGTGTGAGACCTCTCTCAATTGTGTCTTGATTAATCTTCTCGTTCAGTGACTTCATTGTTCCTCTTGTTCTCTGTGACTAGTGGCCCTTGGTTCTCTTTGGTTTTGCAACTTCTTTGTGCAGTATCTGTAATTGTGAACTTGAAACTGTTGGAGAATAGGGGTGAGGTTTTGGCTTGAAATGGTGAATGGAAGCTTCTCTAAGGTGGCGACAGAGGTTGAAGTTAAAGAGTACCTCTGATGAAACGGCAGTGATGTCTTATATTCTATAAATAAATAAAGAATCTCGATGCCTTACTTAAGTTAAAAGATTTTTTATTTTATAAAATATAAACTAGTGTATGTTTTATTTTAACAGTGATTTATGAAAATTGAAAAAAAAATTAATTAATCATTATGAATATGTTCGAATTGAGAATTTATTTAAGTCACCAAAATAGTGATTTTTTTTTAAAGTTAGGTCATGGAAAATAAACAGCATTTCATATTTGCCTATTATGACTTGTGTGACCTCCTTGTGTTAATTTGAGACTGATGTTTTGTATTTGCATACTTGGGTTGTTAAGTTGAACTACCTTAAGTTGTTAATTTGAGACTTATGATTTGTGTGACTTCCTTATGATTTTGAATTTAAGTTGTTAATTTGAGACTTATGATTTGTGTGACTTCCTTATGATTCTGAATTTAAGTTCAACAAAGTATTTGTAGTATTAGTTAAAGATTTTGTTTCTCTTTTAAGCTATTCTGTATGCAAATTTATGAATGGGTTTTATCAATTTTGTGGGAGTTAGGATGCTAGAATCTGTGTTAAAATCCCACAATTTATGATCTTGGGAGTTGGGACCCCTTCCCGATCCTACGTAGGATCTTGATTTTAACTACCTAGCTTTTTTATGCTTGTAAAAAGTAGTGAATCACTGAGTCACTGACTCTGGCCAAATACTTTAGAATTGATGCGCTGCCTCTGCTACGGAGGCTAGGATTATTTTCTAATCCTATAGGTTTCATTTCTACATTCAAATTAATAAATGGAATGAAGAGCTATTTATTGCCAATCTTTCCTGTTATTTTAATCTATTCTATTAATTTTTAACAGAAAAAATATTGTCCTGCACACATTTTTTAGTAAGAGTTCTAACCTCTCACTCCGGTACTCTTCCAAAATACTTATACTAAGCGCACAAATCACGTTAGGAGTTAGGACGCTTATAACATTCAGTACATTCAGTATCGGTTATTCACATATTGTGTTTTAGCTTCCATTTATGAAAATATATTCATATATTCATTTTACACAAATAAAAATAATAACCAGCTATCAGTTACTATATAAATTAATCTTAATAACAAATCAACAATAGCAACAGACAACTATCTTCTGCAAATCATCACCACTCCCATCAAGGAAACAGAAAACAACAGGGCAGAGCAATGTTTTAATAACTTCAACTGTTCTATTCCAGCACTAACTGGGGTTCTGAGAACTCAATATTAGTGAATAAAAATTGAAATTAATTCTTTATAAAAAGTTTGCCTAAGCACATGCATAGAAGTTAATCAGAAGCAACAATCAAGCAACTAAGATCTCACCTGTCCCCGTTCAGGCAAAACTGCAGAGATCCCACAGATAAAGCATAGACAGCTTCAATTGCATATGTTGACAAACTCTCCGTTGTATCGATCAATTTCAATAACTTCATCCAACAGCTAAGTAAAGGAGGGCATTTTCTCCATTCTGCCACACTAGGAACATTATAACGTACATTCATGTCATCTTCCCCAGACTCAAGTTCACGAGCATGATAGTGGATACTAGAAAGAGTAGCTCCAAATGCCATTTGACCTTCACTACAAGAAGCCAATTCTTTGAAAGCTATAAGACAAGCCAGTAACTCTTTTCCAATGGGTAGGACCTTGAAACATCAGAAATGTTAGTTAACATTGAGAGCAATGACAAAAGCGCTACAATTTGAAACTATACAGTGAGTTGTGAGCCAATAAATTTTCACAGGAAAAGATAGGGTATCTCACTACCAATGCAAAATCTAAATAAATTTACATGTAGGGACAGGATCAGAGAGTCACCTGACAACTCTTCAAAAGATAACGTAAAATGAGGGCACAATCTTCGTCACACAATTTTTCAAAAAATTTACTGCCAAAAATCCCAATAATTGATCACTTAGTGTTCAAACTTAAATGAAAAATAACCTTAACAAGCAAATAAGCTACTCACAAGTCATGTCTCTGGGGGTAATATCGAGAAGTTTCAGAATGAAATAGAAGCATGATAAACTTGAATATCGGGAGACACCAACTAAAAAAACTAAAGGCACTCTTTGCAGAACTTCTACCATCAGAAGTCTGTTTTCCATCAGCATCAATATCAACAATAACAAAACATCTATCCAGTACTTTAGTTAGCGTTTGAAGAGTGCCCTGCTTCAACAATAGGCCCTGACAGAGAGAAAGCAGATCACATGTTATATTATTATCATCACCAACTGTCCATAAAGCTACATTATTCACAATAATCATTACAAAAATACGACACAAGAGCAAAGGGAAACGCAGATAAAATATGAGATCACTGACCTTGCCAAGTGGATGCTCTAGTAGGCTAACAAGAAAATCAAGAAGCCTCAAAACCTGAAAATGAAGAAGAAAAATGTCAAACTAGATCAACTTCAAGCTCTATATTTTGGAGCACACAGGATCCTTACCTTGTATGCATCAGTATCCGATAGAGATGATTCTGAAACATGACTAGTAATCGATGACAATATTGGTTGTAAAAGCATGGATGCATAGTTAGCATTTTGGCAAGCAATGCGAATTACAAAAATACGCAGCAGATCTTGAATGACTACTAATGCCTGCCAAAACATCAGAGTGACATAAAGTCGCAAACATTTATATAAGTCTACTCAACAATTCCCACTCTATATTAGAAAACTAAGTTCACCATATAGGCAGAAACTACATACAGAAATGGCATAATGTTGTATAATCTCAGCAATTTTGTCGAGGTGTAGTGCCAACTGGCCAACCAGTTTCTCTAGGGGTCCAGACTCCAAATACCAGTTGACGTGTCTCTCCTTCTGAGGCCCTAATAAAGTTCCAACAGCCAACATTCTCCGCGTAGTTAACAAAGGCATTCCACTAGTCCAAAGCCATATGTCTTCCTCAGGAAACAAATCACTCTTGAAATAGAAAAAAGATAAGACCAGAAAAAATAATCATATAAACAGCAAAATAACCTCATTGTACATAGCTTTAAAAATGAAGAGAAAATTTCAAAGAATGGAATGAGCACTCAGTAATAGTTATGAACATGATTATGAAGAATGGAATGAGCATTTAGTAATATGAAGTGTTTAAATAAACAACAGCAACAACACAGTTTGCGCAGTAAAAGTTCAAATGGAATAAGCATACCAAAAGATAGAGCAAACTGCATGTCTCTTTTGGACCTAGAGTCAACAATGAAGTACCCCGAACACTGGAAAGAAGGGTGTGATAAAGACCTGGACTCCAGCCATGTACTGGCCAAAAGGCAAGGGCAGAAGCAATAAGATGACAGACAGCTCCATAACCAATAGCATAATCAGGATATGGAGATAATAACTCTGCCGCACATGCAGCTAGCTTCGGGCTGCAAAAATCAGGATTTAATCAACTTATAGATGATCAATGCTCAACTGAGATGCTAAATGAAAGGAAACTAACATACCTTATTTCCCTGTGTAATCGTAAAAGAGCATTCATTAATTTTGTACTTCGGTGTTGTTCCTTCGCTTCCTATAAAATAAAATAGCAACCAAGCAATCTATATCAAGAATGTATTGCACAAGGGTTTTCATTTACACTTTCATCTATGTTAATCCACTCACAAGCATTGTAATATTCTATATAGCAACACATCTCAGCCTTATCCATTTGCTTATATAAAATGTTTTGCGAGATACATCCAAAGAAGATTCGCTATCAAACAATAAAATATATTTTTGCCTCGTTTATCCTAACAAGCATTGGTACAGAACAAGAGAACTCTGCTTTTGGGTTTGAGACAATCACCGATCAACATGTGATAATCAATCTACAACCATGTAAATATTTTACAATGACCTTTGGTGTGTATGATACATGATTTCTAAATGTAAGTTTTCCCACCTGTAATTTCTGCAGAAGTGTAATCAGTAGCACCAATGAAGGAACCAAAAGATCAACTATGATAAGCTCACGTGTGCGTTCCAACAATAAATCTGATGTAGCATTGCACTCTGTACCCTCATCTACAAGGTAATCTATTCAAAAATACAGAAAATTATGTTCAGTAAGCTTTAGAAAGAATAGGTAACAATGTGGGATCTCTATTAACATAACAAAAAATAGCTGTACTACAACAAGCAGAAGGGGAATACAACTATACAAGTAAAAGGAGGGTGACGATATAAACACATAAGAAAAAAAAATGAAGTAAACAGACGGTCACACACCAAGGAGGGGCTAAAATTGCAACCTTACCCAAAGAAACAAAGTAGATTTATCAGCAAGGAATAAGGAAAAACCCTTAAACTTAATATTACATGTTATGGTCCAATTAAGTGCTCCAAAGTATTGCACTACACTGGCATCTGTTGGGTGTGTGGGACTAATGCCAACTCAGCATCGGCCCTGGCCACAAGATGTCTCTATTGGATTTGAAACACTTACACTACAAGTAAAGTCCGCACACATAAGACTCAATTTGCCAATTCAGTCACACGTGGAGGTTTGCTGATTGTCTAATAATAAATGGAGCAAAACATTGTCTAATGCCAACTCAGCATCGGCCCTGGCCACAAGGTGTTTCTATTGGATTTGAAACACTTACACTACAAGTAAAGTCCGCTCACATAGGACTCAATTTGCCAATTCGGTCACACGAGGTTTGCTGATTGTCTAATAATAAAGGGAGCAATTTGGTGTACACCCTCTCACCCTTGATATTACTAGAGTTTATGGGAGGATGATTAAAGGTGGCAGTATATTAAAGACCATCATGAGTAAAAGGTTGAGTAGAAGTTCCTATCATCCCCAGAAATTAGCTCACAGGGTGAGGGTTCCCCTCCATTTATCGCCACTATTATGGCCATATCACAAGTCAATATGATATCCAACACCTACCTCCCTCGTGCCTAGGACTAAACATCTACAACATGAAGTTTGCAGAATTGATCGGATGGTCAAATAACAGGTAGGCCAACAACATATTTAAGAACAGATTGGATGGTCTGTAATAGAAAGTGATGATGTCATTACTTTTTGTTATCTAGGCAGTTTTTGAACTGCATGGCACTTTACACAAACCGCAAGTATACATACTGTAATACCCTGTACATTCATCATATTAAGCAACACACAGATTTCCAAGATCTCTCTCTCTCTCTTATGAACTCTCCCGTTTCTAAATATTTCACAGTATATATAATATCCGGTTGAATTCCCAGTTATCTGCAATATCACACATGACACAAGGTTTACTGATTGCCTGTCTACAGGGAGCGTGCCATACAAACAATACCATAACAAAATGAATTAAGATAAACCCTTGAAAAATAAGAATCATATAATTACAAAGAAAATCTAAATAAAAATATTAATACAAATTACGGCAAATCAAACAAAGACCTAGGAAGGTCATACAGTGCTTATAAATAGTAAATAGTAACAATAGCATGCCTCACAGTCACAGTAACTTTTTGCAAAATTGCAAGATAATGAAGTTAATTATTTATCAAAAGTTGATACAGCAATGCTATCTTTGCGATATGAATCAAAATTGTTTTCCAGAAACCATTCTCAAATGATCAAATGCACTGCCTATTGTTTGACTGCTAACGTTAAAAAAGGCTAATCAATTTGCAGGTCCTTATAATTTTACAGAATTTTTAAGCAAGTCCCTACAGGCTACAATGCCAAAATTTATAGCATAGTACTTACACTTTCAAATAAATTTAAATAGGTCCCTATTTAACAACGACTGTTAACTATTAGGAAAACTTGGGAGCTATTTGGGAACTCATTAAATATAGGGACCTGTTCGATTGTAATATCTGTCAAAGAGGTCCCTAACCTTAAAGTTTAACAGAAGTTGAAAGAGTCTTAAAGGTTATTAGTGAATGAAGACTTCAAAAATTTAGTAATACATTGGTCGTCAAAAACTTTAACACTAAAAGGATTTATTCAATACTTAAAAAAGTATATAAGGACACGGTAATTTAATAATTGAAAAAAAGATAAAAAATCAATGGCATGCAGTTATTCAGTTATTAATGATGTAGCATTATCCATTTAGTTTCAAAAGAATTCTAATTTTTAAGTGAAAATATATATTGGGAATTATCTTATTTTGTTGACCTATAATAACCAAATAACCTTAGTAAATAGAATTAACATCTAAATTTATAAATAGTAAAAAACAATTACAAATCATACAATTCGCTGTCTGCCATGCAGCTATCCTATTGAAAACTGTTCAATCATCAAGTTACTAATCTGGAAAATAATCCATACCAAATATTGTGAAGGGAAGGTCTCACCATATTTGAGTGATAACATAACCATATGAATCCTATTATAACAAGTCTTTGTAATTAACCTACCATAATTGTTTGAGGACCTCTCAAGCATGAATCTGCAGTTGACCAAAATGGCATATATAACTGTTACAGCACCTTCATCATAGAGAGTTGCGGCAACAGTCTGCAATGATTAAAACTGCGTAAGAAAGGATTTATAATTATCAATGAAACAATTCAAGATTGACTTTAACATACTGGGTTCTCAGAAATAAAAGACAAAATCCTTAATGCTGTTGTCAACTGTGACAGAGAAGAATCGCGAAGTGTAACACCATCAAAAGACTTGTCAGATATGAACTTTCCAAGATTCTCCATAACATTAATATCAGAGCCACCAGAAGACTCTCCAACAACATTTTCGACATCAGTCAAATCTGAGACTATAGTTGAAGTTAACTGGGCATCTCCCCCAGAAGCCAATACAGCGGCAGAACGTAGGAGACCAATACCCCCATGTTTGTGGTATACTACACCAGCATCTATCCATTCCAAGAGCCGTGAGGGAGCATCTTTTCTGTTAGACCCTGGAGAGGATAAATGCAAAGCCCTGTGAAGCTCCATAGCATGTCCAATCCAGGAAGCCAATGATGATGATGTGGAATCTGTAACAATGGCTTCAATAATCTCAGCAGCTGAATGAAATATTGTAAGATTTACTGGTGAAGATCCTGAATGCAGTAAAATAAGAAGCAGCAGGTTAGACCACTGAACAAGAAATCATGCCATTATTGTGTATAAAGATAACAGAGTCACTTGACTACCGCTGTTTTTCCCAACAGATTCAGATTCATTGGTGGAACTTAATGCTTCAATCAAGATGGAAAGAGCCTACAGAAAATGAAAGAGTCATAGCACTCTAAGTATAAAAAGTAATATATCATATACTGCAATGTCTCATAGCACAATTAAATAAAAGCTCCAGTTAACTAGATCTACAGCAGCAACGTGTACGCACTGCAAATTAGCACTGATTTCATGAACAAAATAACCATATTAAGCATATAACATAAACGAAGTTGCCACCTATTTTATTTGGGAAATAAAGCATCAGAGAATTCCAGGCAAAATTGAAAATTGAAGGAAACAAAAACAAAGACCAAACATCCACATCATGAAATATTACTTCTGCAAAATATTTTCCAGTAAGTGAGCCAAAAGACTATGCCACTGTATTATGACTTGTTAGAGTACATTATAGTGCATACCTCAGGAAAATTACCCATAGCCAACAATGCCTGGCGCCCACAATCAGACCTACAATCATCACCATGTTTAATTGACAACTCAAATAATTTTTTAAATTATTTAGGATTCCATTCTGACAAAAATAAGGCAATGCCCACCTTGAGAGAGCAGATAGTTCCCATACAACCCATAAGAACTCTTCTGATTGTGGATTTGTTGAAAGCAAACAATCAATCGCATTAACCTAGGCCAAGTATAAAAATTATCTCAATGAGGTATAATCAGCATTGGATTCGAAAAACTAAAAACAAAGCAGCAGCACAGAGAGGATGGACAAACCAACCAAGTGAAGATACTATTTTCAAGAGAACCACTAACCATTTTTAAATGCGTCCCAACTATCATCCCTATCTCCACTGGACTACAAAAGAAACCTTTCGAAATCAAAATGGAAGCATATCGAAGAGGAATACAATCTTCCTTGTTGCCATGATGACCACCCCTAAGGGCATGGATTAGAGTACTAGATAGTTCAGGATCCTGTAATAGGAATATCAAGCCTACAATGGTTGGAGAAAAGTGATTCGAAGAGTTACTTTTTTTGCTTGTTTCTGATAATAGATCCAACAATATGTGTGAGCATTTGTAAATTCTAGCCGACCTGAACGACAAAAAAGAAATGATAGAATCACAGCCTCAATAGATGATGTGACATCCATGAATATTTCCATGACATGACCCCCCTCTACGCGCAGTATAGATGATGACAACAGCGCAGTTGATAATGAAAGAAATCCCCTCTCCTGCATCCAGCATCATGCAATCATATGAGTAAATATAAGCACTGGCGCAATAAATACTCATAATATCAGAAATTAGTCCCCAGTCATAACATTGAGATACTATTTCCTTTACTGATATATATATATATATAGACGAGCACAAAAGGCTGCACTTGAGAGAGAGAGAGAGACATGCACAAATTCAAAAAGCTGCATCCCAAACTTGAGCAGATAAATCTTTCAGCAATAACAAGTAACAATAAAATGGTATACCTTCAACAGTCCCAGTAAATGAGAATCAATATCCCAATCTGAAAAGCAACAACTTGAGGAGCTGATCAAGTTGGAAGTTGTTTTATAGGACAACAATCCATCTGTTTGACCAGTAATCAGAGATCTGCTTGCACAAGCCACGGGAGAAGGATCTTCAATGGGACCACGTGAATTTATCAAGTTCTGCATTAGTACTTGTCAACAAGCATTATCAAAAAAACTTGGCTAAAGTTACCATCACAAAGTTCCTCGACAGTCAAAGGAAATAATACAACCAAAGTGGTAGGGGAAATATAAAATTTTAAATCTGCTGTCCACTCATTTTTAGTACTACAATCTGTTGAAATAAAACTGACCAGGAGCTTTCTGAGCAGAATTTCAGCAGAGCTGAGCATATTCAACGTAACATCTGTAACCCTGCCAAAAGAACTGATGTTTCCGAGCACAGACAGAACTGCAGACTGGCAAAAATTTCATTACCATAAGATAAAGACGATGTCCCTAAATGCAAAGAAACATTTATATCAAGAACATTCATTGAAAGCAATACCTCGTATCTTGAAGCAACTTCATAAAATCTTAAGCGATGAAGTAAATAGGTTGCAAGAGAAGCAACATCGTGCCGCGGTTTTGACAATATCAACTTCAACAAATGGCTATAACCTTCACTGATACCGGAGGGGATATTTTCATCTTCCCGAGGCCACCAACCTAAAAATCCTTCACATCCAACTGAATACCTAGTAGCCCGCTCTACAACACCAAGAAGCAGAAGCATAATAGTAGTAGAACTCTGCCCATCCTTGGGAAAAAACATTGCAATCTGCTGCATCCCCCCACTATTAACAAATTGAAAACAGCTCTCCCTACCAGAACATAGTAAATAAGCCATGCTCAATCCCAATAGAGCATGCTCACTCTGCAGTAAAGCATATGGATACATAAGCAGGGGAAAAAGACAGAAACAGAAAAAGACAAGTAAATAAGGAATAAAGGGGGGTGAATTTATTTGGTTATAATTTTCTCAGCAGCTATAAGGAGATGCCAGTACAAAATGTAAGAGAACAATAGATTACCCGAGATAGACAGTGATCTTCTATTGGTGAAGGCTTTCTTCTAAAATGATTGATCTGGTTGAATATATCCACCAATGTTTTGGAATCCAATATTTCAGCCTCCAACTCAAGATAATCTCCCTCTGATGAACATTCAGCGGATTCACTCCCAGATTTTTGCTGAAAAACTCTATAAACCTCAAGGAGCTCTTTTCTAGCCTCATTAACAACACTGTGCAACTCTTCAAACTTCTCTGGTCGCTTCCCTATCTGATATTTCCCACTGATTGATTCACTTATGTCACCAGAAATGTAGGAAGATATTGCCGATACTAAAGTGCTTACAACTTTATGTCCATCATCTCCAAGCTCTGAAAACTCCAAAATCTTTAACATCAACTGTAAAAAAAGTTTAACTTCGAGAGAAATATCTGCTGCGGGAACTGGAATAGACAAAATTCTCAAAGAAGATCGTGAATCTTCAGTAGCAAAATTATTAGAATGTAATGCAAGTGGTAGGTCTTCAAGCTTCCCCTCGGTAGAATCAACAAGGTCAGTCAACGCATTGTCATCAAATTCAATGTTGAACTGACCCAAATCCCCGGCCGTGTTCCCATAGATAACCAAGCTCAAACTGCGATAGCTTCCCCTCACAACTAGATGACTAGTGACAACTGCCTGAGAAAGAGACAGAAATACTGAAAATTTAATTACAGTATAACTATTTTCAATAGAAAATTTATTACAGTGCAAATTTGAAAGCTTGGGTAAATTACTAACAAGACATGGGACGAATAACCCACAACAAATCTTTATTAAATCAAAAAATAATAATAAAATAATAATGAAAGTATATACATATATCATAAAGAAAAGAAGTCGCCCAGGAGTAGTCGAGCACCCAAAACTTTAATCTTGTTTTCATTAATTTTAATCGCCCAACTCAAATTGTATTTGAGCAATTCATGTCAAAAAATCAGGAAAGCACCAGTATCTATGTAGCTGATCTGGAATCAAATGAAAAAGTTTGAGACTTAGAAGTTTGTCATACGCAAGAATGCACGACACATTTAGCAGATCAAACAGAGAAATATGATAACATTGATTGATACACTTCTGAACAAATTCAACAGAATCACAAGCACAATTAAGTACTCAGAATCGGAGGAACCAAGAACCAAACATTGTTAATGACATGTAGATTAAAAAGTCGTCTAAAATGTAATAAATACCTCCACTTCCAATACATTTGATGAAGAGTGTGAATAGAGAAAAGGCTGACAAAGTCTTCTAAACCTTGTCTCTCCCTCACAATGAACAAACACCTCCATGGCAAAAGATGGAGGTGAAGTCCCCCTGAAAAGGTTTCCAGCAATTAACTATTTTTTTACAAAATCATCAACGGGCACCAAAATCATAAATAAAAAACAACCCCTAGGATGAACTAAAGCATGAGCAACACCAAATGAGTATATAAAGCGGTCTTCGACATTACTTAATCTATAACTATATGTAAAGTAAAAAATGGTGTGATAACCGCCATTTTTGGTTTCCTAACTTTCTTCCAATTTACCCTCATTTCAACCGTTCTTCACTGGCAGTTATTTAACTTTTCATTGGCGGTTTCTTCTTTTTGTTCTTCTTTTTATTAATTCAGCTTTTTGACTATTATTTACACATAATATTAATTCATAAAAACAACAAAAAAAAGTGAAACAATGGGCACGGTAATGCCCGTCTTTGTGCTAGTATAAAGTGGTCATCTAACACAAGCACAGAATGTTAACCACAAATTACATTACAAACCCGTTTAGTTAAACTGCTCAACAAACACTTGTAGAAAAAAAATATATTATGAATCTTGTAATGACTGTAAGTTTTTTAAACAATTGCTTCTGGTACAAGTTGAAATTATCTTTTCTATTTCAGTTTTTTTCAGAAGCTGTCTCATCTAGTTTTCCATGAATACTTAGCTTATAAAGGCTTATTCGTAAATTTTAAAACCATTGATTATTTTAGTTGAGTTAGAAGTTTATCCAGACTTGCCTACATATCCAAACAACAATGAAACTCTCAACACCAAACCAGAACTAAAAGCGATCTACTACCATTCTAAACCAATCATCAAATAAAAAGAAATCCAAAAAAATACATACCCAACAAGTGTTACTGCCTGGGCAACAGATGAGGCACTCTGTTCCAAGAACTCACACGCAGCAATTACAACAGGTTCCGTAAAAATGACCTGCAAGAAACAATCTCTGGTGTCACCACACAAAAAAACTACCGACCCCTTAAGCATCCTACTAAAACAGAGTTTAAACTTCCCCATAGCTAATCTAGAGAACAAACTAGACTGAGGAAGTGTAGCAATCACAGATTACCAATTACCATCACCGACAAAGCTTAAAAAGCTTCGACAAAAAAGTTTTATTCAAATTTTTACGGAGCATTGAAAATGAGAGAATGCCGGTTCAGCAGAGGGAAAAAAGAGAAAGAAAAGTTGAGGATTAAAAGGTAGGTGAAAATCAAGAAAGTGAGGGTTACCTCGTCGACGTACTCATCGAGATGAGGGTGAACGAAAGTCTGGGTGAAGAGGACGCATGGCTCGGGTCGACCCATTGAAGATTGGAATTTTGGGGACGAGAGAAGAGGAACATGCGAAATTTGAAATTCTAGGGTTTTATGTTGTGAAGGCTTCTTTCTTTCTCAGAGGAGAATTGGTTTGGGGTTGGGGTCTCGTCGAGGGTAGGAGGGAGAGGGAATTTTGTTATCCTTCTTGATTTTTCCGTTAAAGAAATATGTACAAACTAATGATTTTTTTTTTTACAAAAAACTATGATATGATGGCAAGTTTTTTACATTCTAAAGAAAAAACATAGAAAATTAAGTGTGCTTCTGAAATTTGAGAGACCAAATCAAATCTCTCACCGGTAAAACACTAAAATTTACGGTTGGATATTGTTTAAAATGCTATGAATGGTTATAATTTAATCAACCAATATTAAATCTCAACCATCGATGAATTTTTATACTACATCCAACGGTTAATTTTAGTGTTTCACCAGTGAAATATTTAATTTGTTCTTTCACCCTAGAAGCACTCGAAAATTAAGTATAAAGAAAAATATTTTTACTAACTAAGTGTCATCGAGAAATTGACCATACGATATAAAATGTTATGAATTGTTGAGATTTCATATCGGTATACATAATTTCAATCACTCATAATATTTTAAATTATATCATACGGTCATTTTTTTTCCCGATAAGCAACACTTCATTAAACGGAGCACTATGGGGTGCTCAAGCCCAAACAATAGATTATAAATTGT
The DNA here is from genome assembly GCA_039519185.1 of Astragalus membranaceus. Lineage (NCBI taxonomy): Eukaryota > Viridiplantae > Streptophyta > Magnoliopsida > Fabales > Fabaceae > Astragalus > Astragalus membranaceus. The sequence goes on from CM076847.1 coordinate 95,904,275, forward strand.
TTAGACAATGAAGTGAATTTTTTCACCAAGTGCAAATAGATAAATTAGAATTACAACCCGCTCTATAAACAAGTCAACTCCAAGATAGACATTTGATGCACATAATGATGTGCTCAACATTTGCTTCCTCATTCTTGAAAATAATCTCATTCCGAGACAACCATAAACACCGACATGTTGTCAACCAAATCAAATGCTTTGTTTTCTTTGCTTTCCTCCCTTTAACAAAATTGCCCATCCATTGAAAATGCTACATCAAAACATTGGGTGCCTCTGAATCAATGTTCAACCAACAATAAATTTTGAACCATACATCTATTGCAAAGCAACAATAAATTTTGAACCACACATCTATTGCAAAGCAACAATTCATGAATAAATGATGAAAATCCTCACAGTGAAGCCTACACAAGGGAAAATTCGCATCAGTTGTACTCATAATAACATTACGGTGTAATAGAGCACCGCGAGTGGGTAACGAATCACGAAACAACCTCCACCCAAAGATTGGCACTTTGGAAGGAGCAGCACACCTCCAAATAGACTCATACAGCTTCTCTAAATCATCAACATGTCCACTGTTGTAATTGGAATTAACCAACCAATTATAGCAAGATTTAACAATTTAGAAGGATCCAGCAACCACACCCATTCGTCTATCAACTCAGCAGCTGGGACAACATCCTGCAAAACCGTAAATAAATACGCTTCCTCCTCAGCTGCTGCCTGCTGACCGTGCGCCACTTGAGGCAACGACCAGCTCCAGCTCTCACCGATCCAATTGCCAGCATCAGCTACAGTAAAAGATTGGTAATTACAAGCTTCAAACAGATTCAAATACACCCTATTATGTGGAGTGTGTCCTATCCAATGGTCCTTCCAAAAATCAATACTCCTGCCATTGCACAGCTTTCTTCTAATGCAAGATGTAAACCGACCAACAGGCTCAATATCAACCAAATTAATCAAATCCCGCCACCAAATAGATCCCTTAAGACCTCTATTTAGAGCAATTGGAGAGCTATGCAAAAATAAAGATTTAGCATTGCCATACCTGTGTGTTAACAAATCCTTCCAAAGAGCCCCATCATCCAACAAGCACCTCCACTTCCATTTAGAAAGTAAAGTCACATTAAACAACTCGATATCATTTATACCAAGGCCCCCCTCCTTTGTTGGTTTACAAATATTCTCCCAAGCTATCCAATACATCCCGTGATCTCCTTCATTGATACCCCACAAGAAGTCCCTCTGAATCTTCCCCATTGCATTTATAATCATCTTTGGAGTCTTATAAAAAGAGAACAAATAGAGAGGAATGCTATTCAATACCGAGTTGATGATGAGTGTGACCCGTCCTCCAATAGATAAAGATCGGCCCTTCCTAGACGCTAGTCTCTTTCAAAGCATATCAAGAACCGGTTTCCAAGTTGAAGCCCTCCTCGGATTAGCACCCATCGGAATTCCCAAGAACTTGAACGGAATAGACTCCGTTCTACAATGAAGAAAAGTAGAGGCCATATCTAGGAATTCATCCGAAATATTAACACCAATAAGCTTGCTCTTATTGAAATTTACCTTCAACCCCAACACTAATTCAAACCCTCTCAAAATAGATTTGATAGACCACAAATTTCCCAAGTTGCTTTCCCCATCAACATCGTGTCATCGGCGAATTGCATAATAGGAAATTTCAAATTGTCATTGATAGAATAGCTATGAAAAGACCCCACCTCCATTGCTTTGTTCACCAACGCTGTCAATCCTTCGGAAACTATAAGAAACAAGAAGGGGGATAGAGGATCTCCTTCACTACAAAAAATAGGGTATTAGCGGCAGATTTTTCCCCCGCTAATAGCAATTTGCGACGGATTTAGCGACGGAATTTTAATCCGTCACTAATTAGCGACGGAAATCCCTCACTAAATCCGCCGCTAACCTAGTTTTTTTTTAAAAAAAATTGTTTCTCATGTTACTAGTTTTGTCCAGAATTCTTTTAGCATGGAGAAAAATAAATGTCCAAAATTCCTTAATAAGAGTTGTTTAGCTTCAACCTTTTGTTGTTAGGTTGGTGTTGTGGTGTTTAACATATGCGCAAGTGTACGCAGTCACACAAGTAATATAGTAGAAAATACAGGTCGAACCCACATGGATTGTCTTTAATTTTTAGTTGTTAAGACTTAGCAAATCACTGAGGAAAATAAAAACACTATTTGAGAACAGGAAAATGAAGGTTTAAATTGCAAGAGAATTAAAGGGAAACTATATGATGAAGACTAGTTGAACTGCTTTCACTAAGTAACTTCTCTTCTGTGTTAGTGCTACAACACTGGATGCTATAGCATTGAGTGCTGTAGCATATGTTGTGTGTCTTTCGGTCACTTTCGCCAAGGTTTCGTTACAAGATCTTATGTCTAAGCTTCAAGTAAGTTCACCTCTGTATAATAAAGATCCAACAATATTCACTCTATGATCTAAGTCCTCCTATGTCTAGGTTTGAGCAATGATTGTTCTAAGTGTCCTTAAAACAACCACTCATTCACATCAATCTTTGAGATCAAATCATAAACCATTTCTGAACCCACGAATATACTTGTTCTAGTTAGCTAATCCCAAAACAAGTTTGAAAGAATTAAAATACAAAGATTGAAACGCATGCATCACAACGTTATATTACTAACACTTAAGAGGAAATGAAAACGGAGAAGAAGAAGAATGAAAGAGGAAAGAGGAACAAATGAAATAGGAAAGAAAGAATTCAGGTTTATAAAAAAAATTGACATTTAGCGACAGATTTAGTGAGGGATTTCCGTCGCTAAATGTGGCCCAGTCTTCAATAATCTACAACGGTCAGAGTGGCGCATTTCCCCATGATTAGCGAGGGAAATCCCTCACTAAATCCGTCGCTAATTCAAAAAAAAATTCACATTTTCCCGCCTTGTAAAATTCGTCGCTAAATGCTCCAAAATCCGTCGCTAATCACCTCGTAAACAATTAAAGTCTGTTCCGTCGCTAATTACACTAAAATTCGTCGCTAATGATGTTTTTAGAGACGAACCATGAGTCCGTCGCTAAAATCTGTCGCTAATATGTATTTTTTTTGTAGTGCTTGTCTCAAACCTCTTTGAACTTTGAAATCATGTGTTGGACTACCATTCACTAACACCGACATAGTGCTAGAACGAATGCAAGCCTTCATCCAACTAATCCATTTTTGAGGAAAGCCCAGCTTATCCATCATGTAGTTCAAAAACTCCCATGAAATAGAATCATAAGATTTTTCGAAATCAACCTTAAACAATAAACATCCATCCTTCATTCCCTTTGCATAATCAACGATCTCATTAACCACCACAACACCATCCAAGATTTGCCTTCCTCCAAGAAAAGCTTATTGACAATTTGAGATAATATTGGGAAGCACCCTCTTCACCTTAGTAGCTAACACCTTAGACAAAATATTGTATAGGTTACCGATCAAGCAAATAGGACGATAATCACCCAAACTTTGGGGATTATCATTTTTTGCGATGAGAGCAATGAATGACGCCACAATAGCTCTAGGAAGAAAAGTGTTCTCGTGGAACTCATTAAGGAACTCGACCACATCATGTTTCAAGAACTCCCAGCACAACTTGATAAATCTAAGATTAAATCCATCCGGCCCCGGGCTCTTATCACCATCACACCTCCATACCTCTGACTTAATCTCATCTTCAGAAAATGGTTCAATCAAGGAATCAACATCCATACTTGATAATTGTTTGAAGGTCAGCCCCTCAAGAGTAGGACTGGACAAATTTGGCTCCGCAAAACAATCCTTAAAATGCTTCATGATAGTAGACTTGACGACTTCCACCTCCTCCTCCACTTCTCCATTATCTCTAACAATCACCACATTACACCTCCTTCTTCTATACTTCAATAAAGAGTGAAAATATTTGGAGTTCATATCTCCCTCCTTAATCCATCTTGCTCTAAATTTTTCAGATAACATTGCTTCTTTGGAATGGAGTTGTTTCCAAAAAGAAGCAGAGACTTCCTTCCTGTTCATAACCACATCATTATCCCACCCTTCACTAAGAACGAGATCCAGTGCATTCAAATCCCTGACCAAACCTTCAATGTTCAAATCTAGTTTCCCAAAAACTTCTCTATTCCAACTCTTCAACTTCTCCTTAAGCATTTTGAGTTTCTCTTTTACTACATAAGCCTTTCTACCAGTTATCTTAAAACTCTGCCAACACTCCTTGACAAACGGAAGAAATTCTTCATGATCAAACCATGCATTAAAAGCACGAAAAGGCTTAGGACCATAATCCTTAACTGATCGAAGTAACCAGATAGGACAATGATCCGAGACATCACGGCTACCAATCCATTGACTCGAAATTCCCCACAACTCAATCAGACCCTCCGAAATGAGAAACATGTCAAGCCTGCTTACAGAACTACCATCAGGACTAAACCAAGAATACTTTTTTCCAGAATCCGGTACATTAAAAAGTTCCATGTCCGAAATAAAATTATTAAAATCAGAAATTTCCACCGTTGAACTATCACCACTCCTCCCCTTCCTTTCAGAAATGCAAGACACAACATTAAAATCCCCAACAATGCACCATTCACCTGCAATCAGGTTTCGCCTGATGCCTAACAAATCATCCCACAACTTTCTCTTACCACTAACAGAACACGGAGCATATATATTAACTATATGCACCACAACATTTTGGTCAACCTATGGTAATACCAATAAAACCGTCACCAGAAAAATTTGAAGTAACAGAACAAGAACCGTCAATCCAAGAACATAAAATGCCTCCCGATAACCCTCTAGATGGCTGAGCACTCCATTTAAAAGAATGATTTCCCCATAAAACACCAATCTCCCTATCCAAAATAATTTTCCTCTTGGTTTCTTGAATACAAATAAAATTAAAATTACCTGATCGAATAAGAGACGCTAATCTACGACGCTTGCCGCTGTCGCCCCACCCACGAATGTTTAAAGATAAAATATTCATGATGAACCATTATAGTTTGCTTTCTTACTGCAAGCTTCCTCAGGTCTTCTTTCCCCCTCCTCAATAAGCTCAATATATCTATCATCTGGTAATTTTCCTTCCACCCCCAATTCTTTTGCTGCTTCCCAAACCCTCCTTGCCACTGCTTTACCCTGTAAAGCCCAGAATTTGTTGTTACAATGAGCAATATCTGTGGAGGAAATCAACCCACCACAAAGCACTGTACCAGCCGAAAACAAAGAGGAAGAATTGGCCCTGTGATAAGAGGGTTCATTGCTCAAGTTACCATCATCCATGGACGCTACACTCACCTCCTTCAAAGAGCGCGAAGCCTTTTTTAACTTACCAGACTTTGTGTTGCGTTTTACTCCAACAAACAATGTCTTGCGTTTTTTCCTGGCCCCTTTGAACTCACGTTTTTTTGATTGATCAAATTGGATAAGGTTGGGCTTGAAGGGAGATCTTTTGGATCATGATATAGGTTGGTTTGATAACTGTTACCCAACAACATATTGCCTGGCCCAAAATTCTCAATAATTAAATCTGTTGACTTAGTGCCATCTGTTTCAGCCACAATACTAGGTGCAGAGTTTGAAAAATGCAAGAGGGTCCTACCTATCATTGAGGAATCATCAACTGCACCTGTCACCATCAATTTCTCCACATTCTTAGCAATAGCATTAACATCACAATCATTGCCAGCCGTAACAACCAGCGCTTCCCTCCCTGATTGACGCATAGTAATAAATTCATCATTCAAAATTTCCACGTCATCATCATCTCCATCTGAATTCACACCGGTGCTGAAAAAGATGAGTTACCCAAATCCTCGTCGGAACACTTTAATATTGAAAGGAACATCGTTAATTTTGAAAGGAACATCGTTAATTTTGATCTGAAAAACTCTATTCACGGTATCGATGACTTGAGTCCGGACCAAAGTACGGGAAACATCTAACGACCTTCTCATATGCGTATTATTATCAGTGCTAATGAATGTCCCCACATAAGCAGAAAGTTTTGAAAAAAAATTCGGGTTCCAAGCATGAACCAGAATTCCATAACATCTAAGCCAAGTAAGCCGTTCTGAATCCACATCCGATGGTTTCCATGGACGTATCCATTTAAACCATTGAAATAACCACTCCTTTGCATCTTCCATAAATCCCCCAAAATCCTCCTCGTCCTTACCCCCTCAAGAAGGACCAAATTAGAACTCATTGGTGTAGCCTTGATTGCAAACACCCCTTACCTGTAAATCTCATCCTGAATGGTATAGGACTTACCAGGAATGATCACTTCCCCCACCATGGCCAAAGACAAATGATCTTTGATGGTAATATCACAGGACCAGTCATGTCGAGCCTCTTCACCCTTACTCCCCTTATTCCCTCCTTCCAACACATTTTTAAAGGATTTGCGATTCGTATTGTGGTCTAGAATATGTTTCGGTTTCCAAACTTGATGAGTGATCTTTGGTCTATTCTCCACCGAAACATGAGTTTGAACATCGTTTGCCCTTTGAAATCTAGGCAAATTCACATGGATCTTCTCCCCTTCCAAAAAAATGTTGTCCAAAATAATTGCTAATCTCTCCGGCTCTTTGACTTCATAGATGCGCACGAAGCCAAATCTCCTTCCGTTTGCGTTTCTTCTTGTCGGAATAACTACCTCTTTCACCCAACCATGCTTAGAAAAAACATCAAACATGTCATTTGCCCTGCACCTCTCCGGAAAATTGGAAAAGAAGAATGAAGTGCATACATCTGCTCTACTATAGCTAGAAGCAATGTCTACTGAGCTCCTCCATCCCCCACTCCCCCTTTCACGCATGTTCTTGACCTGCTGCCAACGTCAATCGCCGTTATCCGCCCGTCCTCCCGTTCTTCCACCACCATTCCATCGCACCTCCCCACCCAATGTCTCCCCCGCCTCCCCTCTCTAACTTTCTCTCTCGTCCCTTTGTGTTTTTTTTATGGAAAACACGTCAGTATTCATGAAAAATTGCATGCTTCATTTTACAATGTATAGAGATATTTTTCCAATTTGGGCTCTTGGTGAATATCGTAGAAGAGTTCTCCCACCTTCTTCTCAGTTTAGCAAGAAAAATTGAGAACAAAAAGGAGAGAGTCATAGAACCGGGGAAAAATCAAACAATTGTCTAACATTCTTTTTTTTTGACAGGCAATTGTATCATACGGTCATTTTGATCAAGTACACTAATAAGGGAATTAGTTTATCTCTTACCTCATAAGACGCCTGAAAAGAAATAGTAATACGAGGGTTTGCATATATTTTACATCCCGCAAATAATAGGTCATTTGAATTTAATCCTTATAAAAAGTTTTTTTTTGTCAATAACACTATACAAATATAACTTTTCTTTTTAGTCCTTCTCTTACCTTCACCATTTGCAAAATGTTAAGGTCTCAATCTTTTGGCCTACATAGTTTTGCCACGAAATTTTTTATTTTCTGGTTTTAAAAGTTGAGCTGGAAAAACGTATGGGTTCCCAAATTAAAATTGGGGGCCATGCCCAACTCCCAAATCAAATCAATTAGGGTTCATATATGGGAACGAGAGAAGGTGGACTCATTGGAAAATGATATATGAGGAAGTAGTCAGTGAACAGAAGACAATGAATAAAGTTATGCTCTTATCTTTCTCCTTGTTACATCACATTGGCCGTTTTGAATTTGTTTATAAACATAGAAACTAGAGTGAGTTGGACTTGGATGGATGATCTTCGAGGTCGAAGGGAGCTAGAGTAGAAGTTGGTGCGGGAAAAGTAGGAGCTCTAGCTCGCTGAATAAGCCACCACAATATAGGAAAAGGAATAAGCAATAGAAGGATGGTGCGGAGACCTGTTTAGAAGGTGAAGTATTCTACTATTTTTTTTCCGTATTCTCCAGTTTATGGTAATGGGTCCTTTTTAAAATGGTTACTTTACTTATTTTGGGTATGATTGTGTTGCTTTATGGGTTTTGAGGACCTACAAGAATTTATTTTCTAAAATAGAGACCAATGGGATAACAAATTTGGGATTTTGGGTACCCACAAGTTTCATTTTTGTCTAGGGGTCTATATATAAATATTCCATATTATTTTTCATTTTCGAGGGATGAGTTTCAAAGTTTTTATTTATCATGGGGTCATTTTGACAAAGGAGATAACTGGATTTACAGTAGTGGGCTTGTACATATGGAAACTATAATTGATGTTGACAAATTCAGTTATTTTGAGGGAATTAGGTTAGTTAAGGAGCTAGGCTACAAACATGGTGTTCTCTTAATGTTGAAATTCGATGTGTCAAAGTTCGTGGATGGTTATAACGAATTTAGGTGGGATAAATTACGTTGCAAAAGTTGCAGAGTTTGCTTTGAAGAACAATAATAGACGATAACCTATATATGTAGTGTCTAGTTCATGATGATGTTGTTCAGAAGGTCATTGATGAGTCTGATGAGGATGATATTTATGAGGATAGTGAAGATGATAAACCCATAGTGCACTTTGTTGACTTTGAGGAGGAATGGGATTTGGGACTGGATGATGGTTTGTTGGACAAAGATGATGTAGATGACATGAGTCAAGTGGCGACGACTCACTTGATAGTGATTATGAACAATCCAACCTTGAGTAAAATCTATTCGTGTAAGATCTATTCACATTATGCTAATATGGTTAATAAGTTTGATAGTTTATACATGCTTTATAAGTGGAATTCATGAAATATATTTGGAGAGAGTTATGGATTTGACTAATACTAAGGTGCCCTACTAAGGTGGTCCATATAATACTTGCTAAATTTTCATGTATTTTAAACTAGTAAGATATTTGAACATTCGCATGAATCACTCTTGTTCTTACGCGTTTTTAAAATACACATCTCTATAAAATTAAATTATTGTAATGTGGCAAATAAAAGATGTTTTAGTTCTAAAATATACAAATAGGGCTATTATTCAAGCAGAAAAATTAATTCAACCAAATCCCAATTTGTTAGGCTACTTAAATCAGTGCTTGTTATAGGATTCTTGAAAACTGAGACCATTGACTAGAATCAGAAGTCAGACTTTGTTTTGTTGCTTTATCATAATTTGAAATAATTTTTTTAGATCATAATTCGAAATAAATGATTCACATATACATTCTCAAAAGAATTGAACTGCAATAGCTGCAAATCAAATCAAATGTTAAATAATGAGTAAAATGTAAATGGCCGAATCTATCTCCAACCCCATATTGGCTATCTACACCTCATGTTAAAAATTAAATTTTAATGAGAGAAATGACCCCACCCCCTAAAATCACATTCTAAACCATTTTCTACCCTCTTCTCTCTCAAGTGTCTCCCTTGGCGCAATCTTAATCCAAACTCAAAAAATTTTATCAAAATATGTGTTGTTTTGTTGGAAAACAAATGATATTTCAAAAATAGAACCACGTGGATCGCTTTCGCTTATAGAACCACGTGGATCGTTAGCGCTCACAGAACCACGTGGATCGCTAGCGTATTACGCGGGTCTATAATGAGATATTAATTTTATACTTATCTTTGGTTTTATGTTAGTCTATCCTGAAATACCAATTTTAAGCTATTATTGGTCAAACCGTTTTGTAAAATTAATTTTGTAACACCGAATTAATTTTGCTTTATTTCACAACGGCTAATTCATTAAATCCATTTTATTTTGTAACAGCATAATTAAATCCGTTTTATTTTGCAACCTACAATTTATGGCAATTCATTTCATAACTTATATTTTCATTATTAATTTCGGTTTTTTCTTTGGCTTCAAATGTTGATGGAGCGTTTACTTCATTACTTAGATATGTAGCCTATAAAAAGCTAGTCGAGTAGCTATTGATGATGATCGGAAAACATCACTTTCTCTCTTCGAAATAAACACTCCTGGGTTCATCTCCTGTCGCGTATCAAATTCATTATTGCCAGTTTGGAATCCTCTTTCTCTACCGCGATTGAGATGAGACCGGTTGTACCTCGGGGAATTTGCGCTGTAGAGGCGGATAAATTCTTCAGGGTGCGTCGAAAGACTCCTCCGGTTGTTTATCTGACATTTGTTTTGTTCGCAGGGTCCCTATCTTGTTGCTATCCTGTTGCGTGTATTACTACAATCTGAAGAATTTAATCCTCTATTTAATTTCGATCCACGCAAATGACGGCATGACAACCCATTTGGATTTGAGTCCCGGCTGCATTGCCATTTTCTATTGTTCGAAAGAAGAAAAAAAAGGCTTCTGCGCATCAACAACAATCTTAAGGATTTATCGTGGAAATAATTAAAAAGTGATCAGGTTTTTTCATTTTACGTAGTTTCCTTAATGTGTTCTTGAAACACTATTTCCGGTATGCAGTTTCGTTCCTTTCCTCTATGCAAGATATTGCTTTAATAATCAGATAAGCATTCCCATTCCTGCATTTTCTTCCTTTAGTGAATAGCATTGCTTTGTTTTGTGAGACTACACTATTTGTCTTTTCCATGTTTTTCATTGGCACTTTTTGTTGTCTTTATTCTTTTTCCATGTCACTTGAAAAGGAGAAATCATATATTGCCATATTAATTGTTTAGATTGAATAATTTTTTTTTTCAATTTATTTTAGACTATATTTCTAACACAGTATTTGAAGTTTATTGTTTAAACAAATACTAGCAGGTAATCATTGATCTCCAAGATGAGTAGTTAATGCTGGTTATCTAGATAAGATTTTATTGTCATGGATTAATTGCTCATATTATAATGCGATGCTCATGATCTTCTTTTACACGGTTCTAAACAAAGTCCTATTTTATAGAAACTAAATGAGACTCTAGTAGATATATGATTTTCATACTTTTGAGAATTCATTTTGGTTTATATACATATGTGAGTTTTATAATGTGAGAACTGATAAGTTTTATTTTATAAATATTATATTATTATATTGAAAGTTTTTGAAATTGTAGATTTTAATTTAGGCAACTATTAAAACTTGAGAAATATAGTTACTTGATGTGTTCACCAGTGATATACAAAAGTAGTTGTCCAGTGTGTTGAATACTTGTTATACTCCATTTCTTTGCATTCACATGATCTCCATTTAAGATACTCAACACACAATTTTAGAGTGACAAAATTGGGATATGTTCATTTCATAATCAATATTAACTGAAAGGGCTGTGAACAAATACATATCTTTTCCTCGCCATGTTTGTATATTTGTATACCGCGTGTCACACATCTTTGCATTGTTAAAGTGACAATTTCATTTTGAGTAAAATTATTTTGGGATTGACGATAAATACTGTGAGCGAACTTATGTCAAACTGTTTTAATTATTATATAAAATAACAAATATATTATTGACGAGGTTCGTCCGTTGAGAAGGATAATAAGACGGTGGGTGAGAAGACCATGTCCAAAGAGATCTAAAACAACGACACAAATAAGGATTCTGCTCGCCACTATCGAAACAATGGTGTGCGAGGACAGAGATGATGCAGACGAAGAACTAAAGCCAGATCGTAGGCATATATGGTGAGGAACGTCCTCCCACCTGCACAAGAGAGTGTGCAATGAATTATTGAAAGGAAAAAAAAACCATGTGAAAGTTGCAGCAAAACCCCCAAGCATGAAATACGGCCAAAAGGAAAACACTACAGGTTCTAAATTTCCACTTTCTGAATTGATTGATTCCTCACAAATGAAATTTCAATGAACTCATTAATATGGTTTTTTGTATCATTGTATGACACTTTCTTGTCAATGTGAATTGATTGTTTTGAGTAATGATGTTTTGCATTTTCAGTTTATAACCATAAACTATATAAATTTATTTGTTAATGGTTAATTGTTATTCTTGTTGAAAATTCATATGTGAGATTGGTATATGTGAATTATATGCAATTGTATATTGTTATTTATATCATATTGATACAATAATGATATATGTGAAATTAAGATTGATTATATCCGAGGAATGATATGTGCACAAATATGCTAATGATTTATATTTAATATAAAACAAGTTGTTTTATTTAGAGTTTCAACTTGCAATTAAAATTTTCATTAATATGTGATGCATGCATTACTCTTGATTTTGGAATGCATGTTGTTTGAGGCATTGCGGGGGTCGTTCTCGGATTTATGCTTTCTATAAAATTTGAGTCTTCAAAATGTAGACATGTTATGTTGATAACTAAATTATCAAGTTTAATGGGATACTGTATTAGTATGTACAAGTGATTTAGTTGATATATTCATTTGTGGATATTTTTGTTAAGACCTACACAACTTATAGATATGATTATTGGGATTCTTGGTGTCTTTGTTTTCCACTTTTGTTGGACTAGTAGAGATCACAAAGTGGGTTCTTTTAGAGCAAGAAAAATTCGATTCCCTATAGGATAGAAACTGAGATCACTTATTGACATGTTCAAAGTGATTAAATCTAACAATCTTTTAGATTCAAAGATGACGTGGAAAATTATCAAGTATGAGAATTTTGTTTTGGATATATTTGATATCCATATTTTGAGATCACTTACTAATATCTGAATGTATGAGACATCATCATCATGCTTATGAAAGTCTATAAATATTTTATGGAAATGTAGTCACTTAGGAATCACCTAAGCAGACCTGTATGTATAAGTATGTTATGAAAGTGATAAGGCTTATAAATTATCTAAGTGTTTATTTTAATTCTCTATAGAGTCATTAGGGAAGGTGATAGTATTATACCAACACAGGAACATTATGTTGAGAAACTTCTTAGGAAGGTTGGTCACTATAACTCGACCCCATTGCGTACCCCTTATGAAGCTAACTCACACTTAAAGAAAAATAGAGGTGATCCTGTTGACCAACCTCAGTATGCCCAAGTAATTGAGAGCCTACTGCATTTAATGAACTTTTCTCGACCAGACATTGCGTTCGCATTTGGTCGTCTGAGTAGGTATACTCATAACCCCGGTCAGGATCATTGGAAGGCAATTGCTCACCTTATGCGATATTTGAGAGGTACCACAAATTATGGTATTACTTACAGTGGATTTCCCGCAGTATTAGAAGGATACTACGATGCTAACTGGATATCTGATTCAGATGAGACAAAATCCACTAGTGGTTACATTTTTACACTTTGTGGTGGTGCGGTAACTTGGAGGTCAGCCAAACAATCCATTATTGCTAGATCGACTATGGAGTCGAAATTTGTAGCTCTGGAATTGGCTGGTACTGAAGCTGAATGGTTGAAGAACCTTTTAGCTGGAATTCCTTTGGGAATAAAACCGACACCATCAGTGTCAATACATTGTGATAGTCAGTCGGCAATAGCCGTTGCAAAGAATAAGACCTATAATGGCAAAAATAGACATGTGCAATTAAGACACAATGTTGTCAAATAATTGCAAAAATATGGAGCAATATCGATCGATTATGTGAAGTCAGAAGTGTATTTGGCCGATCCTCTGACAAAACCCTTAGGGAAGAAACCGATATGTGAGACATCGAGGGGAATGAGACTAAAGCCAATTGAAATTAAGAAGTGATGGTAACCCAACCTTTGTGATTGGAGATCCCATGAATAAGGTTCAATGTGGTAAAAACAAGTCACTTCTTGATATTGCTAGCACTGAAAAATTAATTCAAGTAATTAATTTTATTATTGTCCCTTCCTATGGTGTTATTGTGATAGTGCTAGACTGTAGGGTTAAAAGGTTAAGCTTAAAGCTTTTAATGATCTTCATAGCCCTTGTGGGTGGTGTATGACTTGCAGCATACACTTGATGAAATCACCTATATGAGTGTCAAGTGGGGCCGCTTGCATGAGATCCTGGCAAGATCTTTAGAGCACTCATGAATACCGAGCACGCGCACGGCCAAGTAGTGCAACACCGCGGAAACAACAAGAATTGTGGGGGGGGGGGTGTAATGTGATGGTAAAACCTCTAACATATAACATGTGTCTTGGGTTCCATAGCATGCTAAACCTATTCACTGTATGTTATGTTTTATCTGTCTAGGACTGGTTCCATAGCTTGCTATACAGCTCCGATGCATTACATTTACATCTACGATGTTAACCCAGGAATCTTCTTTTATTTTCCAACTTTTGAAATATGTGGGTGATTGTTGTGTTTTGTTGAAAAACAAAGGATATTTCAAAAGTAGAACCACGTGGATCACTTTCGCTCATAGAACCACGTGGATCGCTAGCGTTCATAGAACCACGTGGATCGCAAGCGTACCCACGCGGGTCTATAATGAGATATTAATTTTATACTTATCTTTGGTTTTATGTTAGCCTATCCTGAAATACCAATTTAAAGCTATTATTGGTCAAACCGTTTTGTAAAATTAATTTTGTAACAGCGAATTAATTTTGCTTTATTTCACAACGGCTAACTCATTAAATCCGTTTTATTTTGTAACAGCAAAATTAAATCCGTTTTATTTTGTAACCTACAGTTTATGGCAATTCATTTCATAACTAATATTTTCATTATTAATTTCGGTTTTTTCTTTGGCTTCAAATGCTGATGGAGCGTTTGCTTCATTACTTAGATATGTAGCCTATAAAAAGGTAGTCGAGTAGCTATTGATGATGATCGGAAAACATCACTTTCTCTCTTCGAAATAAACACTCTTGGGTTCATCTCCAGTCGCGTATCAAATTCATTCTTTCCAGTTCGGAATCCTCTTTCGCTACTGCGATTGAGACGAGACCGGTTGTACCTCGGGAAATTTGCGCTGTAGAGGCGGATAAATTCTTCAGGGCGCGTCGAAAGACTCCTCCGGTTGTTTATCTGACATTTGTTTTGTTCGCAGGTTCTCTATCTTGTTGCTGTCTTGTTGCGTGTATTACTACAATATGTCCCATTATTGCCCTCATTGCATAAATATGTAACCATTTTCGATGTTAATGACATTTGAATTTTTTTTTGGTTCCCCGTGTCGATCGTGAATTGATAACTCTTATTTGTAAGAGTTATTTATGCATTTTTAAGCATAAATCATTGTATGTTTTCAATTAATTAATTATTTTATGTTTGTAAATATCATGTTTTGATTAGTGAAGGTTGCATTCCTGAGTGAGTAATTTTTGGCACTTTGGTGCCCTTTTGTGTGCTTTGATTTGGTGTTCTATTGCTGCACCAATGGTTGCCACAACAATGCATTCTTGCGCAAGATGAGAGAGAATGCTAGAAGCACTGATTTTAGCGCATTCTGTAACGCCCCAAAATTAATTAAATATTTATTGATTTATTTATTTAATTAATTATATTAGTTTTATGTGATAGATATAATAATATAAATGTAAGTTAATTATTTTAGTGTGTTGGTGCATATTAGGATTGGAAATAACTAAGTGGGGGGAACTAGCCCAATAGGGTATGCGAATAGGGCTAAGGAAAATAGCCTGTGATGGGTGATGAGTCTACTTAAGGGAATTAGGTTAGGGTTTCTCTCATAATTAGAAACAAAACACAATTAGAAAGTGAGAAGAGAAGAGGAGAGGGCGACGGCTAGAGAGAAAAGAAGAGAAGAAGGCGTGAATCCACAAGGCACAAGAGAGAGAGAAGGAAAGCTAGATTTTGTGGTACTTCATAAGGCTAGGGTTTCGATTCTAAAAGCTAAGGTAAGGGTGAGGTTCATGCTTTATAAGGGTTGGTATGAAGGGTTGTATGTGGGTTAGGGTTTGGTAGTCATCATATGTGTATCATGTTTATTATGTGTTTGATAAAATGCTTTGAATGCTATATTGGTTGATTTTGTCATGTAATTGATGTTCTCATGCCCTAATACTATGTTTGATGATTGCATGTGCGGGTTAGGGTATGATGATTTATCACATGTATGATTATATGTTTGTGTTGCCTTGTTGAACCAATTGTTGATGATTGAACCTATTTGTTGATGTTTGAGATCACTTGTTGATGTTTGAATATGTTGTGGAGGTTGGAAATCAATTTGGGGTTTTTAATTCACAAAGAAAACTGGGTATAGGTTCGGTTATACAGTAACTGGGAACAATCTAGTGGTCCAAAAATTATGTGGTTTACCTTTTCAGAAACTAGACTTAATGCTTGTTGATTTGGAACTAGTTTGGTTGCATTTGGAGTTGTATAGCTCGAGTTATAGGTGTCACAAGTTAGGTTAAAATTCTAGAAACAATCTGGATATAGGTTCGGTATTTCGTGTATAACGTTTTCGTTTGAACTCCTTTTTGAATGATTCTTGATTCATTGAAAACTACACTCAATTTTTTTCGGGTTAGGCTCAAGTCCCATGTCATTTGACTGAGTTTTGATAATTTTAGAGGTGTCACAAGCTAGGTCATGGTGGCTGTCCTATTTTCTGAACCTTGTTGCTTATTTACTGAAACTGTACGAATTAGACCATTATTTTGCAAAATAAAAATTATAGTCAGGAACTAGACATTCTTAGCTTTCCATAGAGGGGTCCTTTGCTAAGTTTCGATACCATTTGATAGGTTAATTAATTCACCGAAGTAGAGGTATGTTAGCTGAAATTATTGTTGCTGGTTTTGAAAACTGTTTCCGAAAATTGTTGCTGGTTCTGAAATTTGTTTCCGAAAATTGTTGCTGTTTCTGAAAACTGTTCCCGAAAATTGCTGTTACTGTTTTCGAAAATTACTGTTATTGCTCCTATATTTGGGCACTATTCCTATTTTTGCGAGTCGTTCCTATTTTTGCGAGTTGTTCCTATTTTTGTGGGTTGCCCTTTGGCGCCTTAGCGCCTAGTATTGTTCCCTAGTGTTGTTGCCTTGTTGGTGGCCTTAGCGCCCTATTGTCTTGTTGATTTGTTGTCGTAGGCCGGTGGCCAATGTTGGATTGCCTCTTTAAGGCATGGATTTGTTGTCGTAGGCCGGTGGCCATTGTTGATTTTGTGTTGTGGGCCTATGGCCAGTGTTGAGTCTTGTGTCATTGTGTGCTAAGATATGTTGCTTGTTGTTGATTGTCTGTGTTGCATCATTGTTTCGCATGCATATCATTTGCATATGGGGTAGTTGGCCCTGGAGCTAGTCTCTACCACGTTGGATTGCCTCTTTTGGCATGGATTTTTGTTGGAAGCCTCATTTGGCTGGACCCGGTACCACATGCATTATAGGGTAGTTGGCCCTCTGTTGAGCATCCCGCATTCATACCGCATGTTTGAAGTCACTGACTGTGGTGAACTGTTGTTGTTGTATATTGACTGTTGTTGTTTTATATTGACTGTTGTCGTTATATATTGACTGTTGGGTCGATATTTGACTGTTGAGATGATATTTCCATGTTGTGCTGATGTTGACCGTTGTGCCGATATTGACTGTTATGCCCATGCTGTTGTTGACCTGTTGCCTGTTATGATTATCTGACTTTCTGACTTAGATATACGGTCTTTCATACGATTCTTTATACTGTGTGATATCTCACCCATTCTGTTTGAATGTTACCCCTATGTTGGTAACGTGCAGGTATCCACGAGTGAAGGCTGTTGTACTTCACTAGTTCGGTCGTGTCGTCGCTCTGATACGTAGCACTCGGGGGGATGAACACTATTTATATTGTTTATGTTATTTTGTGGATTTTGATGTTATAAATCTTACATGGTCACTACTGTTTTAGTTGAACCCTTATGATTTTCCGCTGTGTGAATGAGTAAGAGTTGATTTGTTTTTAAGACTAAAAATGTTGTTTGCCGGTTCATCCGAGTGATGAGTGTTATGTATCCGTTTAAGGTTTTTTTTTTAAGTCGAAAAGTGTGACATCCGTTTCATTGTTGAAAACTCTGATTTTACGCTAATAAATTACCGGGTAGAAATGGATGTTACACATTCCAGCTGGCAATCAAGGACGGACGCACTACCTAGGATGCCACCACCTGGACAGAGAATATTCTACCTTTTTGATGGGCACATGTACTTTTGGGCACGCAATAGGACAAATAACGCCTCCAAATTAGGATTTTCTTGGATCATGTACCCTAGTGCTATATAAGGATGGCCTTCCTCTTCATTTATGATGCTAGGTCTAAAAGGAGAAAGTTTAGAAATAGTTTTCTTCCATTTTTGTACCGAAGCTACCTCATATTACCAAAGTTAGAAGATCATTGCTGAAAGTGTTGCTGCTACTATCTTGGGAGCTGATTCGTATATCCAAGCCTCGAATCTTGGAGCCTACTTTCGGTTTCTTCATCTTAGTATAAGTCCTTTCTTGTATTGCTTAGTTATGACTTTAGCATTTATGTTCAAGTTATTTTTCTTGTGTTGTTCACTCATTATGAGCTAAATACTCATAGTTGGGATGTTGGGATCTATGTAATGAAGTTTTAGTGCATTTAATGAAGTGTGTTTGATGATTAAGCATTTTATCTTTTGCGAACTTAACATTTCCATCTTAAATTAGGAATGGCCAACTAATTCAAGTAGCATTTGTAAATTCTGAAAAGGTTTATAAATAGATCTCAAAAGATAATATGGATAGTGAGTATTAAAGGACACTTTAATACTCCTTGCTTAAACCCTAGACATAGGAGGGCAAAATCCATAAGATGAATACTGTGGGTGCGTAAGTAGCCTAGGGTATACCTATTTAGGGCTTAGACATAAGCTATTGTAGCCAAACCCTAGTGAAAGTATTTGACAAAATAGCAACTGTTGCAATAGCATCTAATGCTGCAGCATCAGATGCAGCATTAGTGCACTTTAATGGATTTACATAGTGAACACATTCCAACTCATTCTCAATTCTGATTTTCATACCATTTTACTTAATTTGTTATTTAAAAACGCTTTCAAAAACTTGTGTCAATTTATTTTCCCTCACTAATTTGCTAGCCAAATTAAACACGATTTAGACTGCAATCCTCATAGGAACGATCTCGATTTATCACTTACTACTTGTTGCGATTGTGTATACTTGCACATCACGTTTGCACACAACAAGTTTTTGGCGGCATTGCCGGGGATTGAAAAGTTTAATTGACTGTTTAATTAGTTAGTAAGTTTGTGATTTTTGTTTTCTAATTCTTTGTTGTGTTCTGTTTTTGTTGCAACAGCATCTGTTGCTTCAGCACTAGTTGCTGCAGCATATGCACAGACCGTCCACACTAGAATTTCAGTTGGATCTAGAGATAGAAAGACTATTCTGAAAGTTGCGAAGGATAAATAGTAATCCAGGACTTATTGAATTGGGCATAGCTGTTGTCATGGCCTCTGTACATGATTCTCAGATTGCATCACCTCAAGGTTCACAACATAATGGAACTAAAATAGACCAGCCTAATAGGCATCCATATCAGCAAGAGGTAATAAATCAAACAGTCATAGGCATGGCTAATGACAGGGGCAGACCTATGGGGGATTATGCTGTTTTTGACCCTCGAACTATGCAAACTAGCATAGTAACGCCTGAACTTGCCACAACTCATTTTGAATTTAAGCCTATGATGTTTCAAATGCTTCAAACAGTTGGTCAATTTGGTGGAGGACCCACTGAGGATCTCCACTTGCATTTAAAACAATTTGTAGAAGTTTCTAGTAATTTTATACTCCCTGGTGTTTCTGATGATGTTTTTAAGCTCAAGCTCTTCCCATATTCCTTGAAGGACAGAGCTAAGGCCTGGTTAAACTCCTTAGAGCCTAACTCTATCACCACTTGGAATGAAATGGCTGAAAAGTTCATGATTAAATATTTCCCACCTATCAAAAATGTCAGGATGAGAACTGAAATTACCTCTTTTAGACAAACTGAAGTTGAAACACTGTTTGAGGCATGGGAAAGATTTAAAGAATTGCTGAGAAAGTGCCCTCATAATGGGTTGCCTGTGGTTGTTCAAATGGAAACTATTTACAATGGTTTGGAACCTCAGACCAGGCTTATGCTTGATGCATCTTCTGGTGGAGTTCTGCTGAACGGTTCATACACTGGTGCTTATAATCTCATTGAGACAATTGCTACAAATAGTTACCAATGGCCTACAGCCAGGGTGAGTGCTCAAAAGAAAGTGGCTGGGATGCATGAAGTGAGTGAAGTCATTGCTTTATCTGCTCAAGTAGCATCCCTTACCAACATGATCAAAAATTTAAGCACACCAAGTGCTGCAGCACTTGTTGCCGCAGCAACAGAAGCTAAACCAAAAGCAAAAGTTGCAGCAATTGAACAAGCCGCAACAGGTTCTACCAGTTGTGTTTACTATAGAGGAGGTCACCTATATGAAGAATGCCCAGCAAACCCTATCTCAGTCAACTATGTTGGATACAACATAAATCATAACCCTTATTCAAATCCCTACAATCCTGGGTGGAGGGATCATCCAAATTTCAAATGGAGTAACAATGCAGCACCTGCTGCAGCTCCAGCAACACCACCAGAATTCCCTGCTCAACCCAAGGCAGCAGCAGCTCCAACAGTTGGTAATTCTATGGAAGTTATGCTTAAATCTTTCATGAATGAAACCAAAACCCAGTATCAAACTCAAGGGGCTGCTATCAAGAACTTGGAGAATCAAATTGGTTAAATAGCCACTGCTCTCACCCAAAGGCCTAGTGGATCATTACCATCCACTACTGAAGCTTCAACTTCTAAGGGAAAAGAGACTTGCAAGGCTATATCTTTTAGGAGTGGGAAGGATTTGGCAGGGCCATCACTTGATGCAGGTGGTGGTACAAAAAGAACAGAAAAAAAATGAAAAAAAGAATACAACAGATGTTGTCGCAGCTGATGCTGCACCAGTACCATCACCTAAGCTTGATCAAGTTGTGCCACCTCCACCTTTCCTCAAAGGTTAAAGAAAGCTCAGCAAGACAAGTAATTTGGCAAATTCTTAGAGGTGCTAAAACAACTTCACATCAATGTCCCTTTGGTTGAAGCACTACAATAAATGCCCAATTAAGCAAAGTTTATGAAGGATGTGCTGACTAAAAGGAGAAGATTGGAGGAGTTTGAAAATTTAGAGATGGCAGAAGAGTGTAGTATGATCATGCAGAACAAGCTTCCAAGAACATTGAAGGACCCTGGCAGCTTCACTATCCCTTGTTCCATTGGGGAATCCTATACTGGCCGTGCTCTATGTGATTTGGGTGCAAGCATCAATTTGATGCCCAAATCTATATTTACACAGCTTGGTATGGAGTTGCTAGACCCACCACTGTTACCCTTCAGTTAGCTGATAGCTCCATTGCCTATCCTGAAGGGATAATAGAGGATGTGCTTATTAAAGTTGACAAGTTTGTTTTTCTTGCAGATTTTGTAATTCTCGATTTTGATGCAGATAAGGAGGTTCCTATCATTCTAGGAAGACCATTCTTAGCTATAGGGAAAACTCTCATTGATGTGCAGAAATGAGAGTTGACCATGAGGGTCAATGACCAAGAGATCAAATTCAATGTGATGAATGCTCTCAAGTTTCCTGAGCAAGGGACTGAGGAGTGTTCTTATGTGGTCTCTCTTGATGCTGTGGTTCAGAAACATTTCCATAAGCATAGTGACCATCTGGTCAAGGCTCTTGCTGAAATTGAAAATGAAGAGCTTGTGGAAGAACGACCTACAAGGAAGGATTGGGCCAGTCATTTGGATGATGCTTTATGGGCCTACAGAACTGCATTCAAAACTCCATTGGGAATGTCTCCTGACAGAATTGTCTATGGCAAAGCCTGACACCTGCCATTAGAGCTTCAACACAAATCATTTTGGGCAATTAAAAAGCTTAATTATGATTATGAGAAGTCAGGTGCAGCTAGACTTTTACAATTAAATGAGCTTGAAGAAATGAGGCATTTTGCTTATAAGAGTGCAGAATTGTATAAAGCCAAGACCAAAGCTTGGCATGACAGAAAAATCCAAAGGAAAGAGCTTATTGAAGGAGGACAGGTTTTGTTGTTCAATTCTAGACTCAAATTGTTCCCTGGGAAGCTCAAGTCAAGGTGGTATGGTCCATTCAAGTTGTTGAAGGTGTATCCCCATGGTGCTGTGGATCTGTATGATGAAGCCACTAAGTCAACATTCATAGTCATTGGTCAGAGGGTCAAGCCATACTTTGGAGAACCTGTGGGGAGGGACAAGGTCACCACAGAATTACAAGACCTCTAACATTGGAGGATAGTCTGGCTGAGAACTTTTAAACCAAGCACTACTGGGAGGCAGCCTTGAGGTTTTAACTAATAAAAAGTGTTTTGTTTTTGTTTTTGTGTTGCAGGAATTTTAGCAAAATTTGGTGCAAAGTGAATTGTATTGTGGCAGAATCTAATGATGCAACAAAGTCTGAAGAGGAAAAAGCAGTCCTGGACTTCGTAGCTGCTTCTGTTCTATAAATGAAGGAACCCACTCCTGCTGCTGGGTCTACTGTTGCAGATGTAGATCCAGTGCTGCAGCAACAGAAGTGAGCAATGCTGGCAAAGAACCAGAGAAGAAGAAGCCGAAGGTTTACCAGCCTAGAGTGAAAAGGGGAGCCAAAGTCAGAACTAGCCCAAGGGCTAAACCAGGAAACCCTTCTTCTTAGTCTTGTGTTTTTAATTCTGTTTAAGTTTCATGCTTTGAATAAACCTGTTGGATGCTTTAGCATGTGTATCAGCATCCAATAGTTGTGTTAGTTAAATGTTTATGTGTTTATGTTGTGTCTTTTGTTAGGCCTCCCCATTAGATTGTTGCATGAGCAGTGGGGACACTGCTGAGTCCTATATAGGGGGGAGGACCTAGGTCAATATGTTGTTATGTGAAAGACATGTTCTTATATTAGTGAATAAAAACTTAGGTGTCATTTTGTGTCAAACTTAATGATGAAAATTGTGAGATTGAGAGAACGTACAGTTGTGAATGTTGCAGCAATAGTTGCTGCAACAATGAATTGCCTTGCTTGTTAAGTGAACTAATTTACCTTTTCTCCCACACATTACCCTAGGGTTAGGTAGGAACTTAGTAAGCTAAAAAGAATCTGATGCTAAGTTAGTTGATGGTAGACCTAGGTTGTGCCAAGCTTCTACTAAAAATTTAGGTTAGGATATGAAACTAAGTTTGGGGGTGCATCGGTTATATTAAGGATAAGCATGAAGATTCTTAGGTGGTCAGTGCAAATGAATGTCTTGTATATAATCAAATAAAGTATAAAAGCTGCAATAACCTATAGTAAAAAAACTCAAAAATATTCTGAAATAGGCATTGCAGCAGAATAGTATGTCAATTGTCAATACTGCAGCAACAGTTGCTGCAGCAATGAATCTGAAAGTTATGTAATTAGTAGTGCACTGGCCAATAATTTGAAATGTTTAATCAAGCCCTTTGTTGTGCTTTGAAGCCCCCTTTCTTATGCTGAAGTTGTTTGTCTACCCTATCTTTTGAAAAATTCTTGGCATAACCAAAGGAAAGCAACTATTGCTTTAGCTAGGTGAATTTTGAAACTTGCTTTGAACTAAACTGAATCTAGGAGTCACACACACACACACACACACTTTGAGCATGGGTTGCTTAGGGATCTTGATGAAGTAGGCATGTGCATATTGAGAATTCTGAAAGTTTTGGCTCAATTTGATAATCTTTTGAAAATCTGTGAATGAATTGGTGTAACTGAATATTGCATTGTTGTTAGTCTTTGTCAAGTGTCATTACTTGAGGACAAACAATGATTTAAGTTTGGGGGTGTGATAACTCTTATTTATAAGAGTTATTTATGCATTCTTAAGCATAAATAATTGTATGTGCGTAAGTAGCCTAGGGTATACCTATTTAGGGCTTAGACATAAGCTCTTGTAGCCAAACCCTAGTGAAAGTATTTGACAAAATAGAAACTGTTGCGACAACATCTAATGCTGCAGCATCAAATGCAGCATTAGTGCACTTTATTGGATTTACATAGTGAACACATTCCAACTCATTCTCAACTCTGATTTTCATACCATTTTACTTAATTTGTTATTTAAAAATGCTTTCAAAAACTTGTGTCAATTTATTTTCCCTCACTGATTTGCTAGCCAAATTAAACACGATTTAGACTGCAATCCTCGTGGGAACGATCTCGATTTATCACTTACTACTTATTGCGATTGTGTATACTTGCACATCTCGTTTTCACACAACATGAACTCAGTTCACAATAGTCAAAACTAGAATTTGTACTATCATGAGATGAGTTCACTACAAGCATGTAAAACTAAAACTCATAACCTATAGTGAACTGAGTTCACACCAATTCAAGTAATCTGAGTTCACTAAAACTATCGTGAACTCAGTTCACTATAGGTTCTAGGTTTCAATTTTGCAGGCCTATAGCGAAATTCACAGCACAATTCACGTAAACTGAGTTCATTATGAGGGTGTTCAAAAGAACCACCATAATGAACTGGTGATTAACAACAGACTCACCACCGTAAACCGAGTTCACAATAACCATCATAAACTCAATTCACATTTATCTTCAACATCGTGAAAAAATAGTAGTTGTAGAATAAAAATAGAGAATAAAAATCACAAAATCAGAAACCCAAACAAAAGTGCTCACAAAGATGAAGAAGAAATGATTATCATTTTGTGGTTACTACTCGCAAACAAAGAACTAAGGAAGAAGATGAAGGTGGTGGTTGTGCCGGCATTCGTGGTGGTGGCGTGTGGTGGTGGTGGTGTCGGAACAATGTGTTGCCGCATGAACAAGAGAGGAGAGGAAGAGATGGAATTGTGAGGGTTAGGGTTAGGAATTAGTGAGAAGAGTAAGGGTAATTTGGAAAATTACTAATTAAATGGGGGTGTAGATAGCCAATATAGGGGTGGGGGATAAAACCAGCCAATGTAAATTGCTTTGAGGACACTAGTGACAACATTATCTACATGAAATGTAGTATATAAAGTGATTTGAAAATGCATATACCATGTACCGGTCAAAATGAGAATCCAAATCCTGGCCTTCAGAATAATTAAAATTATAAATGTAACTTCTATAAAAGCATCTAGGGCAGTCGATCAAAAAGCATAATCTAATAAAGTAGAAGTATAACATCCTAGATATAATCTAATAAAATAGAGGTATAACATCCTAGATCTGTAATCTAATGCTAGTATATCAATTTCCCTTATGGAATCTAATTTGAAATTCGATCCCTCTTCCCCTTTACCCTGGGATGTAATGCATGTCCTTTTTAACCAAGAAATAGATATTGCACGTATACATTCCAAATAAATGATATTGCTGGCGATTAATAAAAAACTGCTAGCAAAATCGTCATAACTTAATGCTAATAATGAATGTCTGCACTCAGAACTGTAATCCCTGAAAAAATCATTATCGAGTGAGTTGACTGTGCAGCAACTCAACAGCAGCAGTAACCACTCCCTTTCCTTCACCAGAAATGTCAAACCCCGGTTCTTCAATTTTTCTGTTTAGAAGCTTATCAAGCTCTCCACGTAATTTCTGCATATCAATAATACCATGAGATTGGTTTGTGCAAGCATGGCTCAGAAACAAGTTATTCAGGCAAAAGCATCAGACAGTTGGTGGGAAAAGATTGAGCGAATTTTACCTTTATCAACTCAATGACACTCTTCGAAGCAGAGAAATGAAGGTAACCTCCAAGCATCTCAATGCCCTCACCATTTTTGCTAGGGTCGAGATTACCACCAAATAGAAGTAGGGCATAATCTGAAATATTCGTAGAATCTCTAATATAGATACTGGTTGTTTTCACCTTTTCACTATAAACCAAGTAGGGCAGAGGGAAAAGATGAACCCCAGCATTAACAGAAGAGGGATGGATGTCAACCTTCCCAACTTCTTTAGTGTAGAATGCTGTCCGTTTTCCTCTTCTTTTGCACTGGACAACATTAGGGTAGAGCCCAGCACACAAAATTGCACAAACCATCTCTAAATCATGACTGTATTGGTTGTAAGCCTGCAGAGACAAACATTACGAGTGTTAAACGTCGGAGGTCTTGTTCAGAATTTAGCCGTAAACTTGTCTACTTTCAGAGGTAACCCAAAGTGGTAGAAGTGCTACTGCTCAGACTAATATAATCAGTCAATAGGAAACTTTTTAATTAAAGTCCATTCAAGGATGGGAAACTAGACCGGTAGAAAAGATGGGAAAAGTGCTTCAATTAAAAAAAAAGGCTAAGAGCTTACAGTAACACCCCTCGACTTGTCAACAAATCCGATGTCGGATAGTAAATTGAGAAACTGCATTCTCATATCATCAATCAACCGCAAGGTCGCTGGGGATAGGAAATTATCCCAACAATACTCCTTCTCACTTCCCTTACTTTTTGCCTCTTTCCATCCTTCAAAAGCTTTAAGAAGGGCTATATGATCACTGAATCAAAAATATATTTATAATTAAGCAAGCACAAGCATGGTAATGCAGTAAAATTAAACTGGACACTATATCATAAGGGGCCATTTTCTTGAACACTATCAATGACTAACCTGCAAGAGTCACCAGCAAAAGATCTTTTTGCATCATCAGCTTCCTCTTTTCTGTTTATAGGCAAGACAAATGGGTTGCGATAAGCAAGAGCAGCAGCAATAGTTAAGGCAGGGCTGAGGCACTGAAAGATAGAGCCCAGAAGAAGCATCTTCCCTATATTTGGGTCCAAAGGTATAGTACAAAGATGCCGACCTGTAAAGATCAAATCAGGTATTAGCTCAGATAAAATCCAATTATTAGACTAAATAGCTTGAGGAGACAAGCATGTCCAGCACAATATACCAAGTGGAGTAAGCTCCTCCTTCTCATCTAATGCCCCAATTGTCTTTAGAAGTTCTAAGGCATTTTGAACAGCAAGAGAATCTGGTGGCTGAAGTGCCTTTCCTAAAAAAGATGCCACAGTTCCGAGCTGCAAGCTTTTAATGTGTAGGCACAACTCTTGCAAAGGCGTTCGGAGGATTTCAGCTAACTGATACTCTGGCATAGCACCGTGGATCAGTTGTGGATACAGTCTATAACAAACTCCAGGTTGCACTCGACCAGCACGCCCACGTCTCTGAAATAGTCTAGCCATAAGTAGAAGTAAAACAGCATGTTCATACTCTTTCTATCTTTTATTTTCAAATTTTGTTATTTTGGGGGAGGGGGGTCAAACACAACATCTAGTCATTTAGCAGCAACTACAGGAATCACTGAATCAGCAATGATGGCAAGCTCAGCCTCCAAAGAGTCACATGTTCAACGAGAACACTAAACGTGTTGTGAAAAGTTATGTTCTACAACTACAATACCTGACGAGCTGAAGCCTTTGAAATCCATGATGGTAACAAGCAGGCAAGCTTATTTAAAGCATCATAGCTGGTCTCCTTTGCTTTACCGCAATCTATGACATATACAACATCATCTATGGTGATGCTACTCTCAGCAATATTTGTTGCGAGCACAATTTTTCTGCAATGGAAAAATAACAACAATCAAAACCTAGATGCTAAAATTATGACAAACTCAAATATACATGTAAGCAAAACACCCTGCAACTTTAAATGCTTTTGTCAATTTCAATTCTCTGGTTCCTAACACCTTCTGACATAACTTTTTCTGAAACAAGTTTCCTCAAGCATTTAACATATTGGCAATTTCATAAACCAGACATTAAATTCTTAAAACCAACAAATAAAGCCCATAAATAATCAGCATCATATATACATACATATATATGTGTGTGTGTGTGTGTGTATAATTAAGCAAGCTGAACATATTGTAACCTTCTTCCAAATTATTATATTTCAAAGACAGGTTAAACTCCGATCATCGTGTTCTTGCCAACTAAAGTTTATTTATAAATAAAAATAAATGCCTTGCATTGGAAGATAACTTGCTGAGCTACTTTGGAACTTTAGAAAGCCAGAACTTGGCAGTGGTTCGACTATACAGCAAAAATCCCAGAAAATAAAGTAAAGTAACTTAGATTAACTTTAAGTTCTGCCTCAGTCATTCTAACATTTATATACACAACTTGCCAAAGCAATACTCAATAAACTCCCTACAACTTCTCCAAATATCTTTTTAAGACAGATATCTGTCTATGACGAAATTAGCAAAAAAGAAACATGCTTGCCTTTTGTTAGGGGGAGGACGGTCAAATATTTCACATTGGTTGACGGTAGGCATTGAACCATGTATTGGAAGGATTAAGAACTTGCTACGGTTGCCAAGTAAGTTATTTCCATCAAGCTTCTCAAGTAGCTTAGAGATTTCATCCCAGCCAGTAAGAAATACAAGAATTGCTCCACCACCTTCATTCCGACATATATATTCAATCGTTGCTTCTATCTGAAACATCATAATAATCAAAATGAAACAGATGCTCTTCAAACTGATTCCACAAACTTATAAAGCTTCAATAGAAGTATAGAGCCACATAAATAAGGAAGATAGTAAGAAATAAGTAAATAATTGCAACAGGGAACATAGAATGCAAACTTCACTGACAAAGAGAAATGTGAAATAGCAAATTGTTAGAATACTAATAAAGATTCATGAGCATTATTAAAACAAACTGGAACATCAAACTACTGTACTTTTAGCTGTTAGAGGATACTCCCTCTAGTCCTTATTATAAGAAAACTTTGCAGTTTTAGGTTCATTGAATAACTGATGTATCTGGCCTATATTCAATGAACCGAAAACTGCAAAGTAGTATGATAATATGAATATTACATTATAGAATCTTGTCTTTTCTTCGATTATCTCCGATTAATTTTCATATTTCTTAATTATTATCTTGATTTGTATCCCCATTTGATTAGAAATATGAGTCTAGTATTAGTAAAAATAAGTATTAATGCTTAGCCTTTTGCACCATCACCATCAAACCATAATCATAATAAAAAGAAGGCTTAAATATATGTTTGGCCCTCGCAAATATGACCATAATCCATTTAGGCCCCTATAAAAAAAAGTTTTAAAATGACCCTTGCAAATATTAAGCATTTACAGTTAAGCCCCTCTGTTAACTTTCCATCCAAAAAAACTGACGTGGCTAACGGAGATGACATCAGCATGACATCATCAATGATTAACAGAGAAAGATTAACAAAGAAAGATTATCGTTTTTGAATCGTGTCAATCTTTCTCTGTTAATTATTCCCTTTTTTTGGAACAGTCTGAAGTGGAACATAATCATTTCAATCTTTCTCTGTTAATCATTGATGATGTTATGCTGACGTCATCTCCGTTAGCCACGTCAGTTTTTTTGGATGGAAAGTTAACAGAGGGGCTTAACTGTAAACGCTTAATATTTGCAAGGGCCATTTTAATTTTTTTTTATAGGGGCCTAAATGGATTATGGCCATATTTGCCGGGGCCAAACATATATTTAAGCCTAAAAAGAAAAATCTTCATTTCTTTCTCTTTTGGACTACCATATCTGAAACCCTATAGGGCCGTTCAATGATCAGGACAAAGAAGATAGGATAGGATGAATAGTAGTGAAAATTTTATCCTGATTAGAGGAGCTAGATTAGATATAAGCAAGATAAGACACATCTTTTTCCTTTTCATCCTCCTCCTCCTCCCCCACCACCACCACCCCACCATTGTCTCTTAACACCCCCTATTGTCATCGTTACCACTAGTGGCACCCTCCACCGTCACAGCTGCCGGCTGCCGCCACTTGGCACCATTCATAACTATCATCGACAGTTCGACACTATCTCCCAACTCTCTACCACCGCTATCACCTGGAATCCACCACCCCCACCCCCACCCCCCCGCCCGCCTAGCACTATACATATATCCATATTTTACTAAACTCTCTTGTTATATTTCTATATCCTTATTTTACACTAGCTGCAGAAAAATCAATCAAACTTCTGATGCTTCTTGACCACAAAATTTCCACTGAGCTAAGAGACTTGCCCAACAGCCTATACATCTAATTCTTAAAATAAAGATTCATCAATGGTACAATACATACCAGACCCAAATCAATCTGTGAGCCTGACCAAGCTTCAAGAGACTTTCTAACACCCAAGCTGTAATTTTTGTAATGAGCATCTACATCAATATCCTGCAAGAACAAGGAGATGTGTAACCATTATACATGCATATGCACACGCATACACACAACGTAATGGGGACAACGAATTGGCCCACTAGTAATATAAGCAGGCAGAAACCCTCGAAAAACAAGATGTAAAGCATATAACAAATTGTGAGAAAAGACTGGTAATTTTTTAGCAACAAAGGTTAGGCCATAAAATTCTAGACAAAATTTGATTATTAAAAGAGGAGAATATTATCCAAAGGCCTTTCACTGCATAAATCTCCACACACACACACACACACACACCTAGACCTCACCGAAAGCACCATCAAACAAGTACAAACCACACACCAAAAAACAAGCATGTGAGCCAAATAACATCCAACAACTAAAGTGGCATGTTTCATCATTCGTGAATTCATGCCATACGGCCATGTCGTAGCCTTGTGGGAGATTAATTATTGATTTTAAACGACAATTAAGAACTGCTTTCGTTGCACGGTCTTCCAGAAATGGTTCTTAAAAAGAACAACTTTTTATCCCAACACCATATTAACACAGCAACTACCATGAACTGAATACAAAACATTGGTATGGAGCACAAGATTCTACCCGATCAAAGAAAAAAAATCAGTGGAGATATGACTTTTAAGCCCTAATTCCATGTAACGAGTATGGTAAAACTAAAAGAGTTCATAGTACAAATCAAAGTACCATATACATCAAAAGACTGTAAATACATGGATGGATAGGTCAAAATATACATGCCTCAAACATTTCAGTCAAAGGATCCTTCTTAGAATCCTGTTGTTTCCTTTTTCTCCTTGAATTCCCCTCAAAGTTGTCAAACTCCGACTTGATGCTATATCTAGTTTTCTCCAACACATCTTCTAGGAAATACTCTACCACAGGGAAAGTAAATCCCTGGCACATATGCCCAAATAAAATTAAAAAATATTATTTGCATTGAAATCCAAAAATGTAACTGAATGACATATTGACATGACATCTAAAAAAATGCAATACCGGTATGTGCATTGTTGGGGCATTTGCAAAGTATTTAGAGAACAAATCAGCATTGATAGTGGCACTCATTAGAATGAGACGCAAATCTGGACGCCGAGGAAGAAGGTCGCGTAAAATTATAATTAGGAAGTCTTCATTCATGCCTCTTTCATGAATTTCGTCCACCAGCAAATGACTAACACCAGTCAACTCTGGATCTTGAACCTATTTAAAAAAACCAAGATCAATAAGAAAAGCAAACACCACTGGCTGTCGGGAAGAAAGTATAAATATCCTGTATGAGCCTGTGAGATTTTAAACTTAATATTTTTCCACCTTCAAATTTAAATATGTAGTTAGACAGATATTGTAAGTACTTGACTCTTTTATGCTCTCCTCCTCTTTATGTGAATTTTATATTTTATACATTATACAATCACCACTACCACGATTTGCAGGGAAGAAAGTGTCGATCACAAACTATCTGAAGCTATTAGGTGAATGCTTGTGATTTTTTGAATATCTAACACAGCCTCTCACACAAGATCCCTATGGGCTCAAAGCATGGACAATGCACCTGCCTACACTACCTTACACTGAAGTTCAACTTTTATTTAGATTAATGGGTCTGTCAAAGAATCGTTTACTGACTAATTGGTACAGAGGCTCCAATACCATGTCAATCCCCAACTCTCACTAAACTTAAGTTGTGAGACGAGGGCTCCAATACCTGTCTAAAGTCTAAATTTTTTTTATACAGAAGTTGAAATCTTAAAAACAGAAGACTTAGTTTGAGGGGAATCTAATAATACTGTTGAGATATTCAGATTCAAGTATTACCAACTGCCGAAGTAAGACACCAGTGGTGCAGAAAAGAAGGCGTGTTTCAGCAGAACGTTTTGCTTCGAGACGAATATGGTATCCAACTGTTTCGCCAAGATTTTCGCCCCTTTCAGCAGATATACGAGCTGCAACAGAAATTGCAGATACACGACGAGGCTGGGTACAAATTATGTTGCAGTCAGCTCCACGCAAACATGATATTTCTTCTTCCAGAATGAATTGTGGCAGCTGCGTTGTTTTGCCACAACCTGTCTCTCCTGAAACTACCAATACCTGCACTAGCATCAGCCAAATTTTACTCTGTTGAAGGATCAGAACTACAATTATACCTTGGAATGAATTCAATTGCTGATAACTCAGGAACAAACTTCAGCAAAGTATTGAAATAAGTCCAAACAGTTTGTGCATCATGATGGCAATGGCAATTATTCCACGTAGAGATTATCAAGGAACAAAATCTCTACTTTTCTCAATTTCCATGGAAATTTACAGATATTATTTCTTAAAAACATATCAAGTCAATAAACTATGGTAAATAAGTCAGTTTTGTTATGATAAATAGCTCTGCCCACCTGATTTTCTCGAACAGCTTTCAGAAACTCAGACTTCATTTTGAATGCAGGGAGCTTCTCCCTAAACGATCTCATTTCCTTCGAGCTATCACTTGCCTGCACATTTCCAATCCCGGGACAAGTTTAAAATACAGTACAAAGCAGTTAAGTAGCTGGCACAATTAATGCAAACAAAAGATACTAGATTTAGTTATGGTCCAATTCCTACTAACAACTAAATGATTAGATACCTGCACAAGTTCCTGCCTTTCCTTGAGTACAACACTAAGTTTCTCCTTTGAAGAATGTGTTTGATGTGAAGAAGCAGATTTTACAGTACTCATTGATTGTTTATGTCCCAGGTCGGTTGATATAGAAGGCGAACTAGAAGGTGTTGTCCCGGTTGACTGTGAGCTATTCAAAAGATTTCCTACTCTCCTCTCTATGTCTGTGGACATTCTAATCTGCAGGAAACTGAATATTTGAAAAAAGTTGCAACAATAAATTGGTAGTCGGACATTGAAATAGGTAAGGTATACTCCACCTCCTTCTGTGTAGATCCATGACGCTCATCAAGATCTGCACGGTAATCAGGCAATGGAACTTTGCTAACAACAAGAGTCTTCCCCTTATTATATGCATGGCTTTCTTTGCGCAAGTCAAATCATGTGATTAACAATTTAAGAAGTTAGACAAAAGAACAGATTAAGTTTGAGGTATTCACAAGTAGAATCAATAAATGCCGAGTATGTATTGCATGCTATACCAGAAATGATTTTTATTTTTGCAAATTCGATTTCTGTCAATAACAAAGAAAGTTAGACCACACAATACAGTTGCCTGGCCCTTCTAAATGCTAACATAATGGTGTTGGCATAAGGACAATATGCATACAAAAGGAAGTCAAAAACTTTTGAGCCATGCTAAGTAAAGATCCCAAGCAAATCCAAACCAAACGTCTTCACTGTACAGCTTGGTTCAGTGCACATTACAATGAAAAAATTTCCCAATCCATGTCACAGAGCTTGTATGTTTAAGCTTTAAAACAAGTGGCTATAAAGGTTCCATCAAAATGTAACTTATTTTCAAGAGGTTATGTATGAAGCGGAAGCCTTTTTTGTTTGCTTACCATTATAAAAAGTGCTTTTTAGTTTTTAGTTCAAAGACTAGTTATAGTTACAGCTATTTTTTTTTCAACAACTACTCTAGCTTAGAAACATTATCAAAAAACTGACTTTTTTTTCAAAAGCTAAAACAAACTCCTATAAACTTCTAGAAGTATATATAATTTCAAAATCAAAATAAGTCATTTTTTCAAAAAAGAGTAATGGCTTAAACAAATGCACTAACAGTTTGGTAAGACAAATCAAAAAAATTGCATGTCTAAGATTCATGTTGTCGTTTACTGACATATTTTGTTCAGAGCCTAGTTGTTCTAGTTTATTGTTGTGTGTAAAATATAGCATAAGAAATTGGGACTGTTATCTAATATATACTATTGTTGTTATTAATTATTAATATAATTAATGTTACATAATTTTTGTTCAGCTATTTACTTTTCTGAAACACGTCCAAGCTCAATCAGTAAGAACATATGGCTTGGCTTGTGAAATTCACAAAATGTGAAGCATCGCTTCGGTTCGAGGCTGATACTCATTCCCCAGACAGACCCTAACTGGACTGTCAGCAACCCTAATTAGCCGAACAGAAATAATGTAACATCACAGCAAACAAGAACCAAACACTACGGGAGGATTAATATTCTCATAAAAATATAACTCATCATTTCTCCCTCTAAATTGGAGAAGCTAACCAGAGGACGAACTGAGTCAAGCATTAGAAATTAGAAATATAGAATTAAAAGTATAGTTCCTATTCAGTTTCTGGTCAAATGATGAAGCAATTAAGAGTATTAAATGAACATACAAGTGAAGGCCGTGTTGATAAGCCATATCAGCTAGGGTTTGCTGGTCTGCAATGCTAAAGTAACGCTTGATAACCATCTCCTGCTCCCCTCCTTTTTTCATCTTCTCTATCTTATCCCACCACTCATTCTCATCAAGCACCTCCTTCTGCATCCCACAAAAAATAGAAATAAAATTCAAAATAAAACCTAAAGTATTAACAATGAACTTGATCAGAATATAATGTAAAGTAGTATTGAACTTCAAATTGAACACTCACAAACTTGTAATCATTTATTAGTTTTTAAGTTCAAAGTTTCAAGTAATTTGAATTTACCTCTGCCTGTTGTTGTCTCAAACGCTCGGCTCGCCAAACAGGGTCCCACCATCTTTGCTCGCCGCGTCCGCCACCTCGGCCTCCGCCGCCGCGTCCGCGGCGGCCTCCACCGCGACCGGAAGAAGAGGCGCCGCCCCTGCGGCCGCCTCCCTGGTAGTTGGGGCGGTAGGACATGATGAAGGTTGATATTCGAGCGTTAGAGGGGAAAAGGCTCGTTGCGTGGGGGCGTAAGAGGGCGATGTAATGGGAGTGAAAAGTAGGGCGGAAAAGGCAGTGTGGCATTTATAGCGGGGGCAGTAGTGAGTGGAACATAGTGAGAAGACAGTGGAGTTCAGTTGACACACTTCGCAAGTGTGGAGTGCAACGTGTTGAGTTGAGTGGGATGCGGTGGTTCAATGGAGGAGAAATTTTTGACTTTTAGGTGGTGGTCCATTCACACATAATCAAAAACAGAACCTAGAACACTTTCTTTATCACTGTACTTTTAAACGCTAATTTTATGATTGATTAAGATTTACGTTCCCATTATCTTAATGAGTCTTATTTTTAAAGTGGTGGGGTCGTCTGAATTTTAATCAATTATAAAGTGTGTGCCAAAGAGAGTGTGTAAAAAAGAGTGTTATTAGCATTTCTCTAATCAAAATCTTATTAAACTAGGACCTTTTATCGACTTATTCTAGGTAATGATCCAGTGTGTTGATGGTCAAATTGATGTGCCACTAATTAAATTCAATGACTCGATTACAATTAAAAAATATCAAAAAGTTTATGATATGTATCAATTTCATACGTGATAAAACTATTAAAAATAGGGGAATTCTATGATACTTGTTCCCAACTGGACTGACCGATACCTACAAGAGCTTGGCTGAACATCTCAGGCCCGAAGGAAAAGGTGCTTACCCCAACTCCTCCTCGGTCGGATCATAGCCTTCAGAAGACCTTCCCCATCCCTCAGTCGGCAGACTTGTCTGTAATGGCTGGCAAAGCACTTATTAGGATCCCCGATATTCCTCTCTTATGTCTTGTAACGACCACAACAACCATAATATGTATTTAACCTCATTAAATGCGTCTTGTAGTATAAATATCGCCCTCTAAGGCTAATAAAAGAACCGAAAGCTTTTTACTCATTCTTAGGACTCATATAAATCGTACAATTTCCCATTTTTTTCATATCATTTGTGTTCGGTCTCTTTACCACGTGTGTAGCGACCGAAAAATCCAGGAAATGATTCTTCGAAAATTTTGAATGAAATCGCCATCAATATTTAATTAGTGGAAAAAACATTGAAAAAAAACTTTATTGTGGGTTCGGGGGTCGATTATGTATGGGGAAGGTATTAGCACCCCACAACATCTTTTCGAAAAAAAATGTTACCTTTTAATTTAATGTATAGAAAAAGTTAATTCAAAGAAAACGTTTCCATTTACCCTTTTTATTATTTATAAACTTGAAAAAAAAGACTTAATAAAAATTTATTTATTTTTTGGGCTTGACGGGAGTGGGCCCCCGCTCCTACGTAGATGGAGAATTCAAAGCTACGTAGTTCTTGGGTAGAAAAAGTTTGTGTGTTGGTGTTTTTTATTATTTGAAGGTTTCTTGAAATTTGGAGGACATTCGTAGTGACTAAACGAATAAACTCAGAGTAGTCACCACTAATAGCCCGTTGAAAAAGAAAAAATTAGAGTCGTTCGTATGGATCAAACAAGTTAAACTCAAAGTGACCATTACTACCCACTCATTTTTGGAAATGGTTTTCTTTTAAAATAAAAAGGTTGATTGCATTGTAGTTTTGGAAACGGAAATAAAGGAAGGGAAATGAATGGGTTTTTTTTTTCATGAAAATGCAAAATAGTAATGTTGATTGTACTCTTTTGAAGGAAAACAAGAAAATTGAGAACAGAGAAGGGTTGGACTCCAACCCATTTTGTTTTTAGTGAGAATCAATTTTTACATGAAAAAGAAAAAAGAGGTGCATCTATGAAATAACAGATTAATATCATTGAAAAAACAAAATATTTATTTGTTTGCTTGACAAAGGGAAAAAGAATAGCTTATTTATCTCTTGTTTTTTTTTTACCAATCGATTTATTAACTTATTTCAAAACATATGATTCTAATGCACCCATTTAACACCTAGGCTAAAAAAGCATTGGATTTGAAAATATCTACTAGTTAATAAAGAAATGTTTTTTTTTGCCTTAAATTGTTTTTTTTTTGTATTAAGAGAAACGCTTCCTTGATTGGTGATGTCAATATTTCTTTGTAAGCACTTAATATAGAAGTAGATATTTTTGTTTTGAAACTCATTTATTGTTATTAAACAAAGGCATTAATACATTTCATAAATCATGGCATTTCCAACAAAAGAAAATCGTGGCATTCAAAGTAATGAATCAATTGGCAACCAAATATAGAGGGTTTTTGTATATACTCTAGCAAAATAATCAACCATACCCAGCATTCATCCAGAAATCTTATACATACATGGACATAACCCAGAGGACGGGTTCATGAACAACAAATTAAAATTGCACAGACTATGAATAAAGGATGCAATCAATTCCACAGATCATAAAACAAACAAGAAGACTAAAAAACATTACCAACAAAGCCTTGAAGGGCGAGTCCTTTCTCTCAAATCTCACAAAAAGAAAAAGTAAGACTTTGTGGAAAATTTAGTAAAAGAAAAAACAATGAAGAACTCTCTCTCTTTTTCTCAGAGACATCAAGAACCGCTCCTTTTGCTCCTCTGAACCTCTTGCTCACGAACTTGTACTTCCAACTTCTCTCTCTCAGTATCGTTTTTTCCTCTCCCTTTCTTTCAAAATTTCAACCCGTATTTATACCAGAAAAGCGGACTTGCAGTTGTGCGATTTCTCCTTCGTTTTTTTTAACTGAGCCTTGTGCACAGATCTGTTTGCGTGTTGGCCTCAGAAAAAACAAGATGGAAAACGTGTTTCCTTGAATGAACCCTTGAACTGTTGAGAGACCATCGGCCCTTTGTGTGTTGATGACAAAAATGGTGATTTCGTGTGAGAGAGGAGAGAAAGAGACGTCAAAATGGAGATTTCGTGTAAGAGAGGAGGAAAAGAGACGTGGGAGAGAGAGAGAGGGAAAGAATTGGGCGGCTAGGGTTTTGGGGGTTACTTGTTGAGAGAGATCTTTTAGGAGATTATGGAAGTGATGTCTTTTAGGGTTTCTGGTGTGGAGGAGGCATTAGGTTTAGAGAGTGAGTGAGGAAAAAATTAGCCATCCGGGTCAGGCTAATTCGAATGGGCCTCTGATGGCCCAAAATCAGTTACAACATGAAAAACATTGCTCACACCCTCATTTTTACTCATTGCTCCCCATTTCCTCTTTTCTTGCTTTTTTATTTATTTATTTTGCTTTTTCCTTACATAATTAAAGACTTGTAGTAACTAATTAAGAAGTAATGTACAACATAAAAATAAATTTGTATATTTTCACTTTTACCAAACATGATGAAAAAAAATTGTTATTATTATTTTCTAAAAGAAAATAACTCTTTTTTTTTTAAAAAAATGTCGGACAAAATTAGGGTATAACAGTTGCCCCTCTTTATTTATATTTTATTAGAAAAGCTGAAGGGTTTTCAAACTTTCATAGTAAAATTAGAAATAAAGATAGAGCGCAACTAGCTATGGTACTAGTACATCGGTCTGAGGGTGGCCTTTGCTCGAGCGGCCGCGAGGGTCAAGATCAGATCCGGAACTGATATGTTGACCACGAAGGACGTCCACTATGTCTTAGGCGGACACAGCTAGTCTGAAGGACCACTCGGGGTCTGAAAGATCCGTCGGGCTCGATGACGACGTGTGATCTGGGTTTATGGACCAATGAGGGTCTGAAGGATCAGCTTGGTGATCTGAAATGCGATATGAGATCAACGCTTGGAGCGCTGATTTCGGGGGAACAAAATATAGGGATCGACACTCGGCATGTTTTCCCGAACATATCTAATAAATGCATTTACCTGATAAGGGAAAAACTATCTATATTTGGCATGTCTAATCAATGCAATGAATGGTGTATGCGTGCATGTAATGTAAGCATGTGCAATGATTGGTATCTGGTGGGATGATGAATGAAATGTGGAATGATTTTTCGCCTTTTTTGCTTTTCTGTTTTTTTATGTTTTTTTCTTTTGTTTGCTTCTCTTTTTTCGACTCTTTTTTTTGGCTCTTTTTGTACTGGTCTCGTCAACTCGTAGGACTTCCGGTGCGGGGCATGAGGGCCATCCAGAGCAGTGGTATGGCGAGATTGGAGCGCGGGCTATTATGATTCATCGTTTGAAGTGATCATGCATGTATTTATCCTCTTTGCAATATGAAAGATCATGTCATTTCTGTGATTCTTAGAAATTTCGTAATGATTTGTCAAGCGCGCAGAAGGTCACACCGACTAAAGATTACATTGGGAGTTTAAACTAAAAACAAAAGAAAGAAAAAGAGTGAACAGATCTCTTAATAGTTGGTATCCTTGAAATAACGATGTCAATCACCCATACGTATAACCTTGACCACACATCATCCAACTTTCGGATGTGCTGATTACCTCAGTATTTGTTCCAAGTCCAACTTCCTGACCCTAATTTTTGCCTGAATCGCTCCTTGGAGTTTTCAATCCACCGGGTCGCTCTAACTTTTGCCAAGGCCTCCCTTTTGGGTTTTCAACCTAGCGAGCTTATTTTTGCTTGGCTCATCTTTCTCTTTTTTCATATATATATCTTTAGGCATAATACTTCTTGACTGCATCTGAGTTCACCGGGAGCGAGAGGTCTTCACCATCCATTTTTGTGAGAATTAAGGCTCCTCCAGAGAATGATTTCTTTACCACATAAGGTCCTTCGTAATTTAGAGTCCATTTCCCACGGGAATCCTTTTGGATAGGCAAGATTTTCTCAAGCACCAGATATCCTTCTTGAAACTGCCGAGGATGAACTTTTTTCTCATAAGCCTTCTTCATTCTTTGCTGATATAACTGCCCATGGCATAAAGCAACCACTCTCCTTTCTTCGATGAGATTCAACTGATCTAGACAAGCTTGAACCCATTCTGCTTCTTCCAATTTTGTTTCCATCAGCACCCGCAGAGAGGGTATTTCAACTTCGATGAGAAGAACTGCTTCCATCCCATATACCAGTGAGAATGGGTTGCCCATGTCGAAGTGCGAACTGAGGTCCGATACCCATGCAAGGCGAAAGGGAGCATTTCATGCCAGTCTTTAAAGGTCACTACCATTTTCTGCACAATCTTCTTAATGTTCTTATTTGCCGCGTCGACTGCCCCATTCATCTTTGGGCAATATGGGGGGAGTTATGGTGCTGAATTTTGAAGTCGTCGCACAACTCGTTCATCATTTTGTTATTCAGGTTAGCTCTGTTATCCGTGATGATCTTATTTGGAAGGCCGTAGCGACAGACCAAATCTCTTTTTATGAACCTGACAACCACAGATTTCGTTACACTGGTGTAAGAAGCGGCCTCAACCCATTTGGTGAAATAGTCGATAGCGACAAGAATGAAGCGATGCTCATTTGATGCCTTAGGTTCGATGGGACCGATGACATCCATCCCCCACATTGAGAATGGCCATGGTGCTGTTAAGACATTCAAAGAAGCGGGTGGCACATGGATGTTATCGGCGTAGACTTGACACTTGTGGCATTTCCTTACATAGCTAAAGCAATCGGTCTCCATTGACAACCACTGTAGCAAGCCCTCCAGATTTTTCTTGCCATGGTGTGCCCATTAGAATGAGTTCTGAATGAACCTTCGTGGACATCTTTCATAATCCTTTCAGCTTCTCTTTTGCTACACATCTGAGGAGGACCATATCATGATTTCTCTTGTAAAGCACCTCTCGATTTAGGAAGAAACCCATTGACAATCTCCTTAGCATTCTCTTGTCATTTTCTGAGGCACCAGGAGGGTATTCTCTGCCTGTGATATAGCGCTTGATGTCGTAATACCAAGGTTTACTATCGGGCTCTTCTTCAATTGCCATACAACGATATGCCGGTAGCTCACGATTTTGAATTTTGATGAATGTTAGACTCCTGTTGTCATTGATATTGAACATTGATGACAGAGTCGCTAAGGCGTCAGCCAACTGATTTTCTTAACGGGGGAGATGGTGGAAAGTGATCTCGTCAAACTGTTCAATCATCTTTCGGATGTGATCGCGATAGGGGATCAATTTGGAATCTCTTGTCTCCCAGTCACCCTTTATCTGATGCATGACCAAGGCTGAGTCCCCAAATACTTCGAGTCTCGTAACTTTCCATTCAAGCGCCGCTTTGATACCTAGAATACATGCTTCATATTCTGCAATGTTGTTGGTGCAATAGAAGCTTAATCTAGCAGTAAATGGCACAAAGCGGTTATCTGGGGAGATCGGCACAGCTCCGACCCCATGCCCCCACAGATTGGAAGCCCCATCAAATGACATTTTCTATCTTTCATCGTCTAGAGATTTTCCTTCATCAAACAAAGCCATTATATCTCATCTAGGAAATCACACTGCATTGATTGGTAATCCTCAAGAGGTTGGTGTGCCAAGTATTCAGCCAACACACTGCCTTTGATGGCTTTCTGGGTAACATAACAGATGTCGTATTATGATAGTAGCATTTGCCAACGAGCAATTCTACCTGCGAGTGCGGGTTTTTCAAAGATGTACTTGATTGGATCCATTTTAGACACCAACCAAGTTGTGTGGCTCAGCATATACTGCCTCAGACGATGTGCAGCCCAGGCCAAAGCACAACACGTTCTTTCCAACAATGAGTATCTCGTCTCGCACTCAGTGAACTTCTTGCTTAGGTAGTAGATGACATGTTCTTTCCTTTCGGATTCGTCATGCTGCCCCAGCACACAACCCATTAATTTGTCCAACACTGTTAAGTACAAGATAAGGGGTCTGCCCGGCACAGATGGCATCAGAATCGGTGGATTTTGGAGGTACATTTTGATTTTATCGAAGGCTTCCTGGCAGTTATCATTCCATTTGGTTTCTTGGTTCTTGCACAAAAGCTTGAAGATAGGCTCGCATGTAGATGTTAGTTGTGATATGAACCTAGAGATGTAGTTCAATCTTCCCAAGAAATCACGAATTTCCTTTTCAGTACTTGGTGTCGGCATTTCTAGTATTGCTCGTACTTTGGCTGGATCCACTTCTATTCCCCTCTGACTGACTATGAACCCCAACAACTTTCCTGATCTTAAACCGAAAGTGCATTTGGCAGGGTTTAATCTGAGTTTGAACTTCCTTAGACGTTCGAAGAGCTTTTGCAGATTGACAATATGCTCTTCTTCAGTCTTGGATTTTGCAATCATGTCATCCACGTAAACCTCTATTTCCTTATGCATCATATCATGAAATAACGCTACCATTTCCCTCTGGTATGTTGCACCAGCATTCTTCAGTCCGAATGGCATTACTTTGTAACAGAAGGTCCCTCAGAGAGTGATGAAGGTGGTTTTCTCCATGTCTTAAGGGGCCATCTTAATTTGGTTGTATCCGGAATATCCATCCATGAAGGAGAAGAGAGAGTGTTGTGTTGTGCTATCTACCAGGACATCAATGTGAGGCAAAGGGAAATCATCTTTAGGACTGGCTCTGTTCAAATCTCAATAATCGATGCACATCCAAACCTTCCCATCTTTCTTTGGAACCGGGACAATATTGGCTACCCATTGAGGGTATTTTGCTACTGCTAAGAACCCAGCATCAAATTGCTTTTTAACCTCATCTCTAATTTTCAGTGACATGTCTGGCTTCATCCTTCTTAACTTCTGTTTTACCGGTGGGCATTCGGGCTTTACTGGTAACTTATGCTCGACTATGTTGGGGTCCAGTCCAGGCATGTCTTGGTATGTCCATGCGAAGATGTCAACATAGTCAAAGAAAAGCCTAGCCAATTTCTCTCGCTCACCGATTTTAACCTCTTTTTTATCTTCTTCTGTGCCTAAGTTAATCGTTTCAGTTGATTCCTCGTGGGGCTGGATCACTTTATCCTCTTGTTCCATCATCCTCATTAACTCTGGAGGAGTTTCCCAATTATCCTCAACATCTTCCTCAGTTTGATTTATGGGGTGATCAAAGTTAAAGTATGAGTTATTGGCGTTGTTATTTTCAAAGATGATATTTTTAGATCTGCATTAGCGAAAATTGACGGAATGAAAAATAGATAAAAGAATAAAATAAAAGTGAGGCGAACGAATGAGAAAGAGAAAAGTGAAATTTATTGGAGAATTCAAAATGATATTTCATTGATATTGATACTGATACTGAAAGGAAACATGCGTGCCCTAATGAAATGTCCTAAGGCTTTGGGCAGAGCCATAGGATTGCATTACAGAAAATTACTTTGAACTGAAAACTACAGTAAAATCAACCATCTCCCAATTCTTGAGCTTTTCACTTGCAGGAGAAGGGCGCACAAGACTGATGACGCCATCTTCAGCATTTAGATCATCTTCACCCGCTGCAATCTGGTTGGGATTCAGCATTCCCGCACTCTGAAAGCTTTGCTTGATATCACAGATGATAATCTTCTTCATATTTGGCTCTCTGCCCTCAAGTTTGACCAACCTTCGCTCCTTCTTTTCTTCAAGGATTCTTCCTTTGTCAGTGCGATCAGGCCGATACCCTATCCCATGTCTATCTTTGTTCTCATGCAGTTATATTGGTGTCAGGATCCCTTGTTCAGTCTTCCCCAAGCCGCTTCCAACTTGGTAACCTTTGCCTATAATGACTTTAGCAACCATCATAGCAGCCCTGGACAGTTTAGGCATTGGTAATGGGATTCCCTCCCCCACAAAAGTGGTATTTGCGATCTCTAATGCTTGAAAGGCAGACTCAAAGGATTCCTCAATAGCCTCAATGCACCGAGCAGAAGACGACCTGTTTACTAGCATATCTTCTTCTCTGAAAACGACTACCAGCTTGTTATTCACTATGAATTTGAGCTTTTGGTGTAG
Source organism: Astragalus membranaceus (assembly GCA_039519185.1). NCBI lineage: Eukaryota > Viridiplantae > Streptophyta > Magnoliopsida > Fabales > Fabaceae > Astragalus > Astragalus membranaceus. The sequence continues at coordinate 95,947,915 of CM076847.1, forward strand.
AGAGGAGGGGACAGCCCCTGCAGAATGGATCCATGGCCTTCCCAAAATACAACTGTAAGATGGAGTAATATCCATTACCTAGAAGACCACCACGAAGACTTCCGGACCTACCTGCACAGGCAACTCCATTTCTCCGATGACTTCCCTCTTTGATCCATCAAATGCTCTAACTAATGTAGAGTTGGGTCTCATGTAAGAATAATCCCCGTCTAATTTTTCCATGGTTGATCTGGGTAACACATTCAAGGACGATCCATTGTCAATAAGCACCCGAGCCAGTGAGTATTCTCCACATTTTACGGAGATGTGCAAGGCTTTGTTGTGCCATCTCCCTTCGGTTGGAATTTCGTCATCACTGAAGGTGAGGTAATTACTTGCGACCAGGTTTCCAACAATCCCATCAAACTAGCCAACTGTGATATCGTGTGTGACATGGGCCTCATTCAATACCTTCATTAATGCTGCACGATGGGCCTTGGAGCTGAGCAACAATGACAACAGAGATATCTTGGTAGGGGTCTGATTCAGCTGATCAACCACCTTATACTCACTTTGTCTCATAAGCTTCAAAAATTCACTAGCTTCTTGTTCAGATAGTGTCCTTTGGCCCCTGTTTCCCTCAGTAGGCTCTTGTTCTTTGCTTTTGCTTTTACAAGCTCTTTCTTCTTCATTTTATTTTCCATCACCAAGTATCCCGGGAGTGTAGATGCGTTCATCTCACTATTTCCTGAGATGTTAGTGACATCAAGAGTGCTTTGAACCTTCACATTGTAATTCCACGAGACCGCATCGGCATCCTTAAAGGGTAAAGGAGCTGGCACTTGAATAGTGATTGGTTTAGGTATAGCCAGGGCCAATTTCGAATCCTTATTGTAACGGATCTCTAGCGGCTTCCGGATATCCTTGCTCTGGCCATTGCTCGATTGGAGAATCGACACGTTCTCCTCTCCTTTTTGAAAACCCACCTGTATTACATGTCGGTCTAATAAGTCTTGAAGGACTAGCTTGAATGCTTCACATGTCCCGACACAATGAGGGTCAGTGCACAAATTTTTTTCGATGCATCCCTTCAAAACGATTCCAAAGCGACACAATTCAGCATGAATGATGTCTAGAGGTGTGTTGATGTCTTCCACCTTTCTAATCAAGAACTGCCCTTCAAAATCTTCGATGGCATTAACAGAGGATTTCCCGTTCCCCGGTAGAGGGTTAGTGGCGACATTTGGACCATCTTCTTTGAACTTCAGCTATTTGGATTCGATCAAGCCTTGCACCACATATTTCAACGCCTTGCAATCTTCTGTTGAATGCCCGACTTCCCCAGCATTGAATCCACAAGTAGCATTTGGGTCGTAGCCTCTGGGGAAAGGAGGCTGAAGGGGTCTCATCGGACGAGGAGTGATTAGGTTGTGACTGATGAGGTGGTTGAACAGGTCTGTGTATGACATGGGTATCGGGTCAAAATTGGCAGGCCTTCTGTCTGAGTAATTTTGTAGTCTATAGTTTTGATTGGCTTGGTGAGGTGAAGCTGGTGGTGTAACACCCCATTTCTACCCGGCAAAATAATGCAAAAATATCAGAGTTCATAAAAATCTTTTTCAACAACAATGGAGTGCCACATTTACTTCGTGAAACAACAACGAGTTAATCGCTTTTGAAAACTGTTATATAACACGTTTGGATGAACCGATAAAACAACCATTTTAATCCTCAGAAATAATTCATCTTTAAAAACTACGCAGCGGATTCACAACAAGTCAAATTAAATAATCGTTGTGTCTTAACAACTCAAGACAGCTCAGAAAACATCAAAACAGCAACATAACAACTTAAAGCTCCAACAACGAAATAACAAGGCAAACAGTATTAAAACGCGTGTTCATTCCCCCGAGTGCTACGTATCAGAGCGACAACACCGACTCGATCAAATGAAGGTACAACGGCATTCATTCGTGGTTACCTGCACGTTACCAACATAGGGGTAACATTCAAACAGAATGGGTGAGATGTCGAACCATATAATGAATCATATGAAAGACAATATATATCAGGTCAGGACATCAGATCATCATTTCACAACAGTCAATGTCATCATATCACAACGGTCAATATCATGATATCACAACGGTCAATATCATCATATCACAACGGTCAAGTCATTACGTCACGACAGTCAGAATCATTTCACTCGCATAAATATGCAACATGAATGCAGAATGTGACTCGACTCAGGGCCACCGCCCTATAATGCATGTGGTACCATAATTCAAGCCCGTAAATAGGGGCTTCAACATCGCAACATCGTCGTCGTGGTTTGCCAATCCAGGCCATCGTGGTTTGAGCATAGCTCCATCGTAAAAAAAATATGCTATGCATGCGACGCTATGTAAGTGCACAAACAAATAACAACGGTTACATAGCAACGCAACAACATCGGAAAGCAACATTGGCCGTAGGCCTACAACACATCACCTGCCAATGAATAGAGGCAAATTCGTCTTCGTACAACCTTCGTCGTCAACAATTTGCCACTTAGCAATTTTCAACATTTTGGCAACATCGCAATATTTTAGCAACTTTCAACAATAGCAACATCGCAATATTTTAGCAACTTTCAACAATAGCAAACAACGGCAACAGCAACAGCAACACTGCGACCACAGCAACAATAGCAACAACGGCAGGAGCAACGATGGCAACAACGACAACAGCAACAGCAACACTGTAACAACAGCAACAATGGCAACAACGGCAGCAGCAACAATGGCAACAACGGCAACAACAATAGCAACACTGCAACAATGGCAACAACGGCAGCAGCAACAATAGCATCAACGGCAACAGCAACACAGCAACAGCAGCACAGCAACCAGCAGCACAGCAACCAGCAACACAGCAACCAGCAACACAGCAACACAGCAACACAGCAACACAGCAACCAGCAACACAGTAACCAGCAACACAGCCACACAGCAACCAGCAACACAGCAACCATCAACACAGCAACACAGCAACCAAGGTGTGGCGCCTAGGGGCAGGGCGCCAACACCAGCAACACAGAATTAGGGTGTGGCACCTAGGGACAGGGCGCCAACACCAGCAACAATAAAATAGAGCATGGCGCCTAGGGACAGGGCGCCATCATCAGCCACACAGAAATAGGGTGTGGTGCCTGGGGACAGGGCACCAACACCACAACACAGAAATAGGGTGTGGCGCCTAGGGGAGGGCGCCAACACCAACAACACAGAATTAGGGCATGGCGCCTAGGGATAGGGCGCCATCATCCGCAGGCAACAAAACATAAGTCACAGGGCGCCAGTTCAGCAAGCAACACACTGACAGGCACAGGGCGCCAGATTCAGCAACAACAACAGGGACTGGGCGCCTAGGGCGCCAACTTCAGCAACATCAACAGGTACTGGGCGCCTAGGGAGCCAACTTCAGCAACATCACAGGTACTGGGCGCCTAGGGCGCCAACTTCAGCAACATCAACAGGTACTGGGCGCCTAGGGCGCCACTTTCAGCAACAACAAAAACAGAAACAGTGGCAGGGCGCCTAGGGCGCCACTTTCAGCACCCAATTCAAGTTCTCATGATCATGGCCAAAATACAATAACAATTCTAGGGCATAGGAATATCAATCACACAATCATAATTATTCAACAATGCATTCAAAACATATATGATCATACCTATGACAATCATCAAACCCTAACCCCCACATAAAGTAATTCATATATCCCACTATAAGGCTTGAATCCCACCCTTACCTTAGCCTTAGAAGATCACGAAACCCTAGCTTCCTCTCTCCTCTTGGCGTCGCTCTCTCCCTCTTCTCTCCTCTTGGCCATCGCTCTCTCCCTCTTCTCTTCTCTCTAATTCTATTTTTTTTGTTCTTTCTAAATGAGCCAAACCCTAAAATACCTCTTATTTATACTTATTTAATTTTATGGGCTTTTCTATAGCTTATGCGAATTACATCATGGGCCTCGCTTAACACTTCTCATATTACTACTCCCAACCCTAACAATAGGCCCACCTATACTAGCATTATTATTAATATTCTATTATTTTTCTGTCAATTAAATTCCCAAACAATTCAATTAAATAATTAATTAAATTTTGGGGCGTTACAAGTGGTGTTTGAGTAGGGAATTGAAAGGCTTGTGGAGGATTATTATAGGGGGATTTTCCGGATCCCGTGATGGCGTTGGCTTCTCCTTCTTTCTTTTTAGGAAATCCAGATAAGGACTTTTTATGGTTGTTGGTTCTGGTGGAGTTGTGGGCAATTTTTCCATTCCTCAATCCATTCTCCAGCCTTTCCCCTATGACGACCATGTCCGAGAAGCTCAAAGATACACTCCCAATCAATCTGTCGTAGAAGGGTCATTGAAGAGTGTCCATGAACATGGATACCATCTCTTTTTGTCATGCTCTGCAGTTGTGTCCTATCGGGAGCCATATTGATGTTGTACTTGTATTGCTTTAGGAAAGCATCGGCCAGATCTTTCCAACTTTGAATATGGGTGTAGCGACCGAAAAATCCGGAGGATCTCTCGCGTTCAATGAAGTCGCCATCAATGTTTAATTATTAGGAAAACATTGAAAAACCCTTTTGAAAACAAAAATGGTCTTGAAAACCAGATTTTGGGTTCGGGAGTCGATTATGCGTGGGGAAGGTATTAGCACCCCACAACATCCCTTCGAAAAAGGTTACCTCTAATTAATTGTGCAAAACTATATTAACTTTTAAAAAAAATTATTCCCCTTTTATTAAAATAATGAATTGAAAAAGACTTTACGAAAATAAATATTTTTGTATTTTTATTGAAAACTAAGAAAGAAAACGTTTAGAAAAACTAAAATAGGGTTTTTTATTAATGCACTTGACAGATGTGGGCCCCCATCTGCTCCTACGTATTTGCGGGTAGAGAATCAAAGGCTACGTAGTTCTTGAGTAGAAAAAGTTTGTTTGTTAGTGTTTTTTATTTAGGAATTTTAGAACTTTTGATCCGTACGGTTCATTTGTCCTAAAACGATGACTAACTCGACCGTACGACCGACTTAATCCCCCATTTTGAAAATAAGATTTTTGATTTTGGAGGAAAACAGTTTGCGTATGGAGTGATTTGATTTTATTTAAATAGGTATTTTAGGACTCTTGAGCCGTACGACCCATTTATCCTAAAATGATGACTAACCCAACTGTATAGTCTACTTAATCCCCTATTTTGAAAATTTGATTTTTGAAAAGAAATGTGTTTGTATTTTTTAAATTTAGAGATTATTTGTTTTGAATAGGGATTTTAGGACCTGATCCGTACGGTTCATTCGTGGTCCTAAAAAGTAGACTAACTCGACTGTAAAGTCGACTTAATCTCCTATTTATATTTTTGAAGAAAGAAAACAATTTGTGTATTTAAGAAACTAATGACAAAAATAACAATTAATAAAGAGTAAAGTAATATTAAATAAATAAATAAATAAAGAACTATACACATAAATAAATAAATAAATAAATAAATAAATAAATAATAAATATCTACATAAATAAATAAATGAATAAATAATTATATACACAGATAAATAAACAATATAAATAATAAATAAATATGTACATAAATAAATAAATAAATAAATACAAAACTAACCCCAAGCTGATCAACGCGATGAACGCCAAACCAGACCGAACAGTCTGACCAGGTCAACCGCGAACCGGACTCCTATCTGGTCCATTTTGACCCTAAAACCGCCAAGTAATGGACCGCAAAAGCTAGTCCCAAAAATAATCAAAGACATGCTTTTAGTCTAATGGACCGCAAAGACTAGCCCAAAAGAATCAAAGACAGGCTTTTAATCTAATGGACTGCAAAGGCTAGCCCAGAAGATCACTTACCTCGTCAATTGCCCATGTCCATAGTCTTTGCATCTCAACCTCTTTTATAGCCAAAGGCTTGGTAGTTCTTGCTTCTCCCAAGCTGTGGGACTAAAACAAGATAGAGGAAGCAATTCCCATTTTTCTCAAATCAGCCCCCGTAAAAGTGCGATTTCGAATTCGTTAACTGTTGGATCGTCTTCGTTTTTTGACAGCCGATTCGTGAGACATATATCTTCGCTTTCACCGTTTGTATCATCGAAAAGATGTCTAAGAAGAGAGAAATTGAGTTCGCAAAGTAACTGAAAACAAATCCCGTTTTTTCTCAAACCAGCCACCTTCACAGTGCGATTCCGGATTCGTTAACCGTTGGATCGTCTTCGTTTTTTGACAGCAGGTTCGTGCGACATATATCTTCACTTTCACCGTTCGGATCGTTGACACGAGTTCTGAGGAGAGAGAGAATAAAGAAAGATAGAGAAACAAGAAGGGAGTGCGACGGAGGGTGGTGAGTGAAGAGGAACGGTGAGATGAGAGAGAGGGTTCCGGCGTGGGAGAGAGACATGCATGGTGTGGCTACGGCGTTGCAACGGTGAGGGAGAGAGAGACGACGATGACAGTGGTGGTTCGTGAAGTGAGAGAGCGTGATAGAGATGATTTTTGTACGATGGTGAGAGAGATGTGGTGAGAAGAGAGAAGGGGACGGTGACGGGGATGAGCGTTGACGAAGGTGGAGAGCGAAAGGGAGTGTGACGGAGTGGGGTTTTCATGGTCAGAAACAGTGAATGGAAGGGAGGTCGTCGCCGGAGGGAAAGCCGCGGTGTGGCGCCGGTGACAGTGAGGGAGGAAAGCTTACTAATAATAATCAATAAAAACAATAAATGACGAGTGCCAAAATAAACATGCGTGCATGACGACGAGCGACACACGTGCACAAACGAGAATAAAAGGCACACACGATCAAAATAATACGCGTATGCGGTTAGAAATAACATGCGTACACAACGGTACAAGATTGTCAAAACTAACTCGCGTACGCGACTAAAAATAATGCGCGTGCACAACAAAACATATTTTTGGGATTTTCATGAAAAAACAAAGAAGAAAATAATGATTAAAAAAAGGGTCTCTACAACACCAAAAAATTCGATATTGTTTTCCTTTATTAAAAAAAACAGCCGGACAATTAGGGTATAACAATGGGTGCGTTCCAACTGCATGTACCAGCTTGAGGTTGCCCCAGCTAAACTGTCCTGAAAGTAATAGATGAGCAGCTTGTCATCATGCGCAAACGCAGCCATTTTTCTGCAGTACATAGTCAGATGGCTAGCAGGACAGGTTGCTCCCTTGTATTTGTCAAAGTCAGACACCTTGAGCTTGAGGGGGGGTGACCACATTAGGGGCGAGACACAAGTCATAAGCATCCATTGCCCCAATATTGGATCCTTCAACTTCTCTCAACCGTTCCTCAAGCATTTGTAACTTGTCTTTGGCTTGAGAGTTCTCCATAGGATAACTTTGAGGGAACCCACTCATACCATAGTAAGGATGAATCATCGGAACTATGGCTGGGTTCACTTTTGGGATATGTGAATGAGTAGGGTTCCTGAGATTGGATCCATGAGATTGAGGATCAACTATCAGCGGTGGAGCGTAGCCAAGTGGGAATCTTTGTGGTGCGACGACAGGGCTTGGGATTTGAATTTGTGGCACTCCCGTATTACCATCGTGTCCTATCGATGCAAATTGTTTTTGGCCCACGACTCTCGATGGACCATCTTTTGAGTTGGCATCGGCTGTCGGAGGTGTGTAACCTTGCGGAAGCCCGTAGGCGGGACATTGCATAGCTTGGAAGTTTTGACCATTAGCTCTAGTGGGGTATATGGGATGTGGGATCCCGAATCCATTGGGGTGAGAATGAGGAGGGTTAGTAGCTTGATTTTCAGTGTTCCCAGCAAAGACATCTTCATCTGTGTTTCTGTTCCTTAAAATTTGTAACACCTTTAAGATTTCAGCCATTTGTTCTTTCATCCCATCCATTTCTGCCCTAAGCTCTTGATTTCCTTGGTTTTGATCACCTGGGTTTGGATTGTCCTGATGTGGATTGTCCTGGTTTTGTCTGTCCTGATTTGGGTCGTCCTGATTTGGGTTGTCCTGATTTGCTACCATGTTCCTGGCCTGAGAATGAGTCCAATAACGGTGTTGACGAACCAGCTTGTCTTTCACTCTGTTGATGGAATACATGTTATGAGTATATGAATGAATGAATGAAAAGATGAGCGAATGGGAATGCACATGTGCATGAGTCTTATTGTTTTAAACCGGGAATTGCAAGGGTAGCCTAATTCGTCATAAGCACATAAATCTACATTTCAAATGTTTCCAAGAATATGATAAAATAGCTGAAAGTATCTGTTGGTATGGCATTATGTTAGATGAAGTACTTCCTCTTCCAATAATGTTGATATCTGATATAGTTCCTCAGCTCATCAGATTTTTCTTGTTCCCCCCTCAAAGCTTGTTGGTATTCTCCAAGTATCTCTTCTACCGTCTCTTTATCCCGCCTAATACTTTTCACTTGATCCTCAAACTCAGCTTTCATTATTCGAGACTCTCTCTTTGATCTGTCCGACAAGCTTTGTGTAGTTTTTTCCAGCAATCATTGATTTTTGCCACAACTCCCTCCACTTGTGTGCATCATCTATTGCCATGTTCATTTTCATGTTGCATCTCTTTAGCTCTTCCTTTGCACCCTTCAGGTACTTTTGAACATTTTGTTTGCTATTTTCTTCAATCTTAAGCCGCTTGTTGCTATCTTCAATGGCCACCGACTTAAGTGTATTCTCCTCTTCCAATTTCTGGTTTTTTAGAAGTATTTTCTCCAATTCTGCTCGCAAGCCTTTCTTTTCTTCTTCAGCTTTTGATAATGCCATTTTGAGCTCATCTAACTCTTCAATAATGGGAAGGGTGGGTTCAAGTACTTCTTCCTCAACCCAAATTGCGCTCTGGTAAGGCAATGGGGTATTTTGGATCCTTTTTTGGAGCCATTGACGAAAGGTGGGTTCCTTATCGTTGCTCTTCTTGGTAAGCTCTTGTCTTTTGCGGACTACTTTATCCCACACTTGAGAAATCCTCCGGAGCATGTCAACCTCTTTTTGGCTTCCCTCATGAAGGTAAAAAGGGGTTAACATGTCTTCGGTAGGCGGATTTCGCATAGGGTACCCAAGCTATCTTAGAGTCAGAGAGGGGTTGTAGTTTATACATCCTCTTGTCCCCATGAGTGGGACATTTTGAAAGCTTCCACATTGAAAAACCACTCCAGGCCTATCTTTCCACCATGATGGGTGCCAACGAACCTTATACTCATGGAGGTCCCTTAGCATTTGCAACCATTCACGAGTGTTCATCGTCTTCACATCACACCCCTTAGCGTCTTCAATTGGGCCTTCCGCTTTACCTTTATTAACAAAAGCATGGGTGAGAAGCCAAACATACAAGGCATGTAGGCAACATGATATCTTCCTTCCTTTTAGTTCACTGTAATGAGTGAAAGTACAGTAAGTATCTGCAAGAATGGATGTAATTGGGCTGGCTGGGTTTTCCTCATCTTTGAAGGATAGGAAGACACCAATAGCTGTTGTGTCTACATATCTTTCAATGCGCGGAAAAAGAACAACGCCAAAGATGGTCAAAGCTAACACCTGTTTAAAAGGACCCCCATTCCTAGCATCGGCGAAGAACTTCATTCGACTTTCCAGATATTCTTGTGGGAACCCTGCAATTTGATTTCGATTTCTCTTTTGGAGATTCAAATCTTCTTTGCTGACTTGTAACATTGAGGCAAGTTTCTCGTCTGTGTAGCAGTGCCCCTGATACTGGTAGGGCCTAATATCTTGCCGAGGAAAACCAATGATCTGTGTATATTCTTCCAGAGTAGGTGACATTTGATTTTTTTTGAAGGTGAAGCATCTCAAGGAAGAGTCATAAAATTGGCTCAAGGCAGCAATGACATCTGTTTGCACTTCCAACTGTAGTAGCATAATAATCTTCCCATAAGATCTATCAAAAGACCTGCGCTCGATGGGCGTCAACAAACCCGCACACTCCCTCAGACTCCTCAGATTAGGCTGTTTCACCATAGGGTAGTTCAAAGTTTGAATTGCTTCACGGCTTGATCCCATATCGCTTTGCTTATGTACTTTCCCATAAGTTCAGAAATCTTTTTTTTTTAAAAAAAGGTCGGACAAAATTAGGGTATAACAATGTGGTAAACAAAATGGAACGTTGGCGCCGCTGTGGGGCCTGGTAAATTGTTTCCCACGCTCCATAAATCAGACTCAAGCTTGTTTTGAACCATGTCAACACAGAGTGACAATAATGAGAGTAGCAGAACTCCTGGAGATACTTAGAACTCTACTGGCCCAAAACTTAGAGCGCGAATGCAGAAACGAGGAGCAGAAAGATCATATTCAGATCTTAGAACGAATGAAAAACAGTTGCAAGATCAACTGAATGCCATGCGAAAGTACACAAAGGTATTCAAAACCACCAAATCCCCAGCAAAGACTCTTTGGCCTCTCCCGATAGAAACCCAGATAGTAAATACACTCCACAAGCCACAAAACCTTCAAAATCACAACCATGTATCTCAAACCCATGTACTACCCAATAATGGTGGCGATGTCATCAGCGGCATAACGTTTGCAGAGACTCTAGCAGAGGTAACTCTTAAGTGGTTCAAGGAGTTTCCCGTTATCCTCAAACATCAACATCTCCAACCCCTCACTTGGAGACACGGCGGAAAGCTCAAAAGGAAAGACAAGTCACTCCCCTAAACCATGAAACTATTTGTGCCTTCTACGCCTCCCTGAACACAAAGCATTCGGTCATCTTAGACGAAACATTAAAAAATGGGATGATAAAGTGACCAGCACCCTTTGCGGGAGTTATGGGAAGATGCCCCAATTCTTATTGCAGGTACTACCAGACGGATGGCCACGCGATCAACAAATGTTTGACCCTTAAGCAACTAATAGAGAAGCTCATCTCGAAATGTCGTCTAAGAAGATTCGTAAAGGGAGCCGAACGAGAGTCAAACAAAAATAGTAAGACGACCAGAAGAGACGACCATAAAGAAGAAAATAGCCAACATGTGGGCACGGTTGCAGGAGGATTCTTGGGAGGAGGAACATCATTATCGTCAAGGAAGAGGTATGTTCGTTCGGTTATGTCTGTAAACGACTCCGAAGTTGATTTTACAGTGCCAGAATACCCGATCACCACATTCAACGAATAAGACTTTGAGCAAGTCCAGCTTCACTCAGGTGACCTCGTTGTTATATCTGTCACCATCAATGGTTTCTATGTCACACACGTGCTAGTTGATGGGGGAAGCTCGGCCAGTGTCATGTATTGGGCATGCTTCAAAGGATTTGCAATTGCCAACTGAAGTGTTGAAAAACTTCCCAGGCACTGACAGGATATTCAAGCAAACAAGTAGAGGTGTGCAGCTACCTCAACCTGCAGATTACTTTTGGAGACAAAGGGTACACCAAAACAATGATACTCCAATACATGGTAGTCGGGGCAATGTCGGCATACAACATCATCTTGGGCAGGCCAACCCTAAATGCCCTACCAGCGACAGTGTCATACCCTCACATATGCATCAAGTATCCTCTCCCAGGCTGGAGAATCGGTGTTGTTAGAGGAGATCAACAAACCGCCCGAAAGTGTTATGCAAAAAGCGTAAGGGTGAAAACAATGCAGGAAAAGAAGATAAAAGCTCAAAACTGTAGTTTCGTGGATCTAGATCCAAGATTATATGACCCGGTGAAGGAACAAAAACGGCTGAAGCCAGTCGACGACTTGAAGGAAATCATGATCGGCCCAGCCAAACATCAAACGACCAAAATCAGCGTCGGGTTAACCACATACATGGAGAAACTGCTCGTCAAATTCCTAACCAACAACATTGATGTATTTGCCCGGTCCACACAGGACTACTGTTACACCTGTGGAACAGAGGAAAAGAAAGCAAGTAGAGGAGAAAACCAAAGCAATACAAGAAGAGGCCGACAAGCTCGTAAGAGCCGAATTCATCCACGAAGTCAAATACCCGACTTGGCTTGTGAATCCTGTGATGGTGAAGAAATCTAATGGCAAATGGAAAATGTGTGTGGACTACACTGATCTAAACAAAGCTTGCTTGGGAGACTCCTACCCCTTACCCAGCATTAACAGTCTGGTGGACGGAGCGTCCGATTACAAATTGTTAAGTTTCATGGACGTTTATTCAGGATACAACCAAATCTGAATGAGCCTCGTGGACGAGGAGAAGACTACCTTTATGACCGGTCGGACAAATTTCTTCTACAAAGTGATTCCCTTCAGTTTGAGAAGACTACCTTTATGACCGGTCGGACAAATTTCTTCTACAAAGTGATTCCTTTCAGTTTAAAAAATGTTGGTGCAACATACGAATGATTGATAGACAGGGTCTTTGAAGAAATCATCGGCTAAGTAATTGAGGTTTACGTGGATGACATGGTGGTGAAATCAACATCCGACAATGGACACTTAGAAAAATTGAAAAAGGTTTTCCATTTACTAAAAAAGCATAATCTCAGGTTCAACCCGGACAAGTGCTCGTTTAGCATGCAAGCTGGGGAGTTTCTTGGCTTCGTCCTCACACATCGAGGAATCAATATTGACATTTCCTACTTAAGGCGTTCCATTGTTGCTTTTTTTAGCCATATCTAAAGACACCTGTAGCGCGGTACTCATACAACAACTAGGAAAGGAATAACAGCCAGTGTACTATGTAAGAATGATGTGGAGAGGCCAGAATCAAGATATCAAAAGATAGAGAAGGCAGCATACACAATCGTCCTCGCGGAAAGAAAGCTACGACAATACTTTCAAAGCCACTCAATCATTGTGAAGACCTCCCAATTAAAAAAATCTTGTCGAAGCCCGACCTGGTTAGGCGAATGGTAACCTAGTCGGTAGAAATTTCCGAATACGAACCAAGAGGGCTGATCAAAGCACGCGCATTAGCCAATTTTGAATCTTAATTGGTTGACGATGACACAAGACAATCGATCGATGGATGAGGACATATGGACTCTATCTGTTGATGGCTTATCCAATCTACGAGGCAGCAGCACTGGAGAGACGCTAGAAGGTCCAAACATCATACTCCTTGAAGAATCCCTCAAGTTCAATTGGAAGGCCAACGACAATCAAGCTGAGTATGAATTATTAGTCGCCAGGATGACATTAGCAGCCGATCTTGGAGTTCCCAACTTGAAGTAGACATGGCAATGGGGCAGGGCGGGGACGGGTTTAACATTTCCCATCCCCATCCCCGATTCCCATATTCATCCCCGTTCCCCGTCCCAAACCCAACGGGGATGAAGAATTGATCCCCATCCCCGTACCCAACGGGTTCGGGGATCCCCGTCCCCGCAGTGGAATTCATTTTTTAAAATTCAAAAATAGTTTTTACCCGCCCCCAAACCCAAACCCGAACCCGCCCCCAAACCCAAACCCAAACCCAAACCCGAACTCTACCATAGTATTTCCGACATAGAAAGACAATTGACTAATTTCATCCAAAGCTTGAAGGATCACAATGCCTTATAATAACCAGGAATCCACTGTGATCCTTCAACAAAAACATCTACTGGAAATAGATAAAACAATGAAAGTATAGTAATCCAACCATATAAATTCAAACCATCAACTTCCTTAAAATTCTGCAAACTTTTTTTGGAATAAATGTTCCTCACTATCATCCTTCAAAAACAAAAAATACAAATACAACTAAAATAAGATAAGATAAAATCTACATTATATGAAACCCCAACGTTGAAGTTGAGAATTCGACAATGAAGTATTCCACTATCAGCTAAATCAGTAACACAAACATTATATACAAAATAAAACAAACTAAGAAAACCTATTTCTAATTACAGAAAACCCGTAACACTAATTCCATGATAAATTAAACGAAAATCAAATCAAAATAACAATACATTCAACCACATTTGCAGTACATAATTGGCACTAAATCATAAACTGTGATCGCAAAATCAATAAAACTAATTCACAGATTGAAATGAATGCATCAAACTGCAGTAAAAATAAATAAATAATTAACTAAAACGATATTAATAAACAAGGAAGCTTAATAAACAATATTAATAAACAACAGAAATAAACAACAGAAATAGAGTAACAGAGAAGCTTGAATTGCAACAGAGAAGCTTAATAAACAATATTAATAAACAAGATTAATAAACAATACCAGATAGGGAGGCGCAGAGAAGATCACCAAGGTCAAGTCCGTAAAGCTTGAATTGCATAAAGAATACGAAACCAAACAGGGAGGCGCAGAGAAGAAGGATGGAGAAGAGAAGGACGGAGGCGCGGAGACTGACTGGAGAAGAGAGGGAGGGAGGCGCTGTGAGAGAGGGAGGGAGGGAGGCGCTGTGTGAGAGTGAGAGAGGGATGGGGGCGCTGTCACCAGTGTCACGGCTGTGTGGGAGTGAGAGAACGTGTTAGGTCTTTGTGTTTTTAGGGTTTCTAATTTTGGAGGGGTATTAATGTAACTTCCTATATTTGGGGCGGGTTCGGGGACGGGACCTATATCCCCATTACCCGTCCCATCCCCGTTTTATAATTTCGGGGAAAACCCAAACCCAAACCCAAACCCAGTCAAAGCGGGGAAAACCCGTCAAATCGGGGCGGGTTTGGTTCGGTCCCCGCGGGTATGGGTTTCGTTGCCATGCCTAACTTGAAGGTCTGAAATGATTCACTATTGGTGACCGAACAGGTCACAAGAGCCATTAGAACCAATGATGAAAATCCTGATCAAATATCTTGACAAGGTACAAGGATTGAAATTTAAAATTATTCGAACTAACCCATGTACCCAGAGAACAAAACAACGGGGTAGATATTTTAGCTAAGCTGGCTAGCACAAAAAAGCCGGGCAACAACCACTCAGTGATATAAGAAACAATTCTGCAACCCAAAATAAATGAAACCCAGGCTCTCTCAACAGAGATAGAGCCCAACTGCTAGGTGACCAATGTCCTCACCTGTTTGCGAGGCGAACAACCGCAGCTAGAAAGTGCAGAAATGTAAAAACTAATCAAGAATTCCAGCAAATACACGGTGATCGGATAAGAGTTAAACTAGAGAGGGTTCTCAGCGCCTATCCTTAGGTGCATACCCTACAGTCAAAGCGAAGAGGTAATAGCAGAAGTGCACGAAGAGGTGTGTGGTGGTCACATTGGCGGCCATGCTTTGGCCTCCAAAATAGTACCCGTAGGGTACTACTGGCCGACAATCAAGAAGGACTCCCTGGAATACGTGAAAAAGTGCAACAAGTGCCAACGTCAGTACAATTTCCAAAGATCTCCCCCTAATAGTCTACATTCGGTCGTCCCCCACGTGGTCGTTCTCCGTATGGGGGTAGATATCCTCGACCCACTTCCCCCGCCTATGGACAAGTTAAGTTCCCGGTAGTAGCAATTGATTATTTTACCAAATGAAGCAAAGCCAGTAGTAGTAATCACCACCTGAAAGATCAAGAAATTCTATTGGAAGAAATAAATTTGCCAATTAGGGGTCCCAATAACCATAGTGACTAACAACATCACCCAATTTTCCTCCCAATTGGTGGCCCACTTCTGCAGTACTTGTAAAATCCATCAGGCATTCACATCAGTAGAACATCCCCAAACGAACGGTCGGGCAGAAGCAGCTAACAAGATCATCGTGAATTGCTTGAAAAAACGGCTAGACGATGCAAAAGGAAAATGGGCAGAAAAGCTTCCTCTTATCATACAACGCCGCAGTCATCAACAAGAGAAACTCCATTCAAGCTAACTTACAGGAGTGACGCCTTAATCCCATTAGAGATACTAGAACCAAGCCCAAAAAGAATGTTAATTGAAACGGTGCCGGACGAGGGAGAACTGAGGGGAAATTTAGACCTGCTGGATGAAGTCCGAGAGTTGACTGATCAAAGAAGACGATGCCAAACAATGAGCGACAAAGAAGTACAACACCATAGTAAAGCTCAAGAGCTTCTGACCGGGTGATCTTATACTCAAACAGTCAGTTAGAGTTGGGCAACCAGAAAACTATCACCTAATTGGGAAGGACCGTTCAAAGTAAAGGATGTGATCGACAAAGGAGCCTTCAAACTAGAAAAGCTAGACGGCAGAAAAATCCAAAGATCTTGGAACGCATCGAGCTTGAGATTCTACTATAGTTGATTGAACACCTAATCAAACCTCAATCTGAAGAAGTGATATACACACCAAATGTATTCACATTCCAATCACATTAATAAAGAGGATCGACCGTTCTTTACATTGTCTTTCTTACAAGGATTTCAATATAGAATGCACCAATAAAATAAAGTCTTAACAGGTAAGAATCGAGCAACATCTCGACGTTATGGGCAACAAAGACCGAAAGTCCCGACAGGCGAGAGCGAAACTGACGAGTTCATGCACCATTCTTGGGTGAACCTCATGGGAAAAAAGAAAAAATTACACATTTGTCGCACCATGAGGGATCCTCTTAGGCAAAAAGCAAGTCAATGAGGTTGCTGAAATGACACAACCGTGTTCATTGCTCCAAGAGGCAAATAAATCTAAGACTTGACGGGTATAGACTGTGGTAGCACTAACATATACCCTTGGGAACCTAACATGCAAAGTCCCGACAGGTGAAGACCGAGCGAAAGCTGACATACACCCTTGGGCACACAACTATTCTAAAAAGCAAAAACCAAAACAACCCGAAGATCAAGTCAAGATCATTTCCAGCGTCAAAAATAACATGACTCATGGCTTTGATCATAACCGAACGAAACCAAAAACACTAAGAGTCAGGGGAACTACCATATATAACAACATTGATTGAATGGCTAATAACATCTATAGATTTGATCAACCGAACAGACAACCAAACAACATTTTCATTTCAAGCGGGCAATACATTAACAAAATCACTTGAAAGACATATAGGTTACAATATAAAATCCCCTAACCCCAATGTATGGTCAACTCCCACGCCGAGAAACCACAAACTCTCTTCTTCTTTATGTTGCAAGTCCCTGGTGTCAACACCAAGCAGGCCAAAGGACAAGAGTCAGAGATCAACTAAAGTGGTTACTACTAGAAACAAAACCCCTAATGCTTAGGAGCTAGCAACATTCCATCTAGATCTTCAACAAGCTACCTGAACTAGGTGCGAGCAAAGGACTACAGTGGTTCAGCTTCGTTCGGCCACCACCGCAAAAGACCCCCTTTTGCCAAGAAGAAGAAACAAAAGGAAGGAAAAGGAGTAACTCAAATGAAGATAACTCATGTTTGTACCTCCTTTTATAGCTGAAAGGAGGGCAAGTTACGAGACCAGAATTTTATGCGGCGCAGAAAACGCCAGTCAAAGGTAAAAAACCAAGGTGATAAGGTCAAAGTCAGACAGTGAAACGGTCATACGAGTTAGAAATGTCATATCAGTCACAATTGTCAAGCAACAGTAACACCTGAAGGACTTCCGCCCAAGAAACTGAAGGACTCAACACGTGAAGGACTTGAGTTTGACCGAGCTCCTCTTAGCATTAGAATGACTCCACAGTTCGTGTTAGTTGCTCAAAGGACTATGTTCCCAACTCCTCCTCAGTTGGCTCATAGCCTTCAGAAGACCTTCCTCATCCCTCAGTTGGCGGGCTCATCTATAACAGTCGACAAAAGCACTTATTAGGATCCTCGATATTCCTCCCTTATGTTTTGTAACGGCCACAACGGTCGTGATATGTATTTAACCTCATTAGTTGCGCCTTGTAATATAAATATCACCCTCTGAGGCCAATAAAAGGATCGAAGCTTTTTTCTCATTCTTAAGACTCATACAAATTGTACTATTTCTCATATTTTCATATCATTTGTGTTTGGTCTCTTTACCATCCGGTAAACAGATTAGAACAATACCTTTGAATTTTTTGTTGGTTATCGATACTTTTAACATTCTCACAACGGGTAAAAGATATTTTTGATTTTGTTTTCATGCAAACACGCTCATAGTAGGCAAAACGATATCGTTTTGTAGTAGAAATGAAAAACACAACATTGATCAAGTCGAACTGGTTCGACACAATAACAGTTCGGGTCATACTAGGTTAGTGACTTGCCCAATCCAATGCTTGAACCATCCATACCACCCATATGACCTGGTGAAATTACCAAAGGGAAGAAAAGGCGTTGAAAAACAAGTGGGTGTTCAAACTCGAGTCTGAAGAGAAACATGAATTGTCGTGAAGGGGTGCCATAAAAAGAAAGACATAAATTTTGACAGTGGCGGAGCTTGAAAGTGTTTTTTTGAGGGGGCCAAAAGAGTCAAGCGCGTGCTTGGAATATTTTCGCGATAAATTGGACATGACCGTAAGAGCTATAGTGTGAAGCTTCACATTAACACGCGTTTAACAAATTTCCAATGTGAATCCAAATATGTTGCTTGTAATATATTCGACAACGAAACTCATTAAAAATAGGAAAACATAAATTTTAAAAATAGTACATTTACAAACAAATTAAATTTGTAGAAAAGTTTTTTTTATTTGAAAATCAAAATAATGTTTCTTTAAGAAGGATAATTGTGTTTTCTTTGAATGGATGTACAGGTTTTTGAATATGTTGTCATGAAAAAGGTTTTGAATATGTATTTGGTCAAAAGAATATATGAATTTGTATTTTGTATGCTGAGAGGGCTGTACTTGACTAAATTAGAAAAAAAACTTACCTCATTACATGTGCGATCGATGCACAGAGTGCATATAAACAAATCGATGTTTTTTTTTTATATTAAACCCGTTTTAATTAATGATCAAATAGAACACATGAAAAGTGCATTACAAATTTAAGAGTCATACATATTAGTGAAATATTTTAAAAGTTCTACATATTAGGAAAGCACAATAAAAAGTCATGATAGTAATACATAATCATAATAAGGAATAGCTTAATCATTCGAGTTAACATCAATTGGATTCTCTGAGATTGGTCCAACAATTGGAAACTTCATGTGCCTTACAATTCCTAACAATGGTTAGAAGATGGAGAATTAGGAGGAACAGTTGTTCCACCTCATGGTTGTACCCCAAGTTGAAATATAATTGATTCCAAGTAGATTCAGCTCTAGCTTTGTATTTAATACAACAGTCCTGATAAGAAAACGAAATAAAAATTTGGCTTCCATCAGATCCAAAGGA
Source organism: Astragalus membranaceus (assembly GCA_039519185.1). NCBI lineage: Eukaryota > Viridiplantae > Streptophyta > Magnoliopsida > Fabales > Fabaceae > Astragalus > Astragalus membranaceus. Next base: position 95,967,088 of record CM076847.1, read on the forward strand.
AGTAAGTTTCCTAAAATTGATAGGGAACAAAAAATTGCAGAATAGTAAAATTTCAGATAAATGAATCAATTCCTAAAGCTTGAATTTTTGTTTATCGGAGAGAAGAGGAGATGAGGAGACACCCTCAAAACTCAACGTATATAAAGAAAAAGGGAGAGCATAATGAAGAAATGGAGGAGAAAACCCCCAAAACCACAACCACGGGTGCCACACCGCCACCAGGCTCATCGCAACCACCACAACCGCCACCTTTTGTCGCAGCCACCAATGTGATGCGTTTTTGATAGTGAAAAACCCTAAAATCATTTCAACGCTTCTTCATTGCCATCAGGGCCGAACATGCAAAGAAGGAGATCAAACATAAAAAGGAGAGGGATTGGGAGTGAAAAAGAACAACACACTACATTTTGACCCAATGGCAACGCCTAAAAACCGTTGCGTAAAGCGAAAAAACCGTTGGCTTATCTTTAGGCAACGGTTTTGAAACCGTTGTTTCTGCGAGCGTTGCCTAAACTATAGGCAACGGTTTTTGGTGACCAAAGGCAACACAAACTTAAAACCGTTGCCATTGATAACTTAAACGCAACGGTTTTGATTTTCACGCATCCTCAACGGTCTTAAACCGTTGCCAGTTTTGGCAACACTAAAAAGCCGTTGCAGATATCGCAACACACGAAAACCGTTGCCTTCACCAACAAATACAACACTTCAAAAACGTTGCCATAGATAATAAAAATAAAAAAAAAATAGAAAAAAGATTAGAGAGGTCCATTCCTTCCCAACATAAAAGTTGTGTGTGATATCACTCAAATTTAATGACAATCAATTAATAACAATACATCAAAAACATGCACTATCTTCTGTTCTGCCTACACTAAATTCTTGGTTTCTAAACACATCCAAGATTACAAATCAGGATAAAATGAGAAAATCTTCAGAATCCTAAGAACAAACAATCGCGATTTTTTTATGAAATATCTATTTCTACCTAGTTCTTCCTTGGTTAGGAACCGTATTTCTCAGAAAGTATGAAGGACCACGGGGATTTAGCCTCCAAGCATAAAACTTGGTCAAAGTTGTTTATGGATGGTACTCTTGAACTCTGAGAGAACTGGAAGCCCCTCCAAAATTGTTTGAACTCTGAGACAACATAATTCCCAACATAAAACAGATAAATCAATGCATAGTAATTGGTCAAAAATATAATTTGAAAAGATTTCAAACTATTAACTGCACTTCAAATATACCTCCACCAAATATAGATTAAACTTTGCATAAAAGCCAATTTCAAATTCATAAACAATATCATTGACCAAACACTAATGTCACTACCTAGTAAACAAATAAACAAATTAATACCAAAAAGGAATTGTGATCATAATTTACTTAGAACAAAAGGCAGGAAGTTTTACAAAACGTCTGCCGGTATATAAACAGAATCACATATTGGTCTGAAGATAAATTAGCATTAAGACCTATTAAGACTTATGTTCAACAACTTGTGTATGGTAATAAATACTATATAAAAGCAGGAATAAGAATGATGCAAGAAATAAAGGTACAATTTAAGTTAGGATTTTACCTTACGAAATTGAATATGCATAACACCGGAGAAGATTTTTGGCACACTTAAAGCTTAGAAGAAGCCTAAAGTAGTGAGAGAACTAAATCAACAAGTGGAAAAACCAATGACAATAAGGGTGAAATGCAATAAGGGGGATATTCAGATTCATTACTTGGCTTTTTTTCAAGATAATGATAAATTAGCATATGAAAAAAATTAAAAGAATAAAGCACGACCTGAACGATAACAGTAGTTTTGATTTTCTGGAAACAAGGCATGTAATAACAAGAACTCATAAACAAAAATTCAATGTCATAACTCCATACCCAGATGTTTTGTGGTGTTATCTTCTTCATCGGTGACAGCCTGAGCACAAAACAAAATATGTACATAACAGAAAAATTTGAGACAAATTAGAAGATATTTAACAAAAGAACTCATGATTAGCAGAAAAAACTACAATAATAGTAATAGTAATATAGAACAAACAGATTCACAAGTAAAGTAACTCTAAACATGCAACATAATTGTGAGACCAATTTAGGTCTTCGATTTAAATTTGACTTGAGTAAATGGAGGTCTGGAACAGATGGTTGCTTTGCACTACTACCTAATTTCTCTTGAAATCAACAAATGATCAATCAATGCATAAAAATGTAATGCTACTATATATATGTATTCATATCTTGATATTCTCTGGACCAGGAAACAGTAAACAGTAAGCAGAATAGCATTAAAATATTAAATATAAAAGTTTGAAGTGTAGATGTTCCACACTAACCCTGCAAATGCTAAACCTTCTGAAAAATTATTCTTCAAAGTTCATGAACACATGTATAGAAACCAAGTTATGCCACAAATCACCTTTCCTCTCCTCACCTTAACAGAAACTCAATCACAACTTAACAAAAATCAATTTAATAAGAAATCAACACATAACTCAGCAACAACTAAACAGAAACCTTCTGTGCCCAAACCCCGTTGCCAGAGAATGACCCACCTACGACTTCAATGAGGATCATATTCATGGTTCCAACAAATAATAGAAGAAAATCAGTACCAAGAATCAAAAATAAAGAAGAAAACCTCCAATAAATCCAAAGTGAGAGCCATCTATGAAAGGGAGAGAATATTAACAACTAATTAGGGTTGTTTTGAATCTCCAACAATTGAGATAATAGATACAGATATAAACTACAAAGGTAATCTCTAACAATTGATCTCAATAACTTCATTTTTCATCATGGAAATAGAAAATTGGGCTAAAAAGGGGAGGAAGAATACCAAATATGTTGCAAAATCTGCAAAATAAAGAAGGCACTAAGCAAAAGAGAAAGCAGCATACCATAACAGATTTGAACAAGCATTCTTTTCATTCCATAACATTCGGAGGCTTTTCAACTACCCAAAATCAATAAAATCACTAGATATACTTATGACTTTCCTATTCTGAAAAATCTACTCCTATATTCCTGACTCCCACTGCCAGGATTCTCAAAAAGTAAAGCAAGCAAAACAAGCATCTTGTGGTGGAAACATGCTTGACAAGGTGTTTTCAAATTTCAACAGTGTTAGAGAGTTAAATAAAAAATCACAAAGTGAAGAGAGAGAAGAAAAAGAAGAGTCACCGGTATCAAAGCATTTCTTCTAAGCAGATTCAAGATCAACCTGAAGCTTTTCTTTTCCTGGATGTATCCCTCTTCAACTCTCTTAAACCATCTAACGCAAAGTTTAAGTCGCTTAACGAGATCTGCCATCTGCTCCACTTTTTTCTACAGAAAAACAAATCAACCCCAAATTAGCTTTACCAACAACAAAAATCAACTACCAATTATCAAATTAAGAACCACCCCAAAAAAAAGCCACACCTTAGTGTCCCACAGATAGGTAGAGCAGCGCACTGAGAGAGAAGCTTCTTGCGAAGAGGAACCACTGTGAGAAAGAACCACACCAAGAGAGAAGAAGGCTTCAGACTTCGACATCTCGAGGAAGAAGAGCTTGTTACCGATTCGTCACGGTGAACAACATTTCGAGACCCAGAGACTTTGGCTTCTTCGTGGCACAAGCGATCTTGCTGATGCTGGGCTTGCCGGCAAGGAGGACGGCGTGTGATCGAAGATGGCAGAGGAAGAGAGATAGTAAAAATGTGTGTTGCTGAAGGGAAAGCATTATTCCATTTAGTTAAGATTATTCATAGGCAACACGAAACCCTAAATTGAAAGAGGGACCCAATCTATTAGTGCTTCGATAGATCCAAAAGACTTACGAGGTGAAGGTGGACCGCCGTCGTGCACTGCCTTCGTGGCCGTAGCAGAGAGAGAGCCTCTGGTTTGCTGAGCGATTCACGATCTTGAGAGCGTTTTTGTATTTCTGAGAAGTGAGGGTTTTCACACGATCTTGAGAGCTTACATACACAGATATTCAGAGGCGTAAGGATGCACGAAGAAGAGTGGACCGCCGCCGTGCACTGTCTCCGTGGGGAAAAGGTGGGCCGCCGCCGTGCACTGTCTCCGTGGCCGTTGCAGAGAGAGGAGCCTCTGGTTTGTTGGTTTGATGGTTTCTGAGCGAAGAGTGTTTGATGGTTTCAGGGAAGACGAGGGTTTGATGGTTTGTGAGCGTTTGATGGTTTTAGAAGACGAGGGTTTTCAGAGAAGACGAGGGTTTGATTTCAGAGAAGGCTGAGTGTTTTTGTGAAAAACGTAGTGTTTTAAAATTTTTTTTTTAAGTTTTTTTTTAATAATGGTCTCTATGGCAACGTTTTGTAACCGTTGACTAAAGCTTAAACAAATAACCGTTGCCGTAGACCTTATGGGAACGTTTTTTAACCGTTGCCTCAACTTAAACAAATAACTGTTGCCGTAGACCTTATGGGAACGGTTTTCAGCCGTTGCCATTTAAAAAAAAAGAAAAAAATGAAGCATCAACGGGTTAAAAAACCGTTGTCATTGTTGGCTAAGGCAACGGTTTTTTTGGCGTTGCAATTTTGGGCGTTGCCATAGGGTCCAAATGTTGTAGTGACAAATTGTGCCTTCTCGTCTCCACCGTATATAGGCAATTTTCAGTGAGCTTGTTGCGGCGTCCTTTCTCATGCGAGCCATTTCTCCCTATTGCCCCTCTCTCTTTCTCCCTCAAATTGCTCAACTTTTTGGTCCAAGCATGTCCCTTCTCTCCCAATCGTGACTCCTTTTCGTACCTCTGACAGTTGGCAATTTTTTTGGAGGAAGATGGGAGAAGAATAGGAAGAGTAGGATGTAGAAAATATTGGCGGTAGTAAAGGTAAAAAGCAAGTTGAAAGAAATAATAGATGAAAGATGAAGAATGAAAAGTAAGTCAGAAGGACATGTGATAGAAGAAGCAAATAGAAAAATGTGGCAGACATGCATCAAAAGTCTTCCTTTCACAATTTTTCTTCCCTCTCTTCCTTCTCTCTTTAACTGCTAATTCTTTGCCTATCATCTCTCTCTCTCTAGCAAACCCCTCTTTGTGTCTCTCTGTCATGAAACGCGACATTAGTGTTTCATGAAGTGAAGAGTATTGTCTCACAAGCACTACTTAAAATTTCTTTACATAGATAGTTTGAAACGTGTGGTAGATGGAAGAAAAAGAATGACATGCAAAGGAGCTGAGGGAAAACAGGGCGAGTAGAAGAGAGGCACGTCAAGTGGGATCAAGTAATATTGAAGGCTTCCTGCCTTTCCCACCGTGAAGATAAGAGAAGATAAAACAAGTTATAAAAATGATACCACATATGTATACCAAAAAAAAGAATGATACCACATATGACTCGAACTCGAATCCTGCGGATGATAGTCGCAAATTCTAAAAGCTCGGCTACAGTAAAGTATGTAAACGATGAGTCTGACTTATGCTACTAAGCTAGTAGCTTAGTAATAGTTACTAAAGGGTTATAGTAGTAATTTAATATATTAAATAAAAAAGGCTTAAAATAATTGGATGATTTGGAGTAAATGTCTAGCACTTTTTGTGGAAAAAAAACGTATCAATAGCAAAAATTAAGGAACAGTTTTAGTAACCATTAATCATGGGATTTTGGTTATTTCTCAGTATACGGCTTCCATCCCACACAATTTCAGAGATTCCATCCCTCTGTAGCCATAGCCGATTTCAATTCTCCTAATATCAAGCATCCAAAAATCACGCCTCCTTTCAACCCCAAAATCCACAAACCGTTTCACAATAGCAAGACGGCAACCACACCAAAATCAACGAAAATCTCGACCCGCCGTCAATCAAACTCACCGGATTCGGCCTGTTACAGATACCGGAATCGCTCCGTTAATCACCGTCACCGGAGTCGACCTGTTACAGATACCGGAATCGCACGGGTTTCTTTCTTCTTCTCTTCTTCTTTTGCCTCTTTTCCATCGTTTCTTTCTTTTTCCATCGCACGAGTTTTCATTACTTACGACGTCTAGCCATCGTAGGTGCGAAATACGGCTAATCGAACTGCTACCGTTGCCGTCTCAAAGTGCTGTCCAACTCCTACCATTGCCGTCGCGAAATACTGCTAATCAAACTGATAGTCATCTCACACAGAGGCCGTCGCGACGTGCTATTGGTTTTCGCCGTCACGAAGTGCTCGCCGTTATCATTCTGATTCCCACCGTCGCCGTTCTCTGCTTCTGGTTATTGGTTAGTTTTTTCAGACTTGGTTTTCTAGTTATTGGTTAGTTTTTGTTTTACTCGCTCTTTTGGTTAGTGATTAGTTTTCTTCGTTTAGCTGCTGTGACCGTATATAAACTCTAATTAGGTTGTTAAATGTTTCGAGTTTGCCTATTCCATCGATTGTTCACTTTTTTTCCTGCTAATGAAAAGCAACCTTGATTGTGTTCTTATTACGTTGCATACAAACCCATGTTTAGGGAGTGCTTTTCGAAATCGTAGGTAACGGAAACTAACCAATGTTGTTCAATTGTGTGGTTAGTGCATCAATAACCAAAGTTCCATATTTCTGTGGTTAGAAGCAACTGACCTATATTCAGTAATATTTGTGTTACCTACATTTTCCATTTACAGAGGGTATCTTTGTGATACATTCCTTAATGATCTTACAAAAAATCAGGCCAAGCTGTGGTTATCCAAAAAGTCAGTGAGTAGTTTGTGGAAAAGAGAGGCCAAGCTGTCGAATTTCTAGGAAGGTCGTGTCTGTATTTTATTTTCTGTTTGTGCGTGAATCTGTTTCTGGAATTGTAATTCTGTTGTACTCTGTTGAGAAAATCATCTCCAGAGTATTTACTGTTGTAATATCTCTCCCTTCCATGTATGCTCTTTCTGATTAGAAAACTACTCTTACAAATAGCTTTCTTTCCCTTCACCTCAGCAAACACTCAATTTATTCAGCTCTAAGTACAGGGCTTCTCAAGCACATTTAACATTATAATTTGTATACTTGAACAAGTTAGCATATTTTGGAGTAGAGTAGGATATATCCAATGTTGTGTGATAGTCAGGTTATGAATCCACTAACCAAAGTATTGTAAGTTTGTGGTTATTAATGCTTTCTTAGATCTGATAGCCAGATTACAAAGTTAATGCTTGTATTTTAAAACACTTGGTCACAACTTCTCTTTTAATAGATGTATTTGATTTCTTTTTTCCAGGGATGTTAGCAATAAGAGACCAAAAGAAAGCTACAGGTGGTAAAGAACGAAATCCTCCTTCAAGATACAGACATAAATGTAAACCGATGATGGTTCACACCATGTTGAATAAAATTGAAGGATCTCGGAAAGAATTATTGCAGTCAACCGGGTTTGGATCCCTTGCGTTCATATGCAAATGGAGCAGGATTCCGGGGGAGTTTGTGAAATGGGTGTCTGAGAACTTTGAACCTGATCAAAGTCAATTACGGCTAGGCAAATACGAAGCCCTGCCCATTATGTTGGAAGATGTGCAACGAGTTTACAGTTTGCCCAACGAGGGAAAACCGGTAATACCGTTAGAATGCAAATGCAAAGATGACTCAATTTTGAGATTGCGGAAAGAACTTGGCCTAAAAGTTAATGTCCCAGATATCGACCGTGTAGCTGAGAAAGAACTGGCTGAGGTCATATTAAAAGTTGAAAGCGATGAAGCTTGGTGCAAAGCTGTACTAATATATCTGTTAGGGTGTCTTCTATGTCCGGATCACATTGATGGTGTGTCTCTGAAGTATGCAGATATAGTCAAAGACCTTAACACAGTATCACAATACCAATGGGCTAAATATATTCTGGAGCATCTAAGGGAGGGAACAAAAGGATATAAATATCCAAAATCGGACTTCCACTTCTTCTTGGTTATCTACTTAATCTATGTTTAATTCTTATTTCCTGATTATTATTTCTTGTTGGTTGTTAACATATATGCTTAATACTTGTTGGTTACTTCAGATTCACTACTTAGAGAGAATGGGACCAGGCAGTCCCTTTTCCAGGGGTTCGTGCACACCACCCATGCTTAAAAACTGGGACACAACCAAGGAGTTGAAGAATTTGGAAGCAGTGCACAAACTTTGTGGCTATGGACGGGGGATAGCAGCTGGATATGCACTAAGGCCGATGATGAATCCAAGCACCCCGATTTCACTTATTCCATTTGATCCCAAAGAGTGCCCAATTTCAAAGGTTTGCTTTTATCGCACACTAACAAAAAAGATGTAGAGATATGGTTAGACATAGCTAACCTCTGATATGTGTAAATAGTGTGAGCGTCCTCTAACTACATTTATGCTTACCCGTGGTTAGTTCTGTATACAAAAAGAAAGTGCTGAAACACAAACTGTGGATATTGTTTTGCTTTTAGGGGGTTAGCCACATAATGCTAAAAATTTACTTGTATATTTGATGTCGCAGGTCCCTTTGCTTTTTTGATTGTGAAACCCGAGGACTTGGCGTAAGTGCTATAAAAATCATATGCTTCCGGCTCTGTGCGGAAAACAAGACCTTTCCAAGATTTAACATTCGAAGGATGATGCTTAACTCCTGCCAAACAAAATAATAAATATCATTATCAAACGAACAAAAACATAAAAAATAAACTATATAATAAATAACATTGTGCAACCTGCAACCATGTCATCATCGAAGTCGTCGTCGCCAAATCCAACATTTGTCCTCGGATGCAACACATCACTAGAAAGCTCGTCGATACCAAGCACATTCGAACCTAAAAAAATACAGCCACCTTAGATATGAGTATCTTTCACAAAACCATGTACATCTCACAATGCAAATAAATTATTCAAATAAAATAAAAAGCAATCAATAATACTTTGTGCATCTAAGACAATCATGTCGGTTTGATTTTCATGCTGATGCTGACAACCCTGTACTGCAACAACAAAAACAAGAAAAAGACCACATAAGTATGGAACATTTGTTAATAGACATTAACCAGTGAATAACATGACTTCGGTTAGTGGAATTCTAGCCAGGAAATAATATAACGTCGGTTAGTACAATTCTAACCAAAGGATAAAATAACTTCGGTTAGAGGAATTCTAGACAGGGAATAACATATCTTTGGTTAATCCAATAATAGCCAGGGAATAACATAACTTTGGTTAGTGAGTTTCTAGCCAGGATATAACATAACTTCGGTTAGTCCAATTCTAGCCATGAAATAGCATAACTTCGGTTACTACAGTTCTAGCCAGGGAAAAACATAACTTCGGTTAGTCCTATTGTAGCCAGGGAATAAGATAACTTTGGTTAGTACGATCTAACCAAATAAAAATATGACTTCGGTTAGTGGAAACCACAGAATATATCAAGATTGAGTAGTTGGTCCTAAATGTTCTCTCAAAGGCGTGAGAGAGTACATGCAAATTACAAATGAAGAAGAAAGGACTTACGCGCAAGTAACGATGAAAAACTGATTTTAGTCCCATGTTCATCAACATCATAACGAGACATGATCAATGGCGTGCTTCAATGGCGTGGATCAAACGGAGTCCGTTTTTTAAACACCCGTGGGCGTCTTATTTTTTGGCGTGAGTGCGTATTTTAGTCTTCAGTTGCGTGAAAAATAAAGAAAGATATATGTAACATGAAGAAGAAGAAGAAGAAGAAGAAGAAGAAGAAGAAGAAGAAGAAGAAGAAGAAGAAGAAGAAGAAGAAGAAGAAGAAGAAGAAGAAGAAGAAGAAGAAAACGAAAAATAAAAGATGAATATAACGTAAAGCATAAAATTGTGAGAGTGTGAGAGAGAAGATAGTGGAAGAGAAAATCAAGGAGTAAATAAATGTTTTTGTTTTAATAATCCCTAAAAAAAAGAAACATTTATTAATTTATTTAATTTAATTAAAACCACAAAAAATGGATAGAACACAATTACCCCTACTAAAAACTAGCCATTAGATTGAATTTCATTGAAATTTTGTCAATCCAATGGCTAGTAACGGTTTAGTAAGAATTACTAAGCAAAACGAACTCATTTTAATATGTAGAGATTCTTATAGATATAAAATATAATTTATATCATTATTAATTAATTTTTTATAGGTTTTGGGTTTTAAAATTTGCTTTTCTAAGGCACACATAGATAGATAGATAGGAAGCGAAGAGAAGAGAAATCGAAAGGGAGAAGAAAACCAAGAAAATGGAGGGTGGAGAGGAAGGTGTGGAGATGGTAGTTGACTCTAAGGATATGCAGCAACAGAGCAAAGCCTCCGACAAGCTCACCGATCGCGTTGAAGATCGCCAGCTTGATTCCACTCGCGTTCAAGAGACCATGGCTTCCATTGCTGCTTCTGCCGAAGCCGATTGGAATCTCATGCGCATCAGGGAGAAGGAACTAGCTGCTGTTAAAATAAATCCAGTAGATGTTGATGTAATCGCAAATGAACTAGACTTGGGACAAAAAGGTGGCTGAGAGAACCTTGCGTGAGCATAAAGGTGATGCAGTTGCTGCCATTCGACGTTTGCTTCGCTAGTTTGTTTGGAATGAACAAAGGCCAATGTTACAGAATATGATTTAGATTAACTTATATTGTTTTGCATTGAAGTTTGAACCTCGAATGTATACTATGATGCAGTTCATTGGAAATCTGAACTATGTTATTGACATTGAAGTATTCCTTACCCCCTCAATTTTTCGGGGCCAAAAGAAGTTCCCATTAAAAAAAATTATATTTTTGTGGGGGCAGTCGCACCCACCCGCCCCTTAAAAGCTCCTCCCTTGGATTTTGAAAAATCCTTCTCACCATTGGTGAAGATGACATCTATTAGAGCAATCCTTGGTATAATTGCAAACTGGACTTAGAGATAGAACAACTTGATGTTAAAACAACATTCTTACATGGAGACTTAGAGGAAGAAATATACATGGAGCAACCTGGAGGATTTGCAGAACTAGGGAAAAACTACCTTGTTTGTTGCTTGAAGAAAAGTCTATATGGGTTAAAGCAAGTTCCAAGAAAATGGTAGAAGAAGTTTGAACTCTTCATGACCCAACATTATTTTGAAAAGACGTTCGCAGACCACTATGTGTTTGTGAATATATGAGAATGGTGAACCCATCATACTTCTGTTGTATGTTGATGATATTTTCGTTGTTGGGAAAGATAAGACAAAGATAGCTTCTCTCAAGAAAGCATTCAGCAAATCTTTCGCCATGAAAGATTTGGGTGCAGTAAAGAAGATTCTTGGAATGAAGATAATTCGAGATCGCTCTAAAATAATGTTGTGAATGTCACAAGAAGACTATATCAAGAAAGTTCTTGAGGGGTTCAACATGCATAATACTAAACCCGTGCATGTTCCACTCCCTGGTCATCTAAAATTTAGCAAGACACAATGTCCAGACAATGAAGAAGAAAAAAGAAGAACTGAGCAAGGTTTCCTATTCTTCAGATGCAGGTAGCCTTATGTACGCAATGGTCGACACAAGACTGGGCATTGCTTATGTTGTAGGAGTGTGAGTAGATTCCTATTGAATCAAAGAAAGGAGCATTTGAATGTTGCGAAATGGATACTAAGGTATCTAAGAAGAACTTCCAAACAATGCTTGTGTGTTGGCAATGGAAAGCAAATGCTCATTGGTTATGTAGATGTAGATATGGCAGGATATGTAGATTCAAGAAAGTCTACTTGTGGATATCTGATTACTTTTGCAATGGGAGCTATCTCATGGCAATCACGAATACAAAAGTGCATTACTTTAAGTACCACAAAAGCTGAATACATCGCAATCACTGAAGGTTGTAAGGAGATCCTGTGGATGTAGAAGTTCATGCAAGATTTATGCCAGAAACAAGAAAGCTATGTTTTCTATTGCGACATTCAAAGCGCAATTCATTCCAGAAAGAACCTGACATACCATTCTAGGTCAAAACACATTGACGTGAGGTATCATTGGATCCGTGATGTGCTGAAGAGTAAACTGTTACAACCACAAACAATCACACTTCATGCAATTGTTAGTTACCAACTGACTAACTGTTGGATACTAATTGACCAATTTATTTTTAATGATGTGTCAACCTGTAATTGGCAGATTGTAAAACGCTTATACATCTATTGTGTATATAAATTAAATCCTTTATATATTATATATTTATATATAAATATAGAAAAAATTTAAATTTTGCAGTAAAAAAATAATTAAAATCCTACTATAAAAATATTTTAAATTATGATTAAAAGTATTTTTTTAGGTGTTAAAAATATTAATGGATGAATTGGATATCTATAAAAAGTTGCTAATGGATGTATTTGATAGTTTTTATGGTCTAATGGATGGATTTGATATATCTTTAATACACTTTAAATTGATATAAATGGATAAATAGATTGTTTTCAATCCATCCATTATAATCCAAATCCATCCAATCCATCTATTTTGACACCCCCAGTGTGATGCATGAAATGAAAGTGATACTTGGTGTGTTGCATGGAATGCAAATGACGATGTCTTCATGCATGTAAGGCAACTTGATTTGCCTCTCCTATAAATAGGACCATGGACAAAGCCACACAACACACAACAAGAAGCAAGAGAGAAAAAGAGAGTCTTGCTCAAGAGAAATAATGAGTCAATTTGTGAGACTTACCTACAAATTGAAGACATATTGTAGAGAGATCCACCTAAGACTAAAAAATTTGTATTCCCATCATCATTATAGTGGAAGTTTAAGAGACATACGGTCCCGCAGTTTTTCCTTTGTCACATTGAGAAGGATTTCCATCTTAAAACTTTTTTTTTGATGTCATTACACTTATTTTTACGTTTCACTAGTGCCTATTTTAAATTCATAGAAGATAGAAATTATAGAGGCCATTTCCCAACATTTACCTACACCAGCTCATGTTGTGTTTGTTTTGTTTTGCAAGTTTATTGTATTTGTGTAGTTTATAGCTGTTAATTTACAACATTGTCCACACACTGTACATATAAAATACTACTAACTGGTATTTTACTCGTGCACACGCACGGGTGACACTGTATTTGTTATAATTTGACATGAAATTATAAACACATTGAAAGTTGCAAACTGTAATAAAAAAGGGAATAACTTGATAAAGGACTATATTTTCAAATTTATTAAAATAGTTGTGTTTGAAAAAGTCTAAAAAAAGTCGGTATCTTCTTATAATGTTAACTAGTACTTTATCCGTGCATCCGCACGGGTAACACTGTATTTGTTATAGTTTGCTATGAGACTGTAAATACGATGAAAGTTGTAAAATTTAATAAAACAAGGAAAAATCGATAAAAGGCTATATTTCAAATTTATTAAAATACTTGTGTTGCAAAAAGTAAAAAAAAAATCGGTATTTTCTTATAATCTTAATAATGGAGTAAAAATTAGGAAAAAAGAAAATGAGATTTAATATAAAATATGCACCTCCGTTGCAACTCCCGTTGGCGCTCCCGTTTCCGCTCCTGTTGCCGCTCTCCCGTTGTCGCTCCTGTTGCCGCTCTCGTTGCCGATCCCATTGTCAGTCTCTCATGGTCGCTTCCGTTGGCGCTCTCGTTGCCTCTCCCGTTGCCGATCTCATTGCGAGTCTCTCGTTGCCGCTGCAGTTCCCGTTGTCATTCTCTCGCTGCCACTTGTTTACTCCTTTTATTTTGAAAATTTTGTTAGTGGTTGAATTTTTGTTGACAATTATGGTAAATAGTAAATTGTAAATCATTTAATATTAATTTAATCATATTAATAAAATTATTAGATTATTAAAAAAAAGTTATTTTGAAATTTTTGTCGACAATTGTTAGTAGTTAATTGGTTTTAGTAGTTTTATTAGATTATAGTAAATAGTAAAAAAAATTAATTTTTTTATGTCTTTAAAAAAATGACAAAAAGAGAAAATGGAAAGGGAGAGAGAAAAATAAAGTGAAATATATCATGGAGCAAAAGAAAGTGCGGGGAGGTGGAAAGAAAAAGCAAAAAGGGAGAGAGAGAAAAATGTAGTAAAAGGCAAAAATGTGACATTCTTTTGGCATTTAGTGACAAATTTACAATTTTGTCCAAATTTTGGGACACGTAGCGAATTTAGAGAATGTCTAATTTAGTAAATTTTGGGATACCCGTTCATACGCACGGGTGCTGTCGTGTTGTTTTTATGAATGACTTTCGACAGTATTTAAATAGTCTGAACATTACTTCGTGAAAATAAAGACAAATTTAAAAAAGATAAAAAATGAGTTTCAAATAAATAAATAGATAAATATTAAAATCTAAAAATGTAAAAGTATCATTTAAAAACAATCTGTGTATTTATCCCGTGTTTTTTTATATATCAGTGCAGTGTTTTTTTATATATCAGTGTTGTTATCCAGTGTTTTTTATATATCAGTGCAGCTATCCAGAGTTTTTATATATATCATTGCAGTTATCCCGTATTTTTTTTATGTATCATTGCAGTTATCTCATAGCTAGTTTCAATTAATTATGTGAGTTGATTAGTAGATTATAGTAGATAGTAAAAGATAGATAGTAGATTATCAATAAGAAAAATTTATCCCGTGTTTTTTATATATAAGTGACAATTATTTGTCCTTTTTTAGGTATTAGTGACAAATATTTGTCACGCGTGTTTTAAATATTAATCAGTTTAAATAATCATTAAGCCTTCTTATTTTTTTAGATAGTAGGTTTATAGTAGGCTTCATAAATTATAATTATCAAAGACAAATATTAATCCCATGTTTTTTTATATATCACTGTTGTTATCCCGTGTTTGTTTATATATCAGTGCAGTTATCTCGTAGTTTTAATTGATTATTTTAGTTGATTAGTAGATTATAGTATATTGTAAAAGTTAGATAGTAGATTATCAATAAGAAATATTTATTTTAAATATTAATTAGTAGTTTAAATTAATAGTCATTTAGTCTTCTTGTTTTTTAGATAGTAGGTTAATTTGTAGTAGTAGTTTTAAAAAAATTTAATTATCAATTGCAAATATTAATCCCGTGTTTTTTATATATCAGTGCAGTTATCTCTAGTTTCAATTGATTATTTTAGTTGATTAGTAGATTATAATAGATAGTAAACGTTAGATAGTAGATTATCAATAAGAATTATTTGTTTTAAATATTAATTAGTAGTTTAAATAGTCATTAAGTCTTCTTGTTTTTTAGATAGTAGGTTTGTAGTAATAGTCTTCAAAATTTTTAATTATCAATGAAGAATATTAATCTCGTGTTTTTTTATATATCAGTGCAGTTATCCCGTGTTTTTTATATAACAGTGCAGTTATTTCATAGTTTCAATTGATTGTTTTAGTTGATTAGTAGATTATAGTAGATAGTAAAAGAGAGATAATAGATTATCAATAAGAAATATTTGTTTTAAATATTAAATAGTACTTTAAATAGTCATTAAATCTTCTTGTTTTTTAGATAGTAGGTTTATAGTAGTATTCAAAATTTTTAATTATCAATGACAAATATTAATTCTGTGTTTTTTTTATATATTAGTGCAGTTATCCCGTGTTTTTTATATATCATTGCAGTTATCTCGTAGTTTTAATTGATTATTTTAGTTGATTAGTAGATTATAGTAGATAGTAAAAATTAGATAGTAGATTATCAATAAGAGGTGATAGTAAATTATCAATAAGAGTGTAAACAGATTTCGGACAGAAAAATTAAAATTTTAAGGTGATAACTTTTTCCAAAAAGGTGATAGTTTTTTTTTGTTTTTTAGTGTTACTCATTTACATTTTATAGATAATTTTAGTAGAGTAGTGTTTGTGTAACACCCCGGTATTTCTTTAACAAAGAAATACCTAAATATACAATTTGGTATAAATCAGAGTATAAAAATTCCCGTTCAGATATACATCTTTACAAGAAACAGCGGAAACTAATAAATAAAATAATACAAGCTCGAGTCATACGACCGAATACAGATACAACTACAGAAGAACAAGGACAATAATAAGAGAATCAATCTTCAATCTTCTCATCGAACCCGACAACCAACTGTGCCGCCTGCTGTCCTTATAACCTGTTTTCTGTAAAAACAACAAATGTGGATTGGGTGAGACAACTTGTCTCAGTGAGTCCTACCGTGCCCCGTCACTAACACTCGGTTCAGTTATAAAACCGTTTACATAGTTAAAGTATAACTATTTATACCAATATATATACCTAGCCCATTACCGGCCGTGCAAAGCCCACAATCCCGGTGAATGAAGTGCTTGTTAGGACTTTGGCAAGTGTACCAAATGTCGTCGCAAGTAATAAAATACGGTAAGTAACCGGTCGATTCCACAGGGATTGCGCGTTGAAAACAGTAGCAAAGTTGTAAATTCTTAGATTGTAAAGGTTTTGGTAATTGAGTAATCGGTTACAGTACACAAACGTGATTTAAGAATACGAGAAAAACGACTAGGGATCGAATCCTCTCACCTCGCCTATCACATGAACCTTAGCCAATTCAAGTTAATTATTCAATTTCTAGATTCAATTCACTAATTAAGGTCAAGGGCAATTCCTTGCCTCAAGACCCCTATTACCCTAAGAGTTACCCTAATTCCTTAGGTGAGTCATGCCAGAGGGTAATGCATTAAGATTAAGAATTTTAATGAATTCACATAAGCTACCACATATTCCTATGATGATTACTAGCATGTGATCTAATTACCCAATTTCCAGCTACTAATTCATATTCCTATGCAATCACTAGCCTGGATCATCACAATTATCATATGTAATTGAAAAGCATTAAGAACATAGGTAGTTAGACAAAGTAAATCGAATAACAACTGAATTGATTAGAACAATGGTTCACATGATAGGGTTGGGAGATTCATCTCTCCCTAATCTAAGCAAATTAGTTACAATCCATACTAAGAGTAGAAACCAACATAAAATAGAAAACAAACATAAAGGAAGACATTAGAACCTTCATTCCCTTGTTCCCAAGTGGTGAGAAGGCCCCAAAATCGCACCCTCCAGCTGCTCCAAAATGTGGCTCAGATCCCAAGACGAAGTCCTCAGGAAAAACGCTGAAACTGCTTTAAAAACCCTAATTTTCACGCACCATCGCGACGCGGCCCGTGCCCGTCGCGTCGCGAAATAGTACAGAAAGTCCTGGCTTTGCAAAACTCCTCCTGGTCGCGTCGCGAACCCTCCTGGTCGCGACGCGATATTGAACAGAAATCAAATCCCTCCATTTTGCTGCATTTCCGAGCAAGTGTCTGGTTCGCCGAATGATGCCACAACCAATTAAAGGTCTTCAAGTCCAATTTAGCTCCAAAAGTGAAGGAATTACTTACAAATGAACTTCCTACTACCATTATCTAAAACTAGACTAAATGCCTAGAGAATGACTGTGATACAATGAAAAACCTGCACAATTGGTCCTAAAAATGCATAACTTACATCATATGATTGAGAGTCAACAGTGCTACTATATATATTTTAGCCTTGTCAATTATTATATAATTACAAGCTTTACCAAACGAAACATCGGCCGTGCAAAGCCCACAATCCCGATGAGTCGTGAACCTATCTTAGCATAAATCGGCCGTGCAAAGCCCACAATCCCGATAACCCACGAATTGACCACGCCAAAACGTATACAGGGCCTAGGTAAGGGGTCATGACTACCCTCCCTAGTATGCTACTTGTCGGATCGTCACCCAACGCGATACATATGACAATACGTATCAATTCTCGAGAGTTAGATAATCTATATCTTTTTGATCACCAAAGGATCAATCACATAAGCCTTTTAGATAATACATATCTTTATCGATCTATAACCCGTTTAGATGAATTTAATAGTTAAACATCCGGCGTTATAATCATAAACAAATATCATATATATACATATATATATATATATATATATATATATATATATATATATATATATATATATATATAAACCATTTGACTTCACAAGACTTCTCAAAATCATGATTTAAACCCTTTCAAAACAGAGCATTTCAGAATTCAAATCATACCTTTAAATAGGGTTTTTAATAAGTTTCAAAACGCAACTGAAAACACTTCGATCGGACCACCGGATCAAAAGTTATAGCAAAAGCAATTTCAATTAGGTTTGCTGAAAATTTACACTGCGTCGCGACGCGGTCAGGGTCTGTCGCGACGCGAAATTATACAGAACCAAAATCTTTGAAAAGAATTGACACAGTCGCGTCGCGGACAGACCCGGGTCGCGATGCGAGATTATTCAGAAACAAAATCTTTGTGAAAATTGACACAGTCGCGTCGCGAAAAGACGCTGGTCGCGACGCGATGGACACCTGATGGTCCAGAAATCAGCTGTTTCAAAACCAGTTTTCCCCAAATCGATTTTTGTTTATGCCGAGACTTCCCATGAGCCCCGAGACTTAAAAACAGATGTTTTCGACAATGACCAGGTCGTATTCCAACACGTAACCAGAGTATAGATATATGTATTTTCATAGAAATCGTAAGATAGCGTTTTCCGACGAAAAAGGTTTTCGACTCAATAAAATGTTTCTCGGTTCCAGAATCTTCCGAAACTGAATGCAAGTCATAGGATTCAAAATAGGACAATTTCATAACAATCAAAAACATCCCTAATCGTGAGTAGAACTCACCCGGTAGACGATCCCCGAGAAGTCGCGTCCTCGCTCAAATTACCGAACCGATAGCCACTCGAACGGTTCCCGAATCACGAACACGATCCGAATGCTTCCGTATCTGAATTCAGCAACCCACATCACTCTGGATACTTCCTTCCTTCCTGGTGACTGGAATTGGTGTTTCTCGACACTTTGACGACTCGAACCCTTAATCCGACGAACCGTTATTTTCCAGATTTATCTCTGATTTCCAGTATCAGGGTGCAGTTTTGCAACAAGCATAACTCTGAAAATTCGTGACCAAAACTATCCAAATCAGTGTCCATTGCGAAGGAAATCTTGTCTACTTTCTGATGGAGGAAGATTCACACGCATGCATGCAGTGGTTTGAGAGATCTTGCTGAAATAATGAGATTGGTTCAGAACAGTGGCAGATTCTTTAACTAAATTTGTGGACAAGATATCTCTCTGATTTCCAAACGAAACTCGATGGTTCTTGTGCCCATTTTGAAGAATGTTTTGTCTACTTTCCAGAGAAATAAAAATCATGATCATAGGAGTAGTGTACGGGGAGATACGAAGAAAATACTGGAGGTAGGCAATACGGGTTTCACCCAGACTTTCTGTTGGTCTTGAATCATCATCCTTTATCACTTGTCACCACGAATTTGAGTCCCATAGCCAACCCCAAACATCCCAATACCGAACCAAGCTACTGAAACTCTCCCAACTTGCTCCAATCATCAATGAAGATTCAGCTCCAACCCACTCTAGCTTTCACTTGATCATGCAACTCAAAGGGGCTTAGAATCTCCATTGTTGGTCAAGTGGAGCTCCTAGGTTCAGAAATGGTAGATGAAGAAGGAAGAAGGTTGAGTGGCTGAAGTCAGTACAGCTGGAAAGAGAATCAAAAATGGGGAGGAATGAAGGTAAGATCACTCTCATGCATTGAAGGGTTTGAGAGAAATCTCTCATTCTTTCACTCCTCTTCTCCCTCACGGTTCTCCCTCTCTCTCTTGGAGCTTTCTTTCCTTTCTAAATTTCTGGAATAATTCTCCTGAGGGTGTGTGTGTTTCAGTTATAATGGGCTGAAGTTAAAAAGAAATGAGGCAAAAAGACCATACTACCCCTTGCTCACTAAATCTCACTTAACTTAAATCTCAATCAATAATGCATATTCTCCCATCATTAGCCATTTGATTAGTTAAATCATTTGGGTTGACTAACAAATATAGTCATGACCTCTTACTAGATTGATCCAACGATATTTGGTGAAATGACCATTTTACCCTTCAGCTTCCATTTCATTGAAACTATGACTAAGCCACAATTTAATAGAGAATTAGAATGACTTTGACAATTTCCTCGACTATTCTTCGCCGAGACACGACCAATTATTCCCACAAATAATTAAATCGGTCTTAGGCTTCATAGTTTGAGTCTTTAAAAATTAGGGATGTTACAGTTTGTATAAATTTAGAAGTTTTGTTAAAAAAACTAAAGTGAAGTGATAAGAGAAAGAGAAAAATTGTTTATGAGAAAAGTGAAAGTAAAGTAAAAAGAAAAAAGGAAGAAAGAGAGTGTAAGAAAAAAGTGAAAAGGGGGAAAGAGAGTGTAAGAAGAAAGAGAAAAAAAGGAAGAAAGAGAGTGTAAGAAGAAAAAAAAAAAAGACTAATGACATTTTTACCTTTAAATTAGATATGTGTCTTGTTAATAAGAGATCCAAATTGGTAATTTCATAAGAGCTTTCTTTGTATAAATAGATATTATCCCGTGTTTTTTTATATATCATTGCAGTTATCTCGTAGTTTCAATTGATTATTTTAGTTGATTAGTAGATTATAGTAGACAGTAAAAGATAGATAGTAGATAATCAATAAGAGGTGATAGTAAATTTTCAATAAGAGTGTAAACAAATTTTGGAGAGAAAAATTAAAATTTTAAGGTGATAACTTTTTCCAAAAAAGGTGATAATTTTTTTTTGTTTTTTAGTGGTACTCGTTTACATTTTTATAGATAATTTTAGTAGAGTAGTGTTTGTATAAATTTAGAAGTTTCGTTAAAAAAATTAAAGTGAAGTGATAAGAGAAAGAGAAAAGTTGTTTATGGGAAAAATAAAAGTAAAGTAAAAAGAAAAAAGAAAGAAAGAGAGTGTAAAAGAAAAGTGAAAAGGAGGAAAGAGAGTGTAAGAAGAAAGGGGAAAAAAGGAAAGAAAGAGAGTGTAAGAATAAAAATAAAGAAAGAGAGGCTAATGACATTTTTACATTTAAATTAGATATGTGTCTTGTTAATAAGAGATCTAAATTAGTAATTTCATAAGAGATTTGTTTGTATAAATAGATAAATAGATATTAGTATTGATGATTATATTAGTATTGATAATGGAGTAAAAATGAAGAAAAAGGAAAATGAGATTAGGTAAAATATGCATCCCCGTTGGCTCTTCGGTTGGCACTCCTGTTGGCACTCCTGTTGGCGCTCTCGTTACCTCTCTCGTTGCCACTCCCATTGGCACTCCCGTTGCCGATTCCATTGCCGCTTCCGTTGCCACATATTAACCCATATTTTTCTATATGATTTAATATTAATTAAATCATATTCGTTTAATTATAAGTAAGTTATTTTGTAATATTTGTTAGTGGTTAAAGTTTTTTCTTACAATTCTTAGTGGTTAAATTGATTGATTTTAATGCTTTTAATAGAGAGATTATACTAAATAAAAATTTTTAGATGGAGTAAAAATGAAGAAAAAAGAAAATGAAATTTAAGGTAAAATATGCACCCCCGTTGGCACTTCGTTGGTGCTCTCGTTACCTCTCATTCCCACTCTCGTTCACGTTGCCGATCTCATTGCCAGTATCTCGTTGCCGCTCCCGTTGCCACGTGTTATGACCTATTTTTTCTATATGATTTAATATTAATTTAATCATATTCATCTAATTATAAAAAAGTTATTTTGTAATTTTTGTTGGTGGTTAAAGTTTTTTTTTTACAATTCTTAGTGGTTAAATTCATTGATTTTAATAGAGAGTTTATAGTAAATAGTAAATTTTAAATTATTTAATTATTGAGTATATTATTAATTTAATAATTCAATTTTTTGAAAAAAAATAATTTTAAACTTTTGTTAGAGGTACGTCTTTTTTTGACAATGGATAGTGGTTAAGATGATTAATTTTACCATTGTAAAAAAATGATTAATTTTAATAGTTTTAGTAGATTATAAAAATAGTGACTAATTTTTTTTTTTGTAAAAAAAGGATTTTTTTAATGTTTTTGACAAAAAAACTGGAAAAAGTTATGAAAAAAAACAAAAACTGACACGCGTCAGAGCGACAGCGCGTCCGAAAATGTTTTTTATTTTTAAAAAAAACTGCCAAAAATTGAATGTTTTTGTCTTTTAGTGGTGCATTTATAATTTTGCCCCCATATTTTGACAAATGGCAAAATTTGAAGATGTCTAAAAATGTAAAATTGCTAACATGTGTTTTTATATATTATGTTAAAATAAAATAAAATAATATATTATTATATATTATATTAAAATAAAATTATATTAAAATAAAAAATAAAATAGATAGATAAATAGATTAGATAGATTAGATACATTGATCCTAAACAAGCCAGCCAATGCGTGTGGAGTGTGCACTTATTTTTAGCAAATGCATGGTTAAAACCCTAAATAACAATCTTGCCTTTTTTTTGGACAAAAAGTATTTATCTTTACCTTAAAAGGTCTTTCCTTCCCTCTCTTGTATAAATTGTAACAAACTCGCGTTGGAAAGCTCTCTTTACGCTTAAGCGAAAAAGTAAGAAATTAGTCATTACTCAGACGCACTTCTGTCATTATTATCTATCTTTTACTATTTACTATAATCTACTAATCAACTCAAATAATCAATTGAATCTATGAGATAACTGCACTGATACATAAAAAAACACGGGATAACTTCACTGATATATAAAAAAAATACGGGGATAACTGCAATGATATATATAAAAACACGGGATAGCTGCACTGATATATAAAAAAACACCGGATATAAAAAAATACTGCACTGATATATAAAAAAACACGGGATAAATGCACAGATTGTTTTTAAATGATACTTTTACATTTTTAGATTTTAATATTTATCTATTTTTTATTTGAAACTCCTTTTTTATCTACTTTAAATTTGTCTTTATTTTCACGGGGTAATTTCAGACTATTTAAATACTGTCTAAGTTCATTCATAAAGAAATGCACATATTGTTTTTAAATGATACTTTTACATTTGTAGATTTTAATATTTATCTATTTTTTATTTGAAACTCTTTTTTATCTACTTTAAATTTGTCTTTATTTTCACAGGTAATGTTCAGATTATTTAAATACCGTGTAAGTTCATTAAAAAAAACAAGACAGCACCCATACATATGCACGGGTATCCTACCGGTTGATCCTAAACAAACCAGCCAATGCGTGTGCAGCCAATGCGTGTGCACTTATTCCTTGCAAATGCATGGTTAAAATCCTAAATAACAATCTTACCTGTTTTTTTGACAAAAAGTATTTATCATACCTTAAAAGGTTCTTTCCTTAACCGATAGCGTCAGGTTCAATGGTTGGGATTGATCCTCCATTAACCAAGGGTCGGGGGTTCGATCCCCGTCTTGGGCACGGAGCAGTGTTAAAACTCAGGACCAGTTTTTCTACAATGAGCGAGGGATTAGTCACTGCCGGTGGCGGACCCAGGACCCTGGCGTCAGGGGTGTCAAATTTTTTAAGACCGGTGTCAAATGGGTGCAAAACTTGGTCTACTAGTACAATTTCAAATTTTCAGGGGTGTCAAAATTAAAATTTCAGGAGATTTAAGCTATTTATATAGGGTGTTTAGTGCAAAAAAAATTTTCCAGGGGGTTCGACTGAACCCCCTGGATACATGCCAGGTCCGCCACGTGGATTCACGGTTTTAAAAAAATAAAGGCCCTTTCCTTCCCTCTCTTGTATAAATCGTAACAAACCCGCCGCGTTGGAAAGCTCTCTTTACGCTTAAGCGAAAAAGTAAGAAATTAGTCATTACTCAGACGCGCTTCCGTCGCTTAACAGTTCAACCCTGCCGATACGAAATTTCTTTCTCTTAACCAAACCAAACACTCGCCAGCACACGCTACACGCTGGTACTGTTGTTGACTTCCTTCCGAGTTCCCTTTCTCTCTTTTTCAGTAGTACTTAAATTGAATCAACCTTTAATCTTTAATCTTTAGATCATTATTCAATCTGAATCCAACGAATAAAAAAAAATGAACAACTTATTGTCCGGTTCATTCGCTCGCTTCCGTAGCGAGGAGTCTTCACCAGATCGCCACCATGTGATCGAGATGACAGGCGGTGGAGGCGACAGCGACGGCAGAAGCGGAGTGAGCCTAGACAAGTTCTTCTCCGACGTGGAAGGTGTAAAAGAGGAATTGAGAGAGTTAGAGGGAATTTCACAGAAGCTAGAGAAGAACCACGAGCAAAGCAAAACAGTTCACGATGCCAAAAGCGTTAGGGAACTCCGTTCTCGTATGGACGACGACGTTTCGATTGCTCTCAAAAAGGCAAAGATGGTGAAGCTCAAATTAGAGGCTCTAGAACGATCCAACGCTGCAAATAGGAACTTACCTGGGTGTGGACCTGGGTCATCTTCTGATCGTACCCGAACGTCTGTGGTCAACGGGTTGAAGAAGAAGCTTAAGGACTCTATGGATACCTTTAACCGTCTCCGTCAACTTATTTCTTCTGAGTATAGGGAAACTGTTCAACGCCGTTATTTTACCGTTACTGGCGAGAATCCAGATGATAAAACCCTTGATCTGTTGATCTCCACTGGTAATCTTCTCGTTTCCATCAATATTCACAATAATGTTTACGTTTCTTAATTAATTTGTTTTTTGTTTCAATAGTTCATGTTTGCGATAATTTGATGCTGGAATCAACTTTTGAATATTCTTCAACATTCTCTGAATCTCTTGCAGCTAACATCGAATTGAAATACAACGTTTTTTTTTGACATAAAATTGAAATACAACGTTGAATTTGTAAAACCTGACAATCATTTACTAGCAGGCAAATTGATCTTTCAACTGTTAGTGTATGTATGGTTGGTATATAATTATGAAATAATTTCTCCATCACTAATTGACTTGTGAATAGCAAATTGAACTTGATGACATTTTAGGGCGTTTGGAACAGTTTATTTCTTCTTATCTTATAACATTGGTATCAAATTGGAACAATATTCATTTTGGCCTCTAAATGTGTGAGGGGCCGTAACTATAATCACTAAATGTGTCGAAATTTCAGAAACATAGTTGAGTGTGTCTTCTGTTAGTAATTATTGGGATTAAATTGACTAACGAAATACACATTTGAGGACCACAATGTCTAATGAAACATACATACATTCAAGTATTAAAGAAAGACACATTGAGAAATGTTTTTGTAATTTTGATACCGTCATTGACTATAATGACATGGTCTCACGCATTCAGGGACAGAAATGACTCTATCCACTTATGAAAATAGTCTAGGACATGTCTGTTTTGAACTTATTTCCTTGTCCTCGTTAGAGCTCATGGAGCTTGCTTGGGATTTTTCTTTATTCTTTAGTCGTTTATTCATCAAAAGTCAAAACCTTAATTAATATGTTTACCCAAACACCCTTTAGCGGAGAAATTATTGATATTCAAACTGTTGGTAAAGTATATGTCCTCGTGCTTTTGAGACTGAATCAAGTTCGGGTTCAATTTTAGTCTTGTGCTGATTTGATGTTGAGTTTGATAGGTTCTCTAATAATGAGTAATGTCACTCTTCTTCAGGTGAGAGTGAGACCTTTCTTCAGAAAGCCATTCAGGAGCAAGGCAGGGGAAGAATTATGGACACCATCAATGAGATTCAAGAGAGGCATGATGCTGTTAAAGAGTTGGAAAAGAGTCTCCAGGAGTTGCACCAAGTGTTCCTTGACATGACAGTATTGGTACAATTTCAAGGTGAGCAATTGGATGATATTGAGAGCCATGTGGCAAGGGCGAGCTCGTTTGTGCACACTGGAGCCGAACAGTTACAGACTGCAAGGAAGCACCAGAAAAACACCAGGAAATGGACCTGTTTTTGTATTATACTTCTTCTGGTCATCATCTTGTTTGTGGTTCTCTTCACTGTGAAACCGTGGCAACATAATAATGATAGTGGCGGCAATGGTGGTAGTCAGCCTGCTCCAGCTCAAACACCTCCATCTCCACCACCACCTCCTGCTGCTTAACCCTAGGGATTAACAGTGTCTGTAAAATGCCATGGTTATTAGTTTCATTTTGTTCAATTTGAAGATTAAGTTTTTGGGATCTGGTGGGATTAGCATTTGATTTGAAAGGAAATCTGTAGGGGGACCAAAAGTTTTATTTCAATCTAGGGAAGTCGGATGGCGAATCTAGGTCTGTAATGTCAAAAGGAAATGATTGATTGGTCTGTTGGGGAGGATTTTTGGAAATCACTATTTTGAGTGTCATATTTTTTTCTGTAAGTATCATATCGGTTTGAATTTTGATCAGTTGCATTGCTGACCGGTGGTTTATACATATATTTTTGTGAGATCTTTCCCTGAATATGATGTATGATATTTTACAATCCCCTTAATCAATTTTTTCTATTTCTTGTGAGACTCAACTGAAATAAGAGGAGTAATGTTGCAACTGGCATTTGGCATTTCTTGTTGGGGTGATGGGTTTATCACCGGTGGCGGATCCAGAAAATTTGCTTCGTGGGGGCAAAAAATGTAGAATGTAATATTTTGGACTGGGCCAGAGAATTAGAGCTCGGCCCAACGCAAGATCAACCGAGCTCAAGCACACACGAGAAGTTAACTGCCGAGGAGTTACCAAGGACAGGTGTCGCAGGAAGGAGAGGACGTGGGAACTCATATGACGAGAGTGGGAATAACCGCTAGGGACGGACCTCCAAAGATAACCGTCGAGAAGCCCTGGAGAACTATATATAGAACTCTAGGCAAGAGAAGAAAGGACTCCATTTTTCTTCTTTTCTTCATACCTGTAACAGCCGAGTTGATCATAAATACTCTAGAACATTTGGCGCCCACCGTGGGGCCCGGTAAAACTAATCCCGGCCACACCTTCAATTTTTCCCAGCCATGGTAACTACCCGTCGCGGACGCCGGCGTCAACCGCCGCTATCCCCCCCTCGCAGAACTCAAGCTCCGCAAGCCGAACCACACACGCCGAATCCTGCCACACTGGAGACAATTCCAACACCAGTTGCTCAACCAGCCAACGCTTCAACCACCCAAACAGTTACGGAAGAACAACAAGCAATCCTTCAACCAAACCAGGTTGCGATGCCTGAGCACCCATTCATGGTTGGCGTCAACGCAGTCCTTGATGAACTACGGAAGCAGAACCAATCCCTGCAACAGCAAGTCGACGACATGAAGCAAGAAAGAGATCCTAACTCGCTTGATAGAGTCCAACTGGAAAAACCCCAACCATTCACAGACGCCATCATGAACGACTTAGTTCCCCAAAACTTCAAGCCGCCACCCTTGGAACCATACGATGGTCGCAGAGATCCTCAGGAACACCTAACCGCATTTGACACGCAGATGGCCATCATTGGTGCGCACGAAACGCTCAAGTGTAAACTTTTCTCCGGCACCATGAAAGACGCGGCGTTACGATGGTTCATGAGTCTTCCTCGGCAGTCCGTTGTTTCTTATGCCGACTTCACCAAGAAGTTCCTCAGACATTTTTCAGACAGAAGACACAAAAAAACCTCCACTGCTACATTGTTTAACACCCGGCAACGCCCAACCGAAACTCTCCGTGAATACCTGGGAAGATTCAGTGACATCACCGTCGACGTAGAGCACCCTGATCAGAGGCAATTTGCAGATGCGTTCACAAACGGTTTGCGTGGAGGTCAGTTCAACGAGTCACTAGCAAACAGGCCTGCAACCAATATGCAAGAAATCTTAGCCCGAGCAGAGGCCTATATGAAAGGAGAGGAAAGTAATGCCGAGAAGCGGCACCGGGATGAGCGCGAAAGGTAGCCCGATAAAGGATACGAACGTCGTAGCAGATACGACGACTATAGCCGAAATGTTTCTCAGCGGCGCGATCCTCCGCCACCACCTCCTCGGCGAAGCAGCCCTGTCAGAGGAGCTTTAACACCTCTGAATCAGAGGCGTGCGACGATTTTGAAAGAGGTCCTGCACACAAGGTTAATCCCTGAATTAAACCCAGCAAGAAGAGTCCTGGGCAGAGACAGTGATAGTTGGTGCGAATACCACCGAGGTCGAGGACATGATACCGAGAACTGCTTTGCCCTAAAAAATGAAATCGAGAAGCTAATCCGACGTGGCTTATTGAAGCAATATGTGAAAGACGACCCAGGAAACTCACGTGCCAGAACATCGGAGCAACCAAAGCCTAAGTTGCAGTCCCAAGTGGTAACGTTGGCAGAACATGCAGAGGAAGTTCCACCAGTGCAACATACTCTCAACACCATTTCCGGGGGGTTCGCGGGAGGAGGAGAAACAAGCTCGGCTCGCCGCAGATATGTACGCCAAGTCATGCACATCAGCAGTCCATCCGATAGTTCCATGATACCCAACACCCCTGATCTCACTTTCTCTCCCAAAGACTCCGCAGGAATCTCTCCACACGAAGATGATCCTCTGGTTATAATAGTTCAAGTCCTCAACTACAATGTCAGACGTGTGCTGATTGACCCCGGATCCTCAGCATACATCATCTATTGGGAAGCTTTCAAAGGTATGAACTTATCTAATGACCACTTGCAGCCTTACCACGGTACACTAGTTGGTTTTTCAGGAGAACAGGTGCAGATAAAAGGATACATTACCCTCCGCACCACATTTGGCGTGGGCCACAATGCCAAAACAATCAAGGTCAGATACTTGGTGATTGATGCTGAATCGTCTTATAATATTATAATGGGAAGGCCAGCGCTCAATATCCTCGGCGCCACCTTGTCAACCCGATATCTCACAATGAAGTATCCCCTTGACGATGGACGAGTTGGAGTCCTTAAAGCAGATCAGGAGGCAGCAATAAAATGTTACCTAGAAAGCCTGAAAACGAAGAAGAAAAACACCGTAGACTCGACGGTAAAGGCCACATCTTTCAACATTAATTTTGCCGACTTAGACCCCAGGGAAGACTTCAGTGATCACCGATTAAAACCAACAGAAGATCTCAAGCAAATTCAGATCGGTTCAAGCCCTGAGCAGACAACAAACATTGGAGGTGCCCTCCCAATAGACGAAGAGGTAGCAATAGTTGAGCTGCTAAGAAAGAATATTGATCTCTTCGCATGGACCCCAGCAGATATGCCAGGGATTGACCCCTCCTTCATTTGTCACAAACTGTCATTAGTTCCAGCTGCAAAACCGATCTCACAAAGAAAGAGGAAGCTCGGACCCGAGCGCAAGGTAGCGGTCGCAGAGGAAACCCAGAAATTACTTGAAGCCGATTTCATTAAAGAAATTCAATACCCAACTTGGCTTTCCAACGTGGTGCTGGTGAAGAAGTCTAATGGAAAGTGGCGTATGTGCGTGGATTTCACAGACTTAAACGCTGCCTGCCCAAAAGACCCCTACCCTCTGCCCAGCATTGATGCACTGATAGATGGGGCCTCCGGATATCGCATTCTAAGTTTCATGGACGCATATTCCGGCTACAACCAGATCAAAATGGACCCCGAAGATGCCGACAAAACAACATTCATGACTGATACCTGCAATTATCACTACACTGTCATGCCCTTTGGCCTCAAAAACGCAGGGGCGACATATCAGCGTCTAATGGACAGTGTGTTCCGAGGCCAAATCGAAAGAAATCTCGAGGTGTACGTCGACGACATGGTGGACAAGACCGAGGAAAACCATAGTCATGTCACTGACTTAGAAGAAACCTTCAATTCCCTCAGAAAACATGAAATGCGGCTCAACCCGGCAAAGTGCTCCTTCGGAGTACAAGCTGGAAAATTCTTGGGATTCATGTTGACCAATAGAGGCATAGAAGCGAATCCTGACAAATGCAGAGCAATACTGGAGATGCCAAGCCCATCAAATCCTAAAGAAGTTCAGCAACTAACGGGACGCCTGGCAGCTTTATCACGCTTCCTATCTTGTGCAGGTGAAAACATCTTCATAAATGTTTCACTCCCTCAACCAAATCCCATTGACAACGCGAATTCGCAACATGACTCACTACTTTTTCTCATATTTTTTCCATTTTTTTTTTGTAATTAACTATGAGCAGGTGACAAAGCCTTCCATTTCTTTGCTTCTTTGAAGAAAAAGGGCTGTTTCGACTGGACAGATGAATGTCAAGAAGCTTTTCAAGCGATTAAAACGTTCCTATCCTCCCCTCCCATCTTGGTGAAACCAAAAGTGGGAGCGCCGTTGTTGCTTTACTTAGCAATTTCAGAAAGAGCCATGAGTTCGGTCTTAGTATCTGAAGAAGGGAAGCAACAAAGACCAATATATTTCTGCAGCAAAGTGTTCAAAGGAGCCGAGGTCCGATACCAGAAAATAGAGAAGTTAGCTCTGGCTTTAATCACTTCGGCACGTCGACTTCGACCTTACTTCCAAAGTCACCGAATAATTGTGAAGACAGACCATCCTATCAAGCAGGTCTTACGTAAGCCGGACCTCGCAGGTCGAATGGTTGCCTGGTCAATTGAACTTTCTGAATACGACGTGGTCTTTCACCCAAGGGATGGCATAAAGGCTCGGGTTCTAGCAGATTTTGCTGTGGAGTTGACACCACCATCATTAGAACCAGGCATTTCTCCCTGGACCCTCTCGGTAGATGGAGCATCAAACTTAAAAGGAAGTGGCGCAGGCATCACACTTGAAAGTCCTGAGGGCCTCCTCATCGAACAATCATTAAGGTTCGACTTCAAAGCTAGTAACAATCAAGCAGAATATGAAGCTCTAATCGCAGGAATGAATCTTGCAAAGGAGGTCGGAGTCCAACATCTCAAAGTGCAGAGCGACTCCCAACTCGTAACTTCCCAGGTTTCTGGCCAATTTCAAACAAGGGATCCACAACTCGGCAAGTACCTCAAGAAAGTTAAACTACTCTCCGCCGGTTTTCCCTCCTTTGAATTGCTATACGTCCCCAGAGAGCAGAACACCCGAGCTGATATCCTATCCAAGTTGGCAAGCACAAAGAAACCTGGCAACAATCACACTGTGATTCAGGAGACACTCCCACTGCCAAGTATTGAAACAAAAGAGATCCATTCAGTAGAACTGTCAACCAACTGGACTACTCCAATAATAGCCTTTCTGCAACACGATATCCTGCCTCACGAGGAAACCGAAGCCAAAAAGATGCGGCGCAACGCAGCAAAATATGTCATCCTCGCAGGCAAGCTATATAGAAGGGGCTTCGCAGCACCACTCCTACGCTGTCTGACACCCACTGAGACCGAATACGTGATGAAAGAGATTCACGAGGGCATATGCGGCAGTCACATCGGGGGACGATCATTGTCAAACAAGGTCATAAGAGCAGGATATTATTGGCCCCAGCTGGACAAGGACTGCGTAGATTTTGTGAAGAAATGCGATAAATGCCAGCGGCATGCCGACCTTCACCATGCCCCTGCAACAGCGCTGCAATCAATTACAACCCCTTGGCCTTTCTACAAATGGGGGGCTGACATCTTGGGCCCATTCCCAGTAGGACCTGGTCAGGTGAAATTCTTACTCGTTGCCGTCGAATACTTCTCCAAATGGATAGAGGCAGAACCTGTCGCAACCATCACAACAGCTCGGGTCAAGAAATTTTATTGGAAGAATATTATCTGCAGATTCGGTATGCCAGCGGAAATAGTGTCAGATAATGGTACACAATTTGCCAGCTCCCTTGTCACAGACTTTTGCACTGGACTTGGAATCAAGAACAAGTTCACGTCGGTAGAGCATCCTCAGGCAAATGGCCAAGCCGAGTCAGCAAATAAAGTCATATTATCTGGTCTGAAAAAGAAGCTTGATGAACACAAAGGGGCCTGGGCAGATCAGTTATGTCAAGTGCTGTGGTCATATCACACAACTCCACATTCTTCAACTGGTGAAACCCCTTTTAAGCTCACATATGGTGCGGATGCTATGATACCCGTAGAGTTGGGTGAGCCTAGCTTCAGGCGAGAGAACACAAGGGAGGACACGAACACAATCAACATGGTAGTAAACCTAGACCTCCTGGAGGAAATCAGAGAAGCTGCTCATCTACGAGAATACGCAGTGAAGCAACGCGTAGCTCGGAAATATGATTCTAAGGTCCTCCCTCGGGAGATGAAGCAAGGCGACCTCGTTTTAAGGAAAGTTTCGGGAACAGACGCAAAAGGAAAACTTTCACCCAACTGGGAAGGCCCATATAAGATCCTGGAGAAGTTGAGTGCCGGAGCCTACAAGTTAGAAACACTAACGGGACGCCCAATACCGAGGAGTTGGAACTCGGCAAACCTCCGCTTCCACTTCAGTTAAGCTCTTTCAAGTCATTTCAGTAGCAATAAGGATGCACTCTTTTCTCCCACTGGGAGTTTTTAATGAGGCACCCCCTGTTTTTCCCTTTCATGTATTCATTTCCTGTTTTTTACACTAGACAAAGGTTGATTATGTATGTACTCTTTTCTAACGCCAACGAATAAAAACCTGGCAAGTACTCTTTTCTCCCACCGGGAGTTTTTAACGAGACTTGCCAGTTGAAAAAGTGGTGTCAAAATTTCTTACACTTTTTTACTGCTAAATCTTTTCTGAGAACAAATCGACACGGCTCAGTTAAACAAAGCGAAACAATTTACAACTCACCTCTGCAAAGATCAAGACAAGTGATTTGTTTAAAATCCCATACAACAATGGTTGGAGATCCATGACCTAACAAATATAAAGGTTAAACCAATCTGGGATGATGTCGGGTTAAAACTCTTAAGAGAAAGAGATACTCCCTCTTGCCGAAATAAGGTAAGAAAAAAGCAACTACTGGAATGAACAAGTGGATCAAGTTCTACTTCATAGTTGCTCCTCGTAGTCTTCGTAAACTCGAGGTTCACCCACGAAAGCCCTTATAAGCTAAAACAACTCAATCAAGCCACTATCTTCTGGCATATACAAAAATGCGGCGAAGCCTCTATAAACATTATAAATACACAAAGTTTTCGTACACCCAGACAGTTTTACGAAATTAGAACAGAGCTGAAAGAAATTGCGAAAAGATAAACTTCATTCATAAACTAATAGTACAAAGGTAACATACAACAAAACAACAAGCAAAGCCGAAGAGAGAAAAGTAGATCAAGAAACTTCATCGAATCCCTTCATCTCAACATCCTCTTCCTCAGGCGATGGCAACGACACCAATTTGCCATCCACAACCTCCTTCAGTGGATCAAGTCCACTCACATCTAAAGTGGGGTGAAGCACCAAGACTTGGCCTTTAGCCTTCTCAAAACCCTTCAAGAGAGCTACAGCATTCTCAATGTGCAATTCCTCGATCTCAGCCTCCTTAGCAACACGCAAATCCGATAGTTGAGATTTCATCTCGGCCAAAGACACCGTAAGTCCGGTATTCTCAACCCTCAACCCAGCAATAGTAGATTCATGAGAAGAAACCTTGCCTTCTTGCTCCTTCAGCGTAGTTCGAACTTCCTTTATCTTGGCCTCCCACTGAGCCTCCGTCTCTTCAAGCTGCTTACGCACGAACCTCTCCTTTTCCTCAAACAGCTTTACCTGCTCAGCTAACTTGGATTTCAACGCTTCATTTTCCTCTGCTAATTCGGCATGGGCAGCAATGGCCTTCTCGGCGGCTTCAGCATCTTTTCGCCCTTGACGTTCTCGACTCCTAAGTCTGACGAACTCGTCGCAAACCACATGACCAAGGGCAGCAGATTTCAGCGCATAAGACTGCATCGCCAAAAAAGCTTGTTCCATCCCCAAACTCCGGATGCGATCACCATCATCAGCAGTAGTAATATGTTCCCTCACAAAATGCTTCAAAGGGAAACGCTTGTCCCACAAGGACGCGATCTCCCCTTGACCCTCAAAATCCTGCAGAAACTCCATCCAAGAAATCTCGCCCTCGGAACTCTTGAACTTCTTCTTAGAAGGAGAACCTTCCCGCATAAAAGGCCGCTTGGCAGGAGTTGGAATCGCAGCAGCAGTCTCTTCAACCTCTTTCACAACGGCACCCCCTTTATCCTCCTTTAACACCTCAGAAGAATCTCTGGAAATGGCTTTCAAAGGAACAGCCGCGATGGGAGTAGTGCCGAGATTCATTCCAACAATAGTCGTTCGCCCAGTATTCTTAGCAATTTTCACCAAGCCTTTGTCCGAGCTCTCCGTCGCAGAGGTCCCACCTTGATTTTGGGCACTCAGTTTCTTCTTCGCTAACCTCTCTTGAGCCTTCTTGATGTAATTTTTGATGTCCTTCTCCTTCAAACCCATCCTAACTGCACAGCGAAATAAAAGGAAACATTAGAAGCGGTTACAAAATATCAAAAAGAAGGTGGGAAGAAAAACTTACTCAATAAATTTTGAAGACCTTTGTCATCCCCCTCCAAACTAATCACCTCCTTACAAGTCATGGTATACAACCTTTGCAGCATTGCTGCGTCCTCAAGAAGCTCGGGACTTAAGTCATCCGAGATGACTCCAGTCACACCAAAAACCTCACTCTGCCAATACAAAGGGAAGTGGGGCGCTCCTGTCTTGTTTATGAGGAGCTCGGGAAATGAAGGAGGAGCTCGAACTCGGAAGAACTTCGCCTTAAAATTCTTGTATGAAGTGGTGAATAGACTAAAAAGGGGGCGAGGAGAATGGCTATGAAAAGATATCCACTTCCCCAAACCTTCACCCTTAGTCCGAAAAAACTGGAAGAACACCCCTACATTTGGAGTTATACCCAAAGCTCCACAGATTATCTCATAGGCGCGTATGAATCCCCGGCTATTCGGATGAAGCTGCGTTGGAGCAACATTGAGGAGCTGCAGCACGTGGTTCTCAAAGCGAGTGAAGGGCATTTTCACCTTCAAGTCTTCAAAAAGACAGGCGTACATATAAGTACTCTCTTCCACCACTCCCTTAGGCCGCATCATACATACAGGCTCGTTATGCCTACAACACTCCAGAATCACATCTTCTTCATTTCCAGTAGAGGACACGACGTTCTTTTGCCGAAAAGCTACTAAATCTTATGGCTTTGTAAACATGGTGAATAAATCCCACGCTTCAAAGCTAGGAACGGATTCGATGCTCTGTTTCGATGCCATCAGCACCTTGATTTCACGCGCAGGAGTAGAAGGAAGAGCCAAGAGCCCCACCTCTTCTCGTCTAAAATCTGAAAGGGCCACAGTGTTTTCGAAATGAATCTTGGTCCCTGGGAAAAGAGGAGAAGCAAAGTCAGCGTCCTCACCATCTGAAAAACCGGAATCCGAAGAGCTAAAATCAGGGAGACCTGAGAGGGTCTCGGAAATGGATGATTCGAGGCGCCTCCACTTCTCCTTTATCCTTTCCCAACGAGGCCGAGATTCATCCAAAATCACTCGGTACGCTGAAGGTACCTCAGTCACCTCATTTCCACTCTCATCAACTTCCCAAATTTCCACCATTTTAACTAAGGTACAAGAGAAAAAGGAAGAAGAAGGATAGAAAAGTATACCTCAACACAAACAAGCGAAACGCTGAAGGAAGACGAAACTCCACAGCAAACAATCCTCGGCAGAAGAGCGAGCAGAAATCAAAAGAGTGGATGAAAACAACGAAGTTATCACATCCCCCGCGCGCCTTTTAAACCATATCGAAAGCGTACCGTCAACGCACGCGCCCATTCAAGCGTGAAGTAGGTGAAACGTTTCCACTGGAACGTCACCTCAGTCAGCTGAAACGTTTCCCCAAGCCATGACACGCTTTCCCAAGTCAACGGTCACTTCAATCGCCAAAACAAATCAATACAAGTTCAAACCTCTTCGCCGAGCTCACTCAGCTCGAGCTTGGGGGGCTGTGGACTGGGCCAGAGAATTAGAGCTCGGCCCAACGCAAGATCAACCGAGCTCAAGCACACACGAGAAGTTAACTGCCGAGGAGTTACCAAGGACAGGTGTCGCAGGAAGGAGAGGACGTGGGAACTCATATGACGAGAGTGGGAATAACCGCTAGGGACGGACCTCCAAAGATAACCGTCGAGAAGCCCTGGAGAACTATATATAGAACTCTAGGCAAGAGAAGAAAGGACTCCATTTTTCTTCTTTTCTTCATACCTGTAACAGCCGAGTTGATCATAAATACTCTAGAACATATTTAAATTTTAACAATTTTTTTTTGAAGAAATTTTTTTTAATAGAAAAAATTATCCAATAAATAAAAAAATCAAATTTCAAATTAAGAAATCATCTGAACAGTTTTCTTATTTTTGACAAGGAGAAGAAAATAAGAGGGGAATAATAAATATATGAAAAAGAAATTTAATGTGAAAGAAAAATGAGCTTTATGTTTCTTATAAATAGGTGAAATTATGTTGTTTTTTTTAACTAAAGTGCTTCGGTGTATGGTGATGAAAATGCATAAATTATAAAATTTACTGAAGTGATTTTATGGTTTTGATGATTAAAGTTGCATGCATTATGAAATTTTGTTAGAAATAGAAAAGTGTAATTATAAAGTATAAACAAAAAAAAAAACATTACAATAAGAAGTTAACTCGTACACGCACAATGGGATGACTTGATGAGTGTATCCGCCCCTGTTTATCACCCATGTTAATAGTCAGTTTATCACCCATGTTAATAGTCAGCTATGGTCCTTGCTGACTATTAACACCGCTCCAAATCTGGTCTTATCCTTACTCCTTACTTAACTTTGTCCTCGTGGTGCTACGGAAAGTACCTCAATGGGGTTTCGAGAAAATTCGTAGGATTTCATTGTATTTTCAGACATAAGGTAAAAAGGATGGGAATGTATAAGATTCCCACATATGAACATCAATGCCCTGCACCGATTCTTTGATGGGTTGACCGGTGTATTAGGCCGTCCAATTACATCCCAAAATAATGTCTCTAATGATTTGAAAATGGTTGTCAACAGTGGAGGTTATCTATAAAAGCACCCCTAAGCTCGAATTGGTATGTGTTTTAGTTGTGGCTAAGGGAGTGAAAGAATGCTCAAATCTAGGGATTGCAATTGAGTCCATGCCGATAGGGTACCTGCAAAAATTACCAGTAAATAGTTGGGTAGTTACCTGCACACATGGGCGCGAGTTTGGGGATATATATAGATAGAGAGCTAGTTCTCACCGTGAAAAATGAGAACTCTTAACTATAACCGTTAGATTAAAATTAACGGTTCAGATTACGTCATTAATTACAATATCTAGTGTGATTGTTTCCTTATTAATTGAAGATCGCACAAGATCTTGTAATTAATGACGTAATCCGAATCGTTAATTTTAATTTGATGGTTATAATTAAGAGTTCTCATTTTTCACAGACCTAGTTCTCACTTGATACGCTCAATATATATATATATATATATATATATATATATATATATATATATATATATATATATGATTTTTATTCATAAAACACTAAATCTAACTACTAATTAACATTTTGGATGTTTATATTTTTTTTTTGACGGACGATGTTTATATTATTTTATATTCTATATATATATATATATATATATATATATATATATATATATATATATATATATATATATATATATATATACTATTATTACAATTTTAAGTATATTCAACTTCTGTTGTCAAAAAAGTATATTCAACTTCAAAAAAATAAATCCAAACTACTAATGTTTTAGATATTTTTAATTCACTAAATGCTACCATGTGTAATATTTCAATTAGTAGATACGAAAAAAAAATAATGACTTTTTAAAATTGAATTATAGTGTTTTTTATATTATTTATTATTTATTCCGGTTAAAGTGCGGGTAATCGGCATGCCCATGTTGGATTAGATGGTAGGGGTCTCTTCTAGCTTAACCAAGGTCCTGGGTTCGAAACCAGCCTTGGGAATGCATCAGTATTAAATCTCTTGAGGGAGAGTTGTGCCGGCCATTGTGGTCCTACCCAGCTCGAGGAATTAGTCTCTGCAGTTGCGCGCAGAGGATACCCAATTTATACCAAAAAAATGAGCCCATGGACACTTGGTGCCCATAGGGTATGGAAACGGGCACTATAGCACCCTGCCCATACATGTGTGGGCTCGAGTACAGGTACTATAGTACCCTTGCCATACGGTAGACAAGTAAGGGCAAGAAAAATACCTTAAGAATAGCTGTTTGTATGATAAGCAAGAGAGAGTCCCCGAGGTTGGGATCAATAACCAAACACTTCTTTCCACGAACCTACAAAAACACAAACGCTTATGAAGTCAACATTCAGTGCCGCCTCATAGTTAAAGGTTGAATTTCATTTGAAATCGCCTCTTGAGAATAGCATATTATGGCATGAGTTCGGAAGCAATTACACTTTTGAGGATGTTGATCAGCTCGTTCTGAGATTGTTTCCTGAATACAATAAAATTATTAAAATTAATTAAGATAAAAAATGAGATTGGAATCGAAATTGAATTTGATTTTACCTAATGGATGTGAGATTGACAGGAGCATTCTCTAAGTTGGGAATCTGAGCCATTGAGAAGTAGATTGCCCTGCAAGACTGAACACTGCAATATTTGTTTTCCTAATTTAAAAAATTGAAATTTTGATCCAAGGTAGACTCATAAAACTTTTGCTTCCGATAGCATTTGATTCGGTTTTCTGTGCAGAAAATTTAAAAGAGCAATCGACTATGAAGATGAAATTGGAAAAGGTATACAATTTTGTACAAGTTAAAATGAAAGAACAGATTGTCTAACGTGAGTGAGGGAAAGTTAATGTAACACCCCCTTGAAATAAACTACTGTTTATTTAATTTAAAACTAGAGCTTCCAAAAACCTTTCAGTGCAACCGCAAGAGGGTGTCACATTTAAACAAACAACACCGTATGATATTTCCAAAATTAATATATAAAGTCATAAAGTGCATAATACATAGCACCACAGTCAACTTAATATCCTGTTTAGCTTACGTCAACATCAGTATAAAAACATCGCAGCGGAAAACACCAAATTTCAACGTATTATGTTACATCACCAAATAAATAGTTTAATAACATCAACTAAATAAAACAGTAAGCTAAAACGCCCCCCGGTGCTACGTATCAGAGCTGACTCGACCCACTAGAAAGAAGGTGCTAGATCACCTTCACTCGCTATCACATGCACGTTGCCGACATGAGAAGCAACATAAAAGCGGTAGGGTGAGTCTTTTTACATAAATAATAACAGATAAGATCAACATCATATTAGAAAAGGCAACTTACAACACCAAATCACAGCAATAATAACATACACCATTACTTTACGTCAATCAGAGAACAACACCGAAAGTATGAATAATGCATGCAATGCAAGCCAACTCCTAGGGCATATGCATGTGGATCCATCATCACCAATAATTTGCCTTGAGGGCACTCACCAAAATAAGGCCGAAGCCTTCTGCTCACCAACGATTTATAACAAGGCCAAAGCCTTCTGCTCACCAATAATGCACATGATTATTCGACGCCATGAACCATGCACCGTACACACCAAAATCACCATAATTATGCAATAGCATGCTCACCAATAGTTAATCAGCTCACCAATAATTTTTTTTTATTAACTTCACCAACACCAACGAAGATCATAGACCCCACTCACCAATATTTATTCACACCATTTTATTTATATCACCATCATTACATCTCCAATTAATTGTTCTAGGCCAGCACACCAGTTACACCAATAACCAACTAATTATACGGACTAAATTGTCACAAGGGACTAAAACAACACCAACTGTAGACAGCAAACAGCAACATTTTAAAATAAACAGCAAACAGCAACATTTAGCAAAAACAGCAACAGCAACATTTAGAAAAGACAGCAACAGCATAATTAGGAAAACAACAACAGCATAGTTGGAAAAACAGCAACAGCTTAGTTGGAAAAACAGCAACATCATAGCAAAAAAATACAGCAACACACTCCCACGTGGGCAGCCACATTTGGCGCCCACGCCTCACACATCACCAACAGCACACGCACACATGCACTTGGGGCCAGCCAAATTTGGCGCCCCACTGAGACACGCACCACATACAACACGCAAGGGCTGCCAAAATCCGGCGCCCTGCGCCTAGCGCATACACAACACGTGTGGGCAGCCACATTTGGCTCCCACGCCCACGCAACACCAGCACACACGCACGCATGGGGCTGCCATGATTTGGCGCCCCTGCACACAACATACACAGTACGCACGCACTTGGGGCAGCCATTTCTTGGCGCCCCTGCGCGCAACACCAGCACATACCAACACCGGCGCCATTAGGCGCCATGGGGCAGCCAACAGGCGCCCCAACAGCCACACCCAAACGCAACCACACACCCACAACACTTCTCACGCGTGGGCAGCCACTTTTGGCGCCCATGCCTAGCACACACAACAACACCTTGTCACACACCTTAATCACCTAATTTCAGCTCCAACTTAGTCATGCAATACAACAACACCTAGCAATTCATCACATCCTCATTCTCAATGTCATTGATTCATTACAACAAACGTCTAACATGCATAATTAATCTCATATTCACCTTAACACCAGTTGACATAGGATTCAACAATTTAAGTTCAACATGATACTTAGCATACACACAACATCTCAATTCAAACAACAACACCACGATTCAATCATCAGCACCACAAATCAATTAATTAAATCATTCCTAAACCTAACTCATATGGTACTAATCCTATAGGTTATTAAGAATGGAAAGAGAGCCCCCTAACCTTTGTTAATTGAAGAGTTCAACAAGATTTCTAGCAAGCCACCAAAAACACCAACGCTCCAAGCTTCTTCTCCCTTGAGACTCCACGCAAGGTCTCCTTCTTCCCCCCCTTGAAACCGTCGCACGCCCTTCCTCTCTTCTCACTCTCTTCTCACGGCGCCGATTTCCTTTCTTTCTTCTCTCCCTTCGTTTTTCTTTTCTTTCTTTCTACGTGAATAAGACCCTATCTTAGACTTATGAAACTTGGGCTCAAGCACTTGGGCCCTTCTTACCCCCCTTTCATTTACTTCCATTACTCCCTAACATAATTAACACACCACTCCCTTATTTACTAACCACCACCTCTTAGTTAAATTAAATACCCTATTTATTATTTTAATATAACTAACCACTATAGCACCTAATTAAATTAATTAAATAAATACTTGAATTATTTTGGGGCGTTACAGTTAAAGTGCCTTTGACTCATTCACGTCCATCAGATTAACCAAGCCGTCCTGATTTTTCCACGTTTCTTTTTCTTCTATTTTTTTCTTTCTAAAATAAAACAGCTTAAACCCACGGAGGAAGTGGTTTAGAGAGGAGGAGTCATGCATTTGGTAGTGATTGTCAATGGGGCGAAGTTTTTGGTATAAATCGAGTATCATCCCAAGATAGAAACTTGTAAACAACTAATGGTATAAATAAGGATATTTTAGAATAAGGTTACACAACATAATGATTTCTTTATTTAGGTGTAAAAACCTTAAAACACCATAGATAAGAAATGAACGAAGTATAATTTTAGTTCAAGTTAATGTATACTTTATATACTCTAAATGGAATGCATATATAATATTGTTGATGTGCTCTACATGCTCAATTATGTCTTGATACTTGGGACGGTAGGTTACTACTCATAAGTAATTTAGTGTTTATTGTAATTGTTATGTTTTTTTTGAATGGTTGGCAAACACAGACCATTACCAATGCCGCTTAAAATTTGGGTGGATGTTCTTTCATTTTAATGTAATTGTTATGTTTTTTTTTGTACAAGTTAAAATGAAAGAACATCCACCCAAAAATTTAGTGTTTATTATAATTGTTATGTTTTTTTTTTGAATGGTTGGCAAACATAGACCATTACCAATGTCTTGATACTTTATATACTTTAAATGTAATTGTTATGTTTTTTTTGAATGGTTGGTAGAGTACCCCGAAGATGATCATCCACCCAAAGATTGTGCACTCTGAGAAGGAATTTGGGCTTTACCCTCTTAGGGGCTTAGGGTTTTACCCAGGTCCTTATGAGGCTTATTAACGCCTTTTTGGAGCAGTGGCAGCCAAACACCTCTAGCTTCCACCTTCGGTTCGCGAGATGACTGCCACACTGGATGACGTCTTGGTATTGCTGCACCTCCCAATAGTTAGTAGGTTCTACAACATGTCGGATTATACTAAGTTTCAGGCAGAAGACTTCATGGTTGAGTATTTAGGAGTGGACCTCGAGGATTGACATCAAAACACTGCACCCAAATGGTTGTACATGCAACTCAGTTGGTTGAAGAAAGTGGTATACCCTGCAGCCATCCAGGATCAACGATGGGAGCATGCTGCTAGGGCGCACATGCTATACCTGCTAGGCACCACCATCTTCACCGACAAGTCGGGGTCAAAGGTGAATGTTGCTTGTCCTGGGATGCTCACTGATTTCCAGGAGATTTCCCTTGCACATTTCTATGACCAGCTAAGGGATGCCAATAGATCCAAATGTAGGCAGGTGGCTGGTTATGCCACACTCCTTCAGATATGTATTATAATTACTTTGTTTGTCAATTTACAGTGTTTATATATGTTTACCAACCTGGTTCCCATGTTGGTTACATGCCTGGATCTATGATGTTGTGGCTATGAAGTTGCAATTTTGGAGAGTAGGGCACTATGATACTAACAACTCTTATTTATAAGAGTTATTTATGTTTTCTAGACTTAAATCAATGAGAGCTCTCAAGTAATATTGTTGTTTATTGTAAAAGAGTGTTAGGAGTTGATTAAGTGATCATTTGGCACTTTTGTGCCGCTTATTGTATTATAATTTGTTTGTTCAGTATGTTGCAGCATCGAATGTTATAACATTAGCATTCTGCGACATAAGAGAGAGAAAATGCTGACGCACTAAAAAGAAAATTTTGCTTTATGTCAAATCAGCGAAAATCAAATGGATAACTTAGTTGTTTCAACCACCAATCAAGTTGCTTTATAGGGACACTTAGATGAAAACAGTTGGTGGTTTGTCACATCATCCCTTTTTGGATAAATATCAAAGATCATATTCTCCATTCAGCATTCATTCATGCTGATTTGAATAGAGAGACACTTAGAAATATTTTCTCTCTCCATCTTTGTTCAAACTATCATCCATCTCGAAGTAGAAGTTCTAAACCGTAATGTTGTGAGCGATGCTGCAGCATCACTAAAACTGTTATCACATGGAAGTTTGAATAGTATTTTCTCTTGTACTATTTTCTTTTCCTTGTATTTCAATAACACGACTTTAGAACTCTTCTTTATTCATGTTTTTTGTTGATGCTCATCACAAGCTAAACCTTTTGTAGATGGAATGCTTGAAGCTTCGTAATGAGTTTTTAATAGTTTTAATGTAATGTTTGATTCTTAGTATTTTATCATTTGTGTAATAGTTCTTTCAATGTTTTTTTAGAACTGATCAGCTAAATATAAGTACCATT
Organism: Astragalus membranaceus; assembly: GCA_039519185.1. NCBI lineage: Eukaryota > Viridiplantae > Streptophyta > Magnoliopsida > Fabales > Fabaceae > Astragalus > Astragalus membranaceus. Next base: position 96,010,377 of record CM076847.1, read on the forward strand.
TATAGATTCAGACATGGTTTTGATGTTAAGAGTTAATATGGATGAGTGGTTGTTAAATGACACTTTAGTAAACGTGCTTAAACCTAGATATAGGAGAACATAGTCCATCGGGTGAATACTGTGAGAGCTTAATATACATGGGTGATCCTATTTAGATCTTAGACATACGCCCTTGTAATGAAACCCTAACGTTAGTGACTGAAAGACACACATCATTTGCTTACGTTCTTTTATGTTATTTATTCACATTATTTTTCCACAAACTTGTGATTTTTATGCTCCTATCATCAATTTTCAATACGAATTAAACTCTAAAATTAACGTCAATCCCTATGGGTATGATCCTTACTTTTCACTATATTACTTGTTGTGATTGCGTACACTTGCACAACAAATACCGTATCAGTTCGATCTCATAGTGTCATACTTGTTAAAAATCATGCAATGGGGTGCACCAAAGCACAAGCCACAACACAATGGTACCGTACCTGGTGCGGTACCATAGTGCGGTACCATAGTGCCGCACCTGGTGAATCCCAGAGAAATGGGACGCACTTGAAAGTTTTTTATTCATTAAAGGTATTTTCGTCATTTCATAGGGTAATGTTTTGTGAGTGGCCGGGGTGTGTAATAAGCACATGCCAAAGTGGTACATTTTGTTAAAAAAGTGGTATTGGGCCAACGTTACAAGGTTAAGATCCATTAGAAGTAGGCCTGGACAACGAGCGGGTTCGGACGGGTTCCGGCCTAAAATGCCAACCCAACTGAAACTGAAAGAAGCTTAAGGGAGGCCCATCACCGCTCGTTTGACAACTCGGGTAAGACGGGTTCAGTTTGGTCGGTTACTCGGGCCACTCGGGCGGGTTTTAACGGGTAGGGCGAATGATATAGAAGCTCTCTTTGTGAGAAGAAGATACAACAAGAAAGAAAAAGACGAGGAAGATAAAAATGGTGAGGGGAGATGAGAGGAGGAAGAAGATTAAAAAGGTTAAAAAGGCTTTTTATTAAATGGTGACAGATGCACCTTGAGACATGTGACATTTAATGCCTATTGCGTGTCTAATTTGCATGTTTTGGACTCTGGAATGGAAAAAGCTGTGTGGCTGACAAGCTTGTAGTGTTTAATGCAGAGAGAAATCAAAAGACAGAGCAACATATAATAAATATATTTAACCATACTGCAATTTCGGGCGGTTTCGGATGTGAACGGATTATAAATCATGGACCGAATCCACCCATTTCAACCCTCAACAAACCGATTTTCGTACCAGGCAACCCGAGGTCTGCAGCAACCTGCCCGTCACAGCATATCATAGGTCAGTTTTATGGGCGTGCTCGCTTTTGGAAAGCCGAGTTTAATAGGCTCTGCGCGAACTTGAATTTGGATGCCTAGTGTAAGCGGCGACCTTCGGAGGCAGGGCTTGTACTCACACGAGTTTTTGGTCTCAGCCTCGGAAAGGTCAGAGAAGGTGAGACCGAGTGACTCGAGGTATTCTCTTTATGATGACACATCATATTTCAGTGTCTGACATCAATGTCATTGATTGGGCGCGTCGTTCGGAGGTGATTGATGTAATGATGGCGCCTCGCTTCACGCGCCGGGAATAGGTGCTATTGATTGGACGCAATGCATAGGCCCATGCCCAATTCGTAGCCGTTGGTCCACTATAAATGTACGTGAAAACCTTATTCATTTGCACTGGTTTTTGCAAATTGCGCTGTATACCGATCTTAACATCGTCATTCTGTGTCTTGATCTCCGAGCTTCCAATTCAACCTACTGTGGCTAGGGTCTCTTCCTTTCAGTTCATTGAGGTCGTCAAAGCGCGCGAACAAGTTCAGCTTCGTCGAGTTTCCAATTTTCAAGGTTAGTGTGCTTCCACTGTCTCTTTTTTCTTTTGCCTTATGCTTTAGCCAGTGCTCTTGCTAGCACGTTTTCACATATACAGAATGGGGGTCGTCAGGTCGGGTTCCGACTTGGTTGTGGACCCACTGTTTAGCTCTTAAACTTGACTTGGCATGCCCCCCATTTCTGCAGGTGCGATCTGGCTAGAACAAAACAAACCCGCAGGGTTGTCGATACAGGTCCTCCAATCATAGCCAAACTGATGGCTTCCGATCCTAGAAACTCGGAGGGTACACGTGTTGATAACCCCGGGTCGGCTGAGCCCGATGTTCATGAAGGGCTCAATTCCGCTCCTAATAGTTTCCAAGCGGAAGATCGCTCTCCCGAGCTTCCTGGTAATGAACTAGTGGAGGAAGGTCGAACAAGTGGAATCTGATCTGAAGACGTTGTGGTGATTGAGTCGGATGAGACCGATGCTGATGGTGATGCGGGAGATAAAGGGAGTACCAACTCTAGTTGGAGCTCTGACGACAGTGAGGCTGAAACCGAGGTTGATGTGGAGGGGTTCACTGAAAGTCGGAACGAAGAAGGGGATCCTGGAGACAATGAAAGAGATTTTGCTGAAAGTCGGAACGAAGAAGGGGATCCCGGACGCAATGAAGGTGATTCCGACGAGTACCCCAGCACTGGGGTTGGTTTTGTCGATGTTCCCCTGCTCTTGCCTTTAAGTACCCAACGGGAGTATTCTTGGGTCTCGGAGTCGTTGAGGGCGATTCGGTCTTTATATAAAGCCGGAGATGATATGAGCCACATCGTTAACAGAATCGCCGGGAGTAGAGGAGATATATGGAGAGCAGAAGGCATGGGAGAAGATCAGCACGTCGCTGTTTGGGCACCGGCCCTCAAGTTCGTAATGTACGAGGTGACGATCGTCACTATGAACATCTGCCCTCCATTCACCGCCCTTCAGCAGGAGGTTTTGGGAAGACTGAACCTCGCTCCTACCCAAATTCACCCTAATACATGGGCCTTCATGCGGGCTTTTGAGCTGATGTGCATTCATCTGGAGAGGCCGAGCTCCGTTAATTTGTTCTTTTTCTTATTTGAAATAAATAGACGGCACGAGGAGGGGTCTAAAGAGCGGTGGGAGTAGGTGAGCCTCAGGGCCAGAAGGAACACCAAGATTTTCATGCTCTATTCTGACTCACTGAAGGGAAATTGGAAAGACAAATTCCTCTTTGTTGAGCCTGTGAATGATGTAGCCGTGAAGTATGTCGGCAAATATAGCGACGATGGAGAATCTCTGGAGTCTACCAAGTTTCCTATTGGGTGGTCTCTTTCTCACTTCAATCGCCCACCCAATTCCTACACGGTTAGCATGAGTAGATTAAGTCAAAAAGACCAAGAATCCTTGGCGATCTTGATGAACTTTGCTGATCTGATTCCTTGGAGAGATCCTAAGAAATTTGGTATTGATACCGCCAAATTGGTCGAGGCGGGCTCGAGGTCAAAAGTTGTATAAGCGCTTGGTAGGGTCGGACACAGATAAAAAATGTTTTCAGCTTTTATTTCATTTTTGAAAGCGAGAACCCTAACCTCGGATTGAACTTTGCTTGCTTTTGCAGATCAAATGGCTCCTGACAAGTTCGCCATACTGAAGGTAGCTGCTGAAAGGAAGGTTGCCCTTCAGGAAAGCGGTTCCGATGCTCCCCTGATTCCTCAGGGAACCCCTAGGCGGGACGAGCCCATGCAAGGCGTGCCTATTAACACTATTACTCCAGAGATTTCTGAAGATCAGCTCGGCGACCTTCAACATCAGAAACGTCAGCAAAGCTTGACGCAGGTTGGTCGCCTCTCAACTCATGCTTCTACTTCCCATGGTCCGGGAAAAAGGGTGTGATCCGACCAAGACGAGTCTCCGAAGGTGTCAAAGAAGGGTCGCCATGAAAAAGAGGGCTCAAGGAAGCGCCGATCTTCTAACATATCCATTGATGACGATTGTTTGAAGAAAAATCTCGAGGAGTACCGGACTGATCCGGTGGAGGCCGCAGCGAAACTCTTTAGGCATCTGGCCGACGTCTCCAAGATGCAGAAGGAGGAAGTAGAAGCTCGAGTCGCAAGTAATTATGGGAAACCGAGGTCTCCTTCCTTTATTGCTGTGAGCACCCAATTTTAACCGGTATTTTTCATTTTTTGAAAAAAGACCCGAAAATATGTCATTTTGCGCTTTTGAGATTTTTATCGTTCACAGTGCTATTTTGTGCTTGTTGACGATTTGGCATTTGTTCGTGCTGTTATTAATTGGACTTTTTTATTATTGTTAGTAATACAGAAAAAAGTCAGATTGGAATATATGATAGGATACAACAATGATAAAAAGCAAAATAGTACAAAAAAATAGTAACAAAAAAATAGGATACAACAATGTCAATTTTGTTACATGTGTGGACAAAAATGATAAAAAGCAAAATAGTACAAAAAAATAAATAAATAAAAAGACACAAAAAAAAGTACAAATTTTTAAAACAAAAAATGGGGTAGGGGAGGCCAGCAAGGCGCAAGCCTACTGTTAGTTGTAACAGAAATGCATTTTGAGAATGGGGCTCAAGCTCCCTTCTCCTTGTCTCTAGGCTTTTCACCTTTTGGGCAAAAACATGTTGCTGCCCCTGCTGCTCCATCTGCTGCCTCTCAGAGGTGGTTGTGCTTTTTGGTCCCCTTGGGTTGCAATCCTCTAGTTTTAAGACCACACCTACACCAAAAATTTGACTATAAATACATTAACAGCAACAAAGGAGGGGAGGAGGAGAAAACGAAAATCAAAAAAGGAAAAAGAGGGATAGAACACTGAAGGTGAGAGAGGAGAGGGAGGGAGAGAGAGAAAACTCAATTCCATCACCAAAAAAAATTCATTTCCTCCTCGACGCTATCATCTCTATTCACAACCACCAAAACCACACCTCCAAACCCACCACCCCAGCAGCCACCATAACAAAAACCATCACCGTCCACCACCCTCTCTCTTCATAAAACTACTACCTTCCACCGCCAAGAACTCCACCTCACAACAACCAAAGTCTCCCATCGCACTACACCATGACATCATCACCACCGCAAGCCACCACGACCACCACGGTAAGCCACCGCAAAAATTGGCGAGCACCACCACCATCACAACGACTCCCTCAGCTTGTGATCTCCATCTCCTCCACGAACAGCAGCTTCATCCTCTCTCTCTCGTTGGGCTCTGTCTCTCTCTCTTCCCTCTCTCCCCCGTAGATTTCTCTCTCTCAATACTCCCCTCCCTCTTTTTGTTGACGGCCGATTGGCCCCATTTTTGCTTCTCTGTTGTTTATCAGCATCTCTCACTTAGGAAACTAGGTTTTTCTTCAACCCTACTTTAGCCAAATCCCACCAAATGCCCCTCCTTTTTATTTTAGTTTTTAATTCTCACCCTTCCTTTTAACTTATCGAACCCACTCCCAGTTTATCTATCTTTTTTAATTGATTTGCTTAATATTATTTTTTTAAAAAAAAATAAGTATAAACACTGCGCACTACTTACTTACACCCATTTGGTGTTGAATCCTCCTCCCCCTTCTCGGGAAGACGAAGTTTCTGTTGAAGGGCTCCCTTCTGCTCTCTTTTCTGATTCAGTTGGTGTTGAATCTGCTTCATTATTGCTTCCAATCTCTTGTCAGTGTGTCTGAGAACGAGTTCTGTTCTGACTTTATGTACCTTATGTAGGGATGGTATTGGTGTAGTTTTAACTGCCACCTGATTAATCTTCCTTTTTTGTGGTCTTCGTGGAGTTTGTATCTCCAAAATCCTGTTACATATTTGGAATCATTTCGAAGCTCGAACCTTGTAGGTAGGAGTTCGATCTTCCATTTTTCGAGAACCTTTAAACACGCAAGTGTTTCAAGTTCAGCGATAGAGTAACTTTGCTCTGTTTTAGTAAATGTACCAGAGGTATATTTGCATAAAACTGAGTCAAATTTACTTGTCCTCAAATCTTTCGATTCGGTAGATAATTCTACAGACTTGTCTGTATTTTTATTGCACACTTCTAGAGTGTTGTTATTTTGTGAACTTAAAAGATTTCCATCTTCGTTAAGTTCCAGTAATCTTTTTCCATCTTTGATGGCTTTCATGCATCCGACCCAAGTGTCTTTCGAGGCATCGGTTTCAATGATAAGAAAATCTGAGTTTTTAGAATTATATAGTTCCGGTAAAATTCTGATTTCCTTTTTTATTTTTTGTACAACTAAAGTGTCTTGTGGAGTCCAGCTCCTTCTTATTTTTTCGGAAATTTTTTTAAGTAAATGTTTTCTTTGTAAAGCAAGGTTTTTTAAAAATCCTTGATCTGCTATGTAATTTAAACAGCCCAGAATCTGAATTTGTTTACGATCACATAGTTTATCTGGAAATTGATGTGTTTTTTCGTGGGTGTGACTGGATAGATTTATTTTACCCTGGTGATAACCATCTTTTATGATGGTTATTACTTGCCTTTTTAGCTTGAATTTAAGTGATTTAATAAACTTGTTGTGTCAATTATGATGTAATTATGTGTTTAGGTTAGAAATAATGGTGCAGGAATGATTTGGTTTTAATTGGGCATTTTGATGCCCTTAATGCATTTAATCATGTTTAGTGTCAGTGCCGCAGCAACAGGTGCGTGCGCAATAGTGGAAATGCGGAAGATGAGAGAGAAAGCTCAAGGGGAGTGCGGAAAACACGGAAATCAAGGCAAGGACAGGTGTCAGAGCTGTATGGCACGAAAAGATATGACCTAATGTGTGTTTCCCACAATTGCCCTTTAACCTAGGCAGCATTTTCCCAAAAAGGACATCATTTTAGGGTTGTGAGCAAGGAGACACTATAAAAGGACCTTTCCCTTTCTTCATTAGCATGCTGGGCCGTCAGGGGAAGTTTAGAGATAGCTCCTCCTGCGTGCAAAAGCTCACCCTTCACTACCAAACACTTCCATTGCTGAGACAGTTGCTGCAGCATCACTGGAGTTACATTTTTCTCGGTGGATTCTACTTGGACGAGCTGGATCAGTCCTCCATTGTCATCCTTGGAGCTCTCCTACTGTTCTCTCTTCGTAGTATCATTTCTTACCTTGAAATTTGTAATATGACTTCTACTATTTTGTTTAAGTTATTTTCCATGTTTTGCAAGCTCAATATGAGCTAAATACTCATAGTTGAGATGCTGGATCTGATGTAGCTAAATTACTAAGTGATTAATGAAGTATGTTCAATGTTATGCATTTTATCTTGTGTGTGAAAATATTTCCATTTTAGAGTAGGAATGGTCCGCCTCTTCTAAATAGCATTTATAAATTCAGAGATGGTTTGTAAATTTATCTCACAAGGTAATATGGGTAGTGAACATTAACGAGAGATCTTGATGTTCCTTGCTTAACCCTAGAGATAGGAGGGCATAACCCATAAGGTGAATACTGCCGGTGCTCAAGCAGCCTAGGATGTACTTCTTTAGGGTTTAGAGATAAACTCTTGCAAGGAAACCTAGTGTGAAGTATTCGAGAGAATAACGTCTTATTGCTGCAGCACCTAATGTTGTAGCATTGAACTTACCCTTAATCACATTTTAATGAAGCTACTGAAGTGAATGCATCTTGACTTGTTCTCATCACTGATTTCCATTACCCTTTACTTTTTACTACTGTTTATGTTGCCCAAAACTTGTGTGTCATTTACTTTCCTCACTAAATTGTTAATCAAATTAAACTCTCGTTATTTAGCATAATTCCTCGTGGGAACGATCTCACTTACTCTATATTACTTGTTGACAGTGTATACTTGCACTATCTACGTTTTCACGCAACAAGTTTTTGGCGCCGTTGCCGGGGAATTATAGTTAAATTGATTGTTTAACTAGTTAGCAACTTAGTGCCTTTTGTTACTAATTCTGTTTGTGTTGTTTCTGTTGCTACAACATTAGTTGCTGTAACATCTGTTGCTGCAGCATATGCACAGGCTTAGACGCAATACTCCAGAATTCCAGTTGCACCCAGAGATAGAAAGATATTTCAGAAGCTTGAGAAGAGTTCACAGTACTCCAGGACTTATTGAATTAGGGCGAGCTGCTGCTATGGCTAGTCCTCCACCTACTGTTGATGGTGATATGACTTCACCACCTCCCTCAATTCAAGGTGATGGTGATGGAGGGTACAGAAGACAGATTATTGATATGAATGTCATAGGAATGGCAAACGACAGGGACAGACCCATGAGGGATTATGCAGTTTTTGACCCTCAAACTATGCAAACAGGCATAGTGAGGCCAGAAATTGCTACAACCCATTTTGAGTTCAAACCTATGATGTTCCAAATGCTTCAAACAATTGGGCAGTTTGGTGGTGGTCCCCTTGAAGACCCACATCTGCATTTGAAACAATTTGTTGAGGTTTGCAGTAATTTCATTCTCCCTGGTGTTTCAGATGATGCTTTCAAACTGAAATTGTTTCCTTATTCCTTGAAGGATAGAGCAAAGGCCTGGCTTAACTCACTAGAGCCTAACTCTATCACTACTTGGAATGAGATGGCAGCAAAATTTATGACAAAATATTTTCCTCCAATTAAGAATGCCAGGATGAGAAATGAAATTACCTCTTTTAAGCAAACTGAATTTGAAACTTTGTTTGAAGCATGGGAAAGATACAAAGATCTGTTGAGGAAGTGCCCACACCATGGTATTCCTGTCATCATCCAAATGGAGACCTTCTACAATGGATTGGAGCCCCAAACAAGGCTCATGCTTGATGCTTCATCGGGAGGAGTTCTACTCAAAGGATCTTACAATGATGCATATAATCTTATTGAGGATATTGCTGCAAATAGCTATCAATGGCCTGCTGCTAGGTTAAGTGCTCAAAAGAAGGTGGCTGGTGTACATGAAGTGAGTCAGGTCACTGCCTTGTCTTCTCAAGTGGCTGCACTATCTAATATGATCAAAAACATGAGTCCACCTAATGCTACAGCAACACATGCTGCAGCAACTGAAGCAACTGTAGCAGCAATTGAACCAGCTCCATGTGGTTCCTCTCCAAGTTGTGTTTATTGTGGAGGAGGTCATCTTTATGAGGAGTGTCCTGCGAATCCTATCTCAGTCAACTATGTTGGGTACAACAAGGGTAATAATCCATATTCAAATACCTACAATCCTGGGTGGCGAGATCATCCAAATTTCAGATGGAGCAACAATGCTACAACAGCACCTGCTGCAGCAACTACTCCAGCACCTGCTGTGCCACCAGGATTCCCTGCTCAAGCAAAGCAATCAGCTCCTGCATCTGATAACTCAATGGAGGCTATGTTGAAAGCTTTCATGAATGAAACAAAGACTCAATATCAGATTCAAGGGGCTGCAATCAAGAACTTGGAGAACCAAATTGGTCAGATAGCTACTGCTCTAACCCAAAGACAGAGTGGACCTTTGCCATCCACCACTGAAGCTTCATCTTCTAAAGGGAATGAGACATGCAAGGCTATATCTCTGAGGAGTAGGAAGGATTTGAATGGGCCATCACTTACTACATGTGGTGGTGACAAAAGAAAAGAAAAAGATTCTGAAAAAAATGAAAAAAAGAGTAAAACAGATGCGACAGCAGTTCATGCTGCAGCATCTGGTGCAACACCTGTGGCATCACCTAAGTTTGTTCAAGAGTACCCTCCTCCTCCCTTTCCTCAAAGGTTGAAGAAGGCTCAGGAGAATAAACAATTTGGTAAATTCTTAGAGGTGCTGAAACAACTACACATCAATGTCCCTTTGGTGGAAGCACTTCAACAAATTCCCAATTATGCAAAGTTCATGAAGGAAGTGCTCACCAAGAGAAGGAGACTGGGAGAGTTTGAGACAGTAGCAATGACAGAAGAGTGTAGCATGATCATGCAGAGCAAGCTCCCAAGAAAATTGGAGGACCCTGGCCGTTTCACCATACCATGTTCTATTGGTGGATCCTATTCTGGTCGTGCACTGTGTGATTTGGGGGCAAGCATCAATTTGATGCCCAAATCCATATTTACACAGCTTGGTATTGGAATGGCTAGGCCTACCACTGTCACTCTTCAACTTGCAGATAGATCTATTGCCTATCCTGAGGGAATCATTGAAGATGTTCTGATAAAGGTTGATAAATTTGTATTTCCTGCTGACTTTGTGATTTTAGATTTTGATGCAGATAAGGAGGTGCCTATAATTCTTGGAAGACCTTTCTTGGCTACTGGGAAGACTCTAATTGATGTACAAAAAGGGGAATTGATTATGAGAGTTAATGACCAAGAGATCAAGTTCAATGTGATGAATGCCCTCAAGTTTCCTGATAAAGGAACCGAGGAATGTTCCTTTGTTGTATCTCTTGACTCTGTAGTTCAAAAGCACTTCCATAAGCAAAGTGACCATTTGGTTAAAGCTCTTGATGAATCAGAAAAAGAAGACCTTGTGAAAGTAAGTATGCTACATGATGATGTTGTTGTCAAAGAAACTCATGGGAATGTTGAACCCCAGCAACTAGAACCCACCCAGCTCCCACCTCAGCCAGAACCACCACCACAGCCAGAACCACAAGATGAAGAGAATCAGATTCTGAGATTTAATGCAACAACATCTGCTGAGCAAGTGAATGTTGCAGCACCTATTGCTGTAGCATCTGAGAAAATTCAAAGAAGAGAGCTGATTGGGTCCACATGCAAAATTGATGGTAAGAGGGTGAAACAGTACTGTGGAGCACATGTGGTGAGGGACAAAGTCACCACAGAATTACAAAACCTCTAGCATTAGGGGCTAGTCTGGCTGAGGACTCTTAAACCAAGCGCTACTGGGAGGCAGCCCAGGGTTTTTAATCTAATAAACCAGTGTTGTTGTTTGTTCTTGTGTTTGTTTTGCAGGAAAATAGTTCTGGCAATTGGAAGTTTGAGGGTGTGACTGCATGTGATGCTGCAGCACTGCTTCTACTGCTGCAGCAACTGTTGTTGCTGATTCTGGTTCTGCAGCAATCTAATGCTGCAGCAACATAAACCTCAAATGTCCCAAGATCCTCCAAGGCTCCATCCCCAAGGGTCTACCAGAAAAAGCAGAGCAAGGGCATTGCAACACGAACAAGCCCCAGAACCAAACCAGGAATCCCTGCACCCTAATCTGTTTATGCTTTATGTTTTTAGCTTTCATTTCTGTCTCTGTCTTTTAGTTGCGTGTTTCTGCTTCTAGTGTTTGAATAAACCTGTTGAGTGCCTTGCCTGTGTTAGCACTCAACAGTTGTGTTGTTAGTAGTTGCTTCTGCTTTTGCTGTTCTGTAGCTTGCCCCTTTGTCTTTATGCAGTGAGGACACTGCACAGTTCTAAGTGTGGGGGGAGCTATACATAGGTCTTGTACTCTGTTATTTGCAATCAAATTAGTGAATTTTCAAAAAAAAAAAAAAGAAGTAGAGTTGAGCAAAAACTTAGTGATGATATGGTGAGAAATGAGTGATTACACCCCTGTTTGATGAGTGAACTATTCTGTTTCTGCTCCTACACTTAAACTTGAACTCAGGTAGGAACTTAGTGAATTAAAGATGATCTGAAACTAGGCTAGTGTTGGTAGACCTAGGGAATTGCTAAATTTCTACTAAAAACTTAGGGCAGCATAAGAAACTAAGTTTGGGGGTCCTCTGAGATATATTAAGGCAAAGCATGAAGGAATGCAGTGCTGCAACAACTGTTGCTGCAGCAATGCTGGGTTATGTGCACATAGTTTAAGATGTCTGAATTAAGTCTGAATGAAGGTGCAAAGCACCAGTGTCTGTAAATAATTGTGTAATGTGCTGCAATTGCCTATTATGCAAAAAAAAAAAAAGAAAAAAAAAGAAAAAGAAAAATGCTATTCAGAAGAGAAATGGAAATAAAGGCATTGCAGTATAAAATCAAGTCAAAAGTCTGAACAAAGTACAATTCTGAGTCTGTAATGCTGCAGCAACTGATGCTGCAGCAATGTTAATGTTAGGATTGAATAAGTGCACTGCCTTAAAAGTTCTGGATTGCTGCATCAAAGCCCTTAATCAAGATCAACCCCCCTTTCTGGGCATGAATTGTTAGTCTGTCCTTCTTTTTGAAATTTTTTTTAGCTTTCCCAAAAGAAATCCTCTCTATGTCTTAGCTAAGTGAAATCTTGAACCTTGCTCTGTTCTGAACTAAGTTAAGTGTCACACACACACTTTTGAGCAGGAATAGGCTAGGGAACTCATTATTCAGAAGGGTTGCAATTGAGTGATAGTCTGAAAGTTGATGCTCAGCTTGATTCTTCTTTATGCTTCATATTTGAATTGATTCATTGGTTGTGATTGCTTATTAACAGTTGTGCTTGCCTGTGTCAAGTGTCATTGCTTGAGGACAAGCAACGGTTCAAGTTTGGGGGTGTGATAACCATCTTTTATGATGGTTATTACTTGCCTTTTTAGCTTGAATTTAAGTGATTTAATAAACTTGTTGTGTCAATTATGATGTAATTATGTGTTTAGGTTAGAAATAATGGTGCAGGAATGATTTGGTTTTAATTGGGCATTTTGATGCCCTTAATGCATTTAATCATGTTTAGTGTCAGTGCCGCAGCAACAGGTGCGTGCGCAATAGTGGAAATGCGGAAGATGAGAGAGAAAGCTCAAGGGGAGTGCGGAAAACACGGAAATCAAGGCAAGGACAGGTGTCAGAGCTGTATGGCACGAAAAGATATGACCTAATGTGTGTTTCCCACAATTGCCCTTTAACCTAGGCAGCATTTTCCCAAAAAGGACATCATTTTAGGGTTGTGAGCAAGGAGACACTATAAAAGGACCTTTCCCTTTCTTCATTAGCATGCTGGGCCGTCAGGGGAAGTTTAGAGATAGCTCCTCCTGCGTGCAAAAGCTCACCCTTCACTACCAAACACTTCCATTGCTGAGACAGTTGCTGCAGCATCACTGGAGTTACATTTTTCTCGGTGGATTCTACTTGGACGAGCTGGATCAGTCCTCCATTGTCATCCTTGGAGCTCTCCTACTGTTCTCTCTTCGTAGTATCATTTCTTACCTTGAAATTTGTAATATGACTTCTACTATTTTGTTTAAGTTATTTTCCATGTTTTGCAAGCTCAATATGAGCTAAATACTCATAGTTGAGATGCTGGATCTGATGTAGCTAAATTACTAAGTGATTAATGAAGTATGTTCAATGTTATGCATTTTATCTTGTGTGTGAAAATATTTCCATTTTAGAGTAGGAATGGTCCGCCTCTTCTAAATAGCATTTATAAATTCAGAGATGGTTTGTAAATTTATCTCACAAGGTAATATGGGTAGTGAACATTAACGAGAGATCTTGATGTTCCTTGCTTAACCCTAGAGATAGGAGGGCATAACCCATAAGGTGAATACTGCCGGTGCTCAAGCAGCCTAGGATGTACTTCTTTAGGGTTTAGAGATAAACTCTTGCAAGGAAACCTAGTGTGAAGTATTCGAGAGAATAACGTCTTATTGCTGCAGCACCTAATGTTGTAGCATTGAACTTACCCTTAATCACATTTTAATGAAGCTACTGAAGTGAATGCATCTTGACTTGTTCTCATCACTGATTTCCATTACCCTTTACTTTTTACTACTGTTTATGTTGCCCAAAACTTGTGTGTCATTTACTTTCCTCACTAAATTGTTAATCAAATTAAACTCTCGTTATTTAGCATAATTCCTCGTGGGAACGATCTCACTTACTCTATATTACTTGTTGACAGTGTATACTTGCACTATCTACGTTTTCACGCAACACCTGGTCACCAATCCTTAATCCCAAGTATTCAATTTCTCTTTTTTGAAGCTATGACTTTTTTTTTGAGATAACAATCCCAACTTCTTTTATTCTTTCTAAAACTTTGAAATTTTTTGTAATATGAAATTCTTCTGTTCCTTTTGAAAAGATAATAATATCATCTATATATGTTATGCATATATCTTCTAATCCCTGAAGACTTTCGTCCATAAAACGTTGATAAATAGATGGTGCTTATTTCAGTCCAAAGGGCAAAACACTCCATTCGAAATGTTTTTGCGGTGGGCAAGAGAAAGCCGTTAGTGGTTTTGTCTCTTCGTCTAGCCTCAGTTGGTAATATCCTGATTTTGCATCTAAGGATGAAAACCAATTTGAGCCTTTAATCTTTTCAAGAATATAGTCCTTTCTAGGAAGTTTGTATGAATCACCTACCGTGGCATCGTTCATTTTTTTGTAGTTAATAACCATTCTTCTTTTACCTCTTTTTATTTCGTTGTGGTTTTCCACGTAGAAAGCAGGGGCGGAATGACAGCATAACAAATAATAAAATTAACAACACCCTAGGAGGTCGTATATCAATAATCCGCCTCTGGCTAGAAGAAAAATGTAGCGAAAAAAGAGCAAAGAAACAGGCAAAAATTAACCTTTCCTGCAGTAATGCCAAAGAAAAAGTGGGAAGATATGGCTGTAAAAAGTAACTGTCAAAAAGACATTGGAAGAAAGTACCCTTCCAAAAATGGGAAAAGGTAAAAACAAAAATAAAAAGAAATTTTGGAGAAAGAGAAATTTCCATAAGAAAAAAGATGAGAAGGACAAATCTTGTCCAATGGGAAAAAAGAAGTGCAGGTGTTGTCTCTGCCAGGAAGAAGGTCACTATGCAAACGAGTGCCCAAAAAAGAAAAACTCAGAAAAAACCCAAGTCCTAAAGTTAGCCTACAATCTAGGATACGAGCCTATAGAAGACTCGGACATGGATCAAGAGGATAACATATATGTTTTCTCCTCAGATTCAGAATCAGAAGATGTCGAAAATTCTGAGTAGAGGTAACCCAAATGCTACCTTCATAAGAATAGGCATAGAAGATAAAACGTTTCTAGCCTATATCGACACCGGAGCAACACTTTGTTTCGGCAGAAAAACCATTATTAAAAGATGGGAACGATTAGAGAAACCTCTAAAAATTATAGTAGCAGACAAATCGGTTCATGAAATTTGGTTTGTAGCTCAGCAAGTAAAAATTATTATCGAAGGATTTATCTTCCCAGCAAAAACCATCTATTTACATGATTCGGGGATGGATATTATTCTTGGTAACAATTTTTTAAAGCTTTATAACCCATTCGTTCAAAGAATAAAAACTATCAGCTTAAAATGTCCCAATCTCGAAAAACAAAAATCAGCTCTAGTAACCACTAATATTATTACAAGGAATGAGGTAATAAAAATGTTCCTTGAAGACATAAAGGATAGGTTAGAAATAGTATTATTCTATCAAACCTCCTTAGAAGGAAGCCTTAATGAAGTCTGTAGTGATCATCCACTAGATCCAATAAAAAATAAAAACAATAAAATAATAAAAATAACCTTAAAAGATCTGAATGCTGAGGTAAATATTTCAAATAGAATACCATACGGTATTAAAGATGTTAAAGAGTTCACAAAAGACTGTGAAAAACTCCTTGAAAAAGGTCTAATACGACCAAGCTAGAGTCCCCATTCTGCCCTACTTTCTACGTGGAAAACCACAACGAAATAAAAAGAGGTAAAAGAAGAATGGTTATTAACTACAAAAAAATGAACGACGCCACGGTAGGTGATTCATACAAACTTCCTAGAAAGGACTATATTCTTGAAAAGATTAAAGGCTCAAATTGGTTTTCATCCTTAGATGCAAAATCAGGATATTACCAACTGAGGCTAGACGAAGAGACAAAACCACTAACGACTTTCTCTTGCCCACCGCAAAAACATTTCGAATGGAATGTTTTGCCCTTTGGACTAAAACAAGCACCATCTATTTATCAACGTTTCATGGACGGAAGTCTTCAGGGATTAGAAGATATATGCATAGCATATATAGATGATATTATTATCTTTTCAAAAGGAAGAGAAGAATTTCATATTACAAAAATTTTCAAAGTTTTAGAAAGAATAAAAGAAGTTGGGATTGTTATCTCAAAAAAAGTCACAGCTTCAAAAAAGAGAAACTGAATACTATTAAGGATCGGTGACCAGGGTAAAATAAATCTATCCAGTCACACCCAAGAAAAAATACATCAATTTCCAGATGAACTATGTGATCGTAAACAGATTCAGAGAAATCTGGGCTGTTTAAATTACATAGCAGATCAAGGATTTTTAAAAAACATTGCTTTACAAAGAAAACATTTACAGAAAAAAATTTCCCAAAAAATAAGATGGAACTGGACTCCACAAGACACTTTAGTTGTACAAAAAATAAAAAAGGAAATCAGAATTTTACCGGAACTATATAATCTGAAAATTCAGATTTTCTTATCATTGAAACTGATGCCTCGAAAGACACTTGGGCCGGATGCATGAAAGCCATCAAAGATGGAAAAAGATTACTGGAACTTAACGAAGATGGAAATCTTTTAAGTTCACAAAATAGCAAAACTCTAGAAGTGTGCAATAAAAATACAGACAAGTCTGTAGAATTATCTACCGAATCGAAAGATTTGAGGACAAGTAAATTTGACTCAGTTTTATGCAAATGTACCTCTGGTACATTTACTAAAACAGAGCAAAATTACTCTATCGCTGAACTTGAAACACTTGCGTGTTTAAAAGTTCTCGAAAAATGGAAGATCGAACTCCTACCTACAAGGTTTGAGCTTCGAACTGATTCCAAATATGTAACAGGATTTTGGAGATACAAACTCCATGAAGACCACAAAAAGGAAGATTAATCAGGTGGCAGTTAAAACTACACCAATACCATCCCTACATAAGGTACATAAAGTCAGAACAGAACTCGTTCTCAGACACATTGACAAGAGAATGGAAGCAATAATGAAGCAGATTCAACACCAACTGAATCAGAAAAGAGAGCAGAAGGGATCCCTTCAACAGAAACTTCGTCTTCTCGAGAAGGAGGAGGAGGAGTTACAAAAAACACTTCAGATAATAGCAGGAGTGTCGAACTCAGAAACACCGTCTTCAGAAGATGTAGACAACATAGAAGCAACATCTTCAAATTCCAAAAAACTAGTATAGAAAAGAAGGTCGACAGATCAATCAAAGAATCCAGACTATGGAGCGACATAGTTGAAGAAGAGGAAGATGAGGCAAAAGAGGAAGACAAAACCATTGAAAAATGGTATGTCATATTCAACGGTCCGTTCAAAGGACTCTACAACAACTGCGCCATTGCAAGGCAGCATATAGATGGCAAGAATGTAACACACAAAAGTTATGAAACCAAAGAACAAGCACACAAGGCTTACTCAGCATCAGAAACAGCCTCAGACAAGGAAGCAACAACAACCTTCAAAAAGGTATTAATTGACAATCCTAAAATATTATCCAGAATGACAAACCTTGGCAAACCAAAGGTAAATCCAATGGGTAAGTTAAAGGGAATACTAACAACCGAGCAAAAAATTAATCTTGACAGATTTAATCAGAATTGGGATTCAGTGATAAATTATAAAGAGGTTCATACTTCTCTATTATTTTATTCGAAAAGAAGAAATTCTGGACCAAAACCAATCATACTCCCAAGAGCACAACCCATGATGACATATTCTTATTTCCAGTCTGGGTTAGTAGATACAATTTATATCCAGGATTTAAAGAAAATATCAAAATTTCCAATAAAATGCCAATTTACTCTAAAGCAGTACAAATAAAAAGTCGCAAGAGACAAAGAAATGTTCTTAAAATGCTCATCATCATATCCAGTATTTAGTGAAAATGGAACCATCTTGGTACCATCAATTACAATTGCACAAATTGGAGTCTCTAACGGAGAATACCCTATGAGAGATACTCTAGAAATACAAATCCCGAATGCAAGATCTGTGGCAAATTCCTTAAATGAAGTATACAATGCTTCCCTAAGGATCGGGAACGGAAAAAACCAAATCAAAATCAATTATTTAAGTAAGAACATGATCGTTTACAGTTCCTATTCAAAAGAAATAACTCAGGAAGAAATTGAGGCTCTGCTAAAATTTGAAGAACGATTTAATCATCTAGACGGAGAACTCGAAAGTCTTCCGGAAGAAATCAAGCAGCTAGCCTGTGAGAAACTTAGATTGAAGAAGAATCGTGAATGCAGCATCTGCAAAAACCAGGAACCAGAGGAAGAAGAATGACATAAGCATCAACGTAATGTAAACGTCACAAAGGTGTCGGCAGAAGCCGACAAAGATGTAGGACCCAGGGGTCCTGAGTGCCTGTCACGGCACGTTTACTTTTTGGAAAATAGTTTCCTTTTCCTTTCAATAATTGTACTGGTGTCGGCCACTACTTTGCCACGCCTTTATGTTTTTAATTATTGCAGGACACATATGTCCATTAAGGGTATTATGGTCTATATGCTAGCCCTGGTGTGTGTATAAATAGAGGCTTCAGTCCTCACTAATAAAATCAGAGTTAAATGCAAAGGCAAAGAAAAAACTCTCCATTCCTTGTAATTTCTAATTACTGAAGAGGGAAGCCAGTTCTTTGAACTCAGCAGGGTTCTGAATAGAGAACAGACAAATTCATGAACATCAAAAGGAGAATATTCAATGAACGAATCCAGATCATCAACAACAAGAGAAAAAGAAAGACAACACTCAGGTATGTTTTACATAAATCATTTATAATGAATAATAGTCAAATAATAATTGAAGAGGATGATATTAATATCATAGAAGAACAAGAAAACCAAGAAGGATTCTTCCTTGATGGAATTTTTGATGGACTAACTGAAAAAATAAGAAAAATAGATTTTTCTCTAAAAGAAAATCATAACTTTGGAAATGATTTGTTCAAACAAATAAGGAACAAATTTTCTAGAAAAAACATCATCCAATTTGGAATAATGACCGAAGAAGAAGCATAAGCAATTCCAATCGAATATGCTTCTGGAAACGTAGTACTACCTATAGATGAGTATCAAATAAAAAAGAGAATAAGTTCTCTAAAACCAGAAATGGCTCGAAAGATTGGCTATATACATATATCAACAATTCAGATAATGATTAAAGGCACATTCTTAGAAGGAATATATGCACCATTAAAATTGGAATTAAGAGATGATAGAATTATTAATCCAAATGACTGTATAATTGCCAAAGGAAATGCAAACCTTAGCAAAGGAAAAGTCAAATTTGATGTAAATCTTCAATTGGGATTATCCATCAGAGATTCTGACATTAATAAATCCATAACTTTATATTATAAATTTACAAGAAAGGATTTATTTAAGGCTTAAAGGTACTTTTAGTCCCTGCAAATGTCAAAATAATTCAGTTTAGTCCCTGCAATTCCAAAACTTTTAAAATAGTCCCTGCAATTACTAAACGTTACTACTTTTAGTCCCTGCTGTTAGTTAAGGGTTAACACTGTTATCTTTTGATGATGTGGCAGCCAACAGGGATGCCAACATGGAATAAATAATTCTTCGTTTCTTCTCTGAAATGTTCCTTTCTTCTTCCCTTTCTTATTTCCTTTCTTCTTCCCTTCTCTGAACCTTCGCACCACCACAACCCATCCACTGTCGCTATCTTCATTTCTTTATCTCATATCATATCTTCAATTCCTCGTTATGAACAGTGCGTCTGCATAAACATATGTGGAATGTTCATACATCTTGCCTTCATTATTTCAAAGCTGCATATATCCTCCTTTATATGGAATGTTGAATTTAAAATTCAAAACACAAAAACTTTGAACTCTTTTAAGCTCTCTGCGTTAATATTGGGTTATTGTAAGAGTAAGATTGTGGAAAATTTTAGAGACCAATTCTGGAAAATTTGGAACGTTTGGAGCAGGAACGAAAAATAAAACAAATGTGGGATCCAAAACAAAAACACAGACCAAATCTAATAGGAACAAAAACAAAACAAATATGAAAAACCCAACGATTTCAAAGAATAAGCCCATCAATTTCAAAGAACAAACCCAGCGATTTCAAAGAACAAACCCATCAATTTCAGCAGTACAAACTCAACGATCTCGATTCAACAGCGGCTACGATTGCACAAATCCAACATTTTTGTTTCAGCATTGATTTTAATTTCGTTTTGGGGATGAAGATTAAGTGTGTCTATGGGTTTCAATTTTGATTGAGTTTCATGATTTAGTATTTAGGTTTTATGTTTCTGAATCGCACAAACTAAAAGGATGCAAAGAAATTTTTGTTGTGACTGAAAAATCATACAGTAATGCGTCGTTAATGTTTGCGAAATTGCGAGAGAGAAGAAACAGGGAACGATTCCGGGAAGAAGAAAGGGCGCAGCGAAGAAAGGGAAGAAGAAAGGAACGAATCAGAAAAGAAACAAAGAATTATTCATATTATTATTTATTAACGTTTATTCCATGTTGGCATCCCTGTTGGCTGCCACATCATCAAAAGATAACAGTGTTAACCCTTAACTAACAGCAGGGACTAAAAGTAGTAACGTTTAGTAATTGCAGGGACTATTTTAAAAGTTTTGGAATTGCAGGGACTAAACTGGATTATTTTGACATTTGCAGGGACTAAAAGTACCTTTAAGCCTTTATTTAAAAAGGGAAATCATCATTTTACCATTGCCTATAAAATAAATTATGCATTAACAAATAGCCATTATAGCATTGAATTCAAAACAAGTGAAAGACTTTATATGGATGAATTATTTTCATCTGTATTAGAATTTCAAAACCTAAAAATAGAAAGATCATCAAGTTTTATGACAAAACCCAGACTATCTATAACTATTGAAAAACCATTGATTCAAAAAGATACAGATGAAATAAATGATATACGAAAATCTATTGAAAGATTAGAAAAAAAGTTTTAAATTATGCCTGGGATAACTTTAAAAAAAGATATGGATATTCTCGAAGAAAAACTTTCTTCTTTAAATCAAAAAATAAGAAAAGAAACAGATTTTCTTATAGAAGTTATTCGGCACTGTTCTTCGGGAGCGAGCTAGAATTGAAATAACCCCCACTCTAGCACAGATAAAAAACCATGAAAAGGTTGTACAAGAATTAAAATCACAAAGAGATTTTGTGAATGAAAAAATGAATCAATTACTTATTATTTTAGAAAAACAATTTCTTTGAAAAATGGGTGTAAGTAAGTAGTATATATTTTATTTGTTTATTCCTTTTTATACACTAGTTGTCAGCTCCTCTTTTCTTTTAAGAAAATAATAAAAAAAAGGCTAAATTATAGTTTTGGTCTCCCTATATTGACAAATCCGGACATTTGGTCCCCATATTTTAAAATCCAGACATTTAGTCCCCTGTTTTAAAAAAATTCAGAGTTTTAGTCCAAATGGGGGTTTTCAGTTTTTTGTTGCTGATGTGGATGCCTATTTAAAAAAATGCTTACGTGGTTGTCTATTAAAATAATTTAAACAATTTAAATAATTAATAAAGTATTAAAACAGTAAATTTAAAACAAAATTAAAACAGTAAATTAAAAATAAATTAAAATAGTAAACTCCTAATCCCTCTCTTCTCACGAATCCTAATCTCATTCTTCAACAACAATCCTGGGAGCCCCAATAGTCTCTTCTCACCCTCTACTTCATCTTCTTCAAAAAAAACCCAGATCTGACTCTCCTCTGTTTCCCATCTCTCTCAACGCTCCCTCTCCTCTAGTTCCCATATTTCTCTCAGCGCTTCCTCTCCTCGAAATATTCCATTTTTCCAGATCTGAAAAACAGTAAATTTGGGTTTGAGGGAATGAAGAAAATGAAGGGTTGTTGACGGATTTGGGATGACGAAGGAGAACGGCGAAGAAGAATATGAAAAACAGTGACTGAATCTGAGATCAACGAGAACGACGAACGAAGAAGATGAAAACCAGCGACTGAAATAACCAGCGACTGAAACCAGGATCTGAGATCAACGAGAATGAGAACGACGAAACCGTGAGAACGATGAAGGAGGACGCCGTGAGAACGATGAACGAGAACGAGAACGCCAGATTTGGGTTTTTGATTTTTTGACATCTTCTATTCTTTGATTTCACCCTGAGAGAAGAGAGATGGAGGAAGAATAATGAAAGAAAGGAAACGAGAAAGAAGGGAGAAAACCAGATGTTATGGATTGGGCCTCGATGGCCAATCCACCAAAAGGGCCCAATACCAAAGGACCCAATTCATCCAACGGTGGAGATTGCAGACCTAGATCTAACAGCCCTCTTCCACTCCAAATACCTATAAATAAGCATTGATTGCTCACATTAATGGTACTCATCTCTCACTTACTCTCACTTGTAATTGACTCACTCACTGACTTGAGCGTCGGAGTGTCATTGCAGGTACCACCCCACCTCGGACCGGAGCACCAACTCGGACAACCAAGGACACACGTACCAACTATCTCGGACCGGACTAATTATCCAGGATCGGATATCTAGTCGGAGATACGGTACCGAACATTGGCGACCACAGTGGGAGGGCCTTACACTCTAGTCTTTCCCCCAACCTCCTTGATCAGAAATGGCTCCGGAATTACGACGGAGGAACGTCTCCAGCGTCGTGGTCAGACCCGACCAGCAACAGGAAACCCCGGAGGGGGTAGCGATTACTCTCCCTCGCAGCTCGGCCCATGGCCGGAATTCATCCAGGGCGATGGTCCCTATAAGCTCAGCTAGAAACCAGTTTCCACCTCCAGCCCCGACTGTCCCGGTACCAATCGATGCTGTCCAACAGCTCATCCAACTGCTGACAAGGCAGGCCGAGGCTGATCAAAGGAGTCAGCGTTACTCCCAGCTGGAGGCCGAGATGGCCGAAGTCCGGGCCAGAGATATCCCGGATCGTACCTCCCCTCAAACTTACTCTCCTAGCAGAAGGACCTCCAGTAAAAGACGCCACCGATCCCCTGCTTGGAGGAGGCACCACCATCGTTCGCCACCACGCAGAAGAGGGAGGCAAGAATCTGGAACTCCCCCAACCGAGACTTATGACGAAACTTATTACCCCGGGGGCTCAACTCACCAAAGCTCATCATTAGCATCTTCGTCCCCAAGGCGACGTTCTATAAGCCGAGGAAGTCCCCCGAGGCATGAACGCCGGCGCCCTCGGTCTCCCGGATCCCCTGCCCGACACCCTATCAGAAGGCCTCCTCCGAGGGAAAGGTCCGCAATGCGGAAGGGATCCTTCACAGCGGAAATCGACTATTTTCCGGTACCCAAGCACTTAGAGAAGCCCACGGAAGGTTTAAAGATGCACGACGGGACGGGCGATCCCGACCGACACCTAGATTACTTCGACACGATGATGCAATACCGGAATGTCCCAGAGGAGATCAAATGCCGAATCTTCCCTCTCACCCTTGAGAAATTGGCTCTGGATTGGTTTAGAGCCCTCAAGCCGAACTCGATATCATCTTGGGACCAGCTTGCAAAGCTATTCTCGGCCCAGTTCGCCCACTCCAAAATGAAGCCTAAGTCTCGGAAAGTCTTACAAGCCATCCGGCAAGGAGAGAACGAGTCTCTCCGAGACTACATTGAAAGATTCAACAAGGAGGCGGCTCAGGTCCGGAACTTAGACGATTCATTTCGACTATTCTTCATGGAAGCCGGCCTTCGTGAAGGAAGTCTATTTCAGATTGATGTCGGTATCAACCAAACTGAGTCGCTTGCCGAGTTCCTCTAGCGATCTCAGAAATACATTGACCATGAAGAAGGCGCTGTTGCAAGAAAGTCAGATGCCGACCCCGGAACGAGCAAGCATCGGTATGAAAAAGAGGCTCCGGTGCGTCAGGCAGCAGAGGCCCGTTATGAAAGGGAAGCTCGGAACGACAGTAGGCTCCGACCTCGGAACCGACACCAGCAATATTCCGACCTAAATGAAATAAGGGCCAGGATTCTGGCGGAATGTATGAACGCTGAGTTCAAAGAAGTCAAGTTCCCTGATCCGCTCCCACACAAGCCGGGACAGAGATCCAACAAGTATTGCCGGTATCACCGGAGCAAAGGGCACGATACCAATCGATGCAATGCTTTGAAGGATGACATCGATGACCTGATTAAGAAAGGGAAGTTGAGCCAGTACGTGGCTAAAGCACCCAGGCACGAGGCCGAGGTTAAGGAAGAAGAAGCCGATCCGAAACGAAAGGGTAAAGCCCCACAAAAGCGAGACGAAAGCTCAGAGGACGAGCGCGACTTTCGAAAATCAAAGGGCCGACCTGTAATGATGATGATATCTGGGGGCTACCCCGACGAGGCATCGGGCAAAACAATGAAAAGAAAATGGAAGGAAGTCATGTGTGCCGCTTCAACCTCTGCGATCAGCTCAGGCCCGGAGCGCTCACCCTTGGCATTCAGCGACCGAGACTTATTGGACGGCAAGCCAAATAAGCACATACCCCTCATAATCAGGGCGGTCATGGCAAACCATGAGATAAGAAGGATTCTGGTCGACCAGCGGAGCTCCGCTGATATCATCTTCATCGACCTGGTGAGAAAACTGCAGATCTCAGAGGAAGACTTCACCCCTTACCGGGGATCGGATCTTTCGGGCTTCAACGGGTCCCGGACCAAACCTCTCGGTTACCTGGAGATGATGGTCACCTATGGAGAGGAGCCACTAGAAAGGACGGTCAAGACCAAGTTCTTGGTACTGCCATGCCCCTCGGTCTACAATTGTATCATCGGGAGGCCCACCCTTGGAAGGCTCGGAGCCGTAACTTCAACGGTTCACCTCAAGATGAAGTTCTACTCATTGAGTGACGAAGTTATCACCCTTGACACCGACTTAGAGTCCGCCCAAAGATGTTTCTATCTTCACGTCAAGGCGGACAGGCAGGCCTCAGAAGAGGGGGTTCCCCCCATAGAGGCAAGGACTCAGAAAAGCCCAAAGAAGAAAAGAACCGGTCCAGCGGCCGAGGTCAACGTCGCGGACCTCGATGCAAGATATGACCTGGACAGCTCCGAGGAAGAAAGCGACGACGAGTTAGCACGAGAACTAAAGAAGAAAATTAGACGACCTCAACCTGATGGATAGTTCATGCAAATCCAGCTGGGAGAGAACCCGACCCAAACTGTCCAGATCGGATTCGATCTCCCCGACGAAGTAAAAGCAAAGCTCGCCCTCTGCCTAAAATCCCACGCCGATCTCTTCGCGTGGTCAGCAAAGGACATGCCCGGGATTCTCCCCGAGGTCGCCTGTCACCAGCTAGCGGTGAACCCCGGGGCAAAATGGGTCGCCCAACGCAAGAGAGCTCAAAGCCAGGAAAAGGCAGCTGCTACGGCTAAGGTCGTAGAAGATTTAATTAAGACTGATTTTGTAAAAGAGGTCAAGTATACAACTTGGCTCTCAAACCCTGTACTTGTTAAGAAAAGCAATGGAAAGTGGCGAATGTGCGTTGACTATACCGACCTTAATAAGGCCTGTTCTAAGGACGCCTTCCCTGTTCCTAGCATTGATCGGCTCGTCGATAATGCTTCAGGTTTTCGTTTACTATCGTTCATGGATGCTTATTCCGGATACAATCAAATTCCGATGTTCCCCCCCCGACCAAGAGAAGACGGCCTTTATGACTGACCGCGGTAATTTCTGCTACCGGGTCATGCCGTTCGGTTTAAAAAATGCGGGGGCCACTTATCAAAGGATGATGAACAAGGTATTCCGAGATCAGATCGGCCGTAACGTGGAAGTCTACCTCGACGATATGATTGCAAAAAGCGAAAGGGAAGACCTCCACATATCCGACCTGGAAGAGATTTTTACTGAAATCCGAAGAAATAATATGAGGTTAAACCCGAAAAAATGCACTTTCGGGGTCAGGGCTGGAAAATTCCTGGGCTTCTATCTCACGGAAAGGGGCATTGAAGCCAACCCGGATAAATGCCGAGCGGTAACAGAAATGCGAACCCCGTCCACTAAGAAAGAGCTCCAAAAACTCAACGGTATGATAGCTGCGTTATCTCGCTTCATTTCCAACGCCGCCTTCAAATCGCTCCCATTGTTCAAACTGCTTAAGAAAGAAGCAACTTTCGAATGGACCCCAAAACGGGACGAGGCACTCTCCCGGCTCAAAAAGGTCCTATCCGAACCTCCCATACTAAGTCGGCCGAGCCCAGGGGAAGATCTATTTTTGTATTTGGCCATCTCGGATGAGGCCACCGGAGCCGTGCTTATCAGGGAGACCGGAACTGGTCAAAGCCCGGTATACTTCGTAAGTAAAGCTTTACATGGATCAGAAGTGAGATATCAGAAAATAGAGAAAATCGCTTTTGCTCTACTCATCTCGGCACGCCGCCTCCGACCTTACTTCGTCGCCCATCAAATCGTGGTGCGAACTAATTATCCAATTCGGAAGATCCTGCACCGACCCGACTTAGCAGGACGAATGATCAAATGGGCAATAGAACTCTCCGAGTTCGGAATCAAATACGAAACAAGACCGGCCATGAAAGCTCAGATACTTGCCGACTTTGTCACAGAGATGGCACCCGCCGATCCGGAGGACGGGTTGTGGACACTCCACGTGGACGGTTCCTCAAATCCAAAAGGAAGTGGTGCAGGGTTGATGATCGAAAGCCCGACGGGCGTTATAATCGAAGTATCACTCACGTTCGGTTTCCCTACCTCAAACAACCAGGCGGAATATGAGGCGTGCATAGCTGGACTCCGGCTTGCGATCGATCTCAAGGTCTCCCGGCTTTCCCTAAATACCGACTCATTATTAGTGGTATCCCAAATCGGGAAACAGTACGAAGCTAAAGATCCGATCTTGCAAAGGTACCTAACCCAAGTGCAGAAGCTGCTCTCCCTTTTTACATTCACGGAAGTGAAACACGTTCCAAGATCGGATAATATCAGGGCAGACATACTTTCCAAGCTTGCCAGCACCAAAATCCCGGGGAACCACCGGTCGATAATCCAGGAAACACTGAGTAAGCCGAGCGTAATCTTGAACCCGGAAGCAAATTTTTCTGTTAATGTAGTGGAAGAAAGCCAGGGTTGGATCGCGCCATTAATAGACTACATCAGAACGGGAAACGAGCATCCGGACCCGAGCAAAGCCAAGATCCTCCGGAGGAAGGCCTCCTCTTTTTCCATAATCAATGGAAGCCTCTACAGAAGAAGCTTGTCTGCACCACTGTTGAAGTGCATCGAAGGAGGAGAGGCGGACTACGTCCTGGCCGAGATCCACGAGGGAATCTGCGGGCAACACCTCGGAGGTCGATCCCTGGCTCGAAAGGCATTAAGGGCGGGATATTTCTGGCCGACCATGGAGACCGATGCAAGAAATTATGTAAAGAGGTGTAATAGGTGTCAGATCCACGCCAAGGTCCATAGCGCCCCCTACGGAGCTTACCAGCTTAAGCTCACCGTGACCATTTGCTTGGTGGGGAATAGATCTCTTGGGACCATTCCCAACTGCCCCTGGCCAGATCAAATACCTCATAGTAGCGGTGGATTACTCCACCAAATGGATCGAAGCTGAGCCTTTGGCCATCATCAGCGCTAAGAATTGCATCAAATTCTTCAAGAAGAATATAATGACTAGATTCGGGATCCCCGAGGATGTAGTCACGGACAACGGAACACAGTTCGCCGACAAAGGCTTCAGAAAACTCATGGCTGACCTTAAGATCAAACACCGGTTTACCTCGGTAGAGCACCCTCAGACGAACGGTTAGGCCGAGGCTGCCAACAAGGTCCTTCTCAATGGACTGAGGAAACGGCTCGATGAAGCAAAAGGAAACTGGGTTGAAGAACTACCTTAGTGCTGTGGGCCTACAGAACTACCCCACAGAGCTCAACGGGGGAAACCCCTTTCCGACTTTCGTACGGGACGGAGGCCGTAATTCCGGTAGAGATCGGGGAGCTGAGCTGGAGGACGCTCCACCCGAAACCTCCGGGGGACAATAGCCAGGCGTTGAAGGAAAACCTCGACCTTGTCGATGAGGTCCGAGGCCAGGCTTTCCTTAAAGAAGCAATAATAAAACAGAGGGTAGCAGTACGATATAACTCGAAAGTGATCCCCAGAGACCTTGAGGTCGGTGATTTAGTTTTACGAAGAGCCGATGTCGGTTTGAAGAATGCCGCACAGGGCAAGCTCGCCCCCAACTGGGAAGGACCTTACCGAGTTTTATCTAAAACCGGCAGAGGTGCCTACGAATTGGAGACCTTGTCCGGCAAGGCGATCCCAAGAACTTGGAATTCCACTAAACTGAGAAAATACTATAGCTGACTCTTATCTTATCTAAAGAACGGTGTATACCGATGATATCAATTATGTTTGTAGTGTATACCGATGTTGTAACTCGTCTTATCTAATGAACGGTGTATACCGATGATATCAATTATGTTTGCGGTGTCTACCGATGTTGTAACTCATCTTATCTAATGAACGGTGTATACCGATGTTACCCATTATGCTTGCGGTGTCTACCGATTTTATCACCTAGTTTATCTTCTTTTAGCTGACCGAGGTTGTCGCTACACTAAAGGGACGAGTTCGATCTGGGCCGAGTCCCGGTAAACTGCCCCGAAGGCGATCATTGTTACGTAAAACAACTTGTTGGCCGAGGTTGCCACAACCCTAAGGGACGAGTTCGATCTGGGCCGAGTCCCGGTAAACTGTCCCTAAGGCGACGCTTACCAGTTGAGCGAATCAAACGCAAGTGCACGAATGTAAAACAACAGTATAAAGACTAAACCGAGGTAAATGAAACCGGAGGCACATTAAAATACATTTCCATTACAAATTATCCCGGATACGGCCAGGTCCTCTAGTTCAAAAAGGGGGTGATATATTACAAATTCCGGTTCCGCCCGGAACCCGGGGCTTTACTCCCCCACCGGTTCCAACCGGAACCCAAAAAGCAGCAAATTCAGAGCTTCCCCATCAGCAACAGTCACGGCAAGGAAGGGGGTGGGTAAATAACATCGAACGCCTCGGAGTCACGATAGGGCCTGACAATACGCCCGTCTTCTACGGTATGGTCCAAACGCAGAATTCCCCGGTCCAGAGGAAGGGATGGATGAATGACAGTGACCTGAGCAAGCGCCTTTTCGAAACACTCCCCGGCTACGTCCACAGCCATTTGAGCCACCTCCACCATCTCGTCCTCCAAGGCTTCGGCTTTGGCACGCACCTCCTGAAGTTCTTTTTCCAATTCAGCAATCCGAGGCAAGGAATCAACGCTAGACCCGACCTGGGCCTACCTCTCTTTCACAAGGTCGGCCTCGAGTTCATGGATCCGAGCCCTCAGGGAAGAAACCACCTCTGCAGACCGCCTATCTTGACTCTCAAGATCTTGGATTCGAACCTCATGTTCCATGCACAAGTTAAGGGCAGAGTCCCTCTCCTTTTCAAGTTTTTCCGCAACCGCTTTAAGCTCGGTCTGGTACCTCTCCAGCACCTCATATTTCTTTTGCAACTCCTCCCGGGCTCTTCTTTCGTTGTCCCTCTCCACCAGGGCTCCTGTAATAGCAGAAACAAGGAAGTCAACAACAGAGATAACCAAGAAGAAAAATCAAAGAGTGCACCTCGGAACTTGGGGTCACCTTTTGCCTGACTCTCAGCCTCGACCTTCTGAAGCTTGGTCACGTCGGCCAGATGCCGGAATAACCTGAGAGACGCCTCAACCGGGTCGACCCGGGAATCCTCCAAGTGCTTCTGCAGGAAGTCGGCGTCAATAGAAATGCCGGAAGACCTAGAAGTCCGGTGCTTCCCATGACGCCAATTTTTGAAGCCCGAGCAGCCGGAGCATGTGAAGTAGAAGCAGGGTCTGCTTGCGGTAGGGGGCGCTCCCTTTTTCGATGCAAGAGATCCGCAGCCCGATCCTCTACTCCAGCCGAGCTGGCCTCCGGGATTGTGCTGATCGGAACGGCAGCAACCGGTTTTTCCTTTTGAACCCCGGTCTTCCTTTCTGCAAGAGCCGCCAGGCGGGAGAACTTGTCAGGCCCCATGCTATCTGCAAAATAAGGAAAATAAACAATGTTAGAAGAAACGGCAGTCAAAAAATTATTATGGGCGGGGTTATCTACCAAGAAACCTACCAAGAACGGCGACTACTTGAGATTTCGACCCGGCCCCAACCAATCGGGCTACGTCAATCCCAAATTTTTTGGGATCCCGGTAGACAATCAGGTCGGCAAAGTTCGTCAAGATCGCCAGCGAGTCCTGATCAACCTAGGACAGCCGCCCTAAGCCGACGGTGTAGGAATGAGGCCTCCGGTTGAAATGAGAGAGAGACCACCCCAGCTGAAACTTTGTGAACTCCAGTGATTTCCCGTCCGCAGAATATTGGCCAACGTGCCTCACTGCCTCCTCATTTACGGGCTCCACAAAGAAATACTTATTTTTCCAGTTCTTCAGAGAGTCGGAATAAGGCATGAAAATCTTTACCCCTCTCTTAGCCCGGAAGCTCACGTGTTCCCACCGATCCTTGGTGCCATCCTCATGCCTCCGGTTAACCTCAAAAAGGTGGAAGAAGAGGTCACAGGAGATTGGCCTCTCCAGATGAATGCACATCAACTCAAAAGCCCGGAGGAACGCCCATGAGTTGGGATGTAATTGGGAAGGAGCGAGGTTCAAGATCTCCAAAGCCTCTTGTTGAAAGGCGGTGAAAGGGGGGCTAACGTGCATATCAAGGATCGTCACCCCGTACATAACAAATTTAAGAGCTTTCGGCCAGACGGCCACATGCTGGTCTTCAGCCATTCCCTCCACATTCCAGATCTGATCCTTTCGGGAAAGGCGATTGACAAAGAAACTCATATCGTCCCCGGTCCGATAGAGGGACGGAATCCCCCTCAAAGCCTCCGACACCCATGAATACTCCCGGGGAACAGTGAGAGGTAGGGACAAGGGAACGTCGACCGGCCCTACTCCGGCTCGGGGATATTGGTCGGAATCACCTTCTTCATGCGCGGGCTCCCCGCAATGCCCAAGACCGTCTTCGTTGTTGCGGCTCTCAGCAACCTCCGCCTCACTCTCGTCCGAACTCCAGCTAGTACTACCTTGTTCTTCACGGTCGGGCTCGGAGTCAGAATCATCCGAATCAAGGACCACTACCTCTGTGTTATCTTCATCTACCGGCTCGTTGCTGGGAACCCCGGGAGACCGGTCTTCTGCGTGAGTAGGAGCGGAGCCCAAGTCGTCTCGAACCTCGGGAATAACCGACCCGGAAGCCATTGTTTGAGCGAGATTAGGGCGATCTATGTCAGCAACCCGACGGGTTTGTTTCGTCCTCGCCAGATCGATCCTGCAGAAATGGGGGCTTGACGAGTCAGGTTGATACGTAAACAGTGGGTCCACAACCAAGTCGGAACCCGACCTGACGACCCCCACTCTGTATTTATAAATGCGAGTTCGGAGAGAACCCGGTCATAATCTAAAGACGGAAGCCGTAAGGAAAAAGAGGAATACTAACCTTGTAAAAAACGAAGCTCGTCGAACACTTGAAGTAGGTCGCAAACAGCAAAGGTCTCACCGAGACTCAGCACAACTCTGAAAGACGAAATAAACTCCGGATCGATTTTAAGACCGGAAGCAGAGCAATTCGCAGAGAAACAGTCCAAAATAAGGGGGATCCCCCTTTCTATTTATAGGGAGCATGAAGGCCACAGATGGGCCTGGGCAGGCGCGTCGTCCCAAACGCCTAGGCGCGTTGTTCCAAAGCTAGCCCCTAGACAGGCACGTCGTTCCATGCGCCATCATTACCCCAATCATCCTCGAACGACGCGTCCCATCAATGACGTTGCCAGCTGGCACAGAAATCAAGGCGCAGGTATGACCGAACCGTTCCGTTTCCCTCGGCTCGCCCCGGTCTCTTGACCCCGCCGTGACCGGAATCTCTCAAAAGCGGACAGCCTCGAGTCACTCGACGCGACCTGAGTCCCTCAGATCGTCCCGGTATACCGTGAAGTATCTCACCCGAGTTTGGGCCCGACGTGATCTCTAAACGACAAGTCTAGCTCGCCCTAAGGCGACCCGACTTGGGGGGCTACTGTTATGGATTGGGCCTCGATGGCCAATCCACCAAAAGGGCCCAATACCAAAGGACCCAATTCATCCAACGGTGGAGATTGCAGACCTAGATCCAACAGCCCTCTTCCACTCCAAATACCTATAAATAAGCATTGATTGCTCACATTAATGGTACTCATCTCTCACTTACTCTCACTTGTAATTGACTCACTCACTGACTTGAGCGTCGGAGTGTCATTGCAGGTACCACCCCCCAGTCGGACCGGAGCACCAACTCGGACAACCAAGGACACACGTACCAACTATCTCGTACCGGACTAATTATCCAGGATCGGATATCTAGTCGGAGATACGGTACCGAACACCAGAGAAGAGAGATGGAGGAAACGAGAAATAAAGGAAACGAGAAAGAAGGGAGGAAACGAGAGAAGAGAGATGGAGGAAGAACGATGAAACCGTGAGATTGAAGAGGAATCAAATTTTAGTTTTTGTTAATTTAATTAATTTTAGTTTTTTTAATTTACTTTTAGTTTTAATATTTTATTAAATAAATAGTGATGTAGCAAGTACATGTGGCATT